>CM034004.1:25747132-25754632 GCA_019603395.1 Cyrtorhinus lividipennis
CTTGGATGAATTTTACAAAAGCGTACTCAAGGGGTGAAAAACGACACCGTCCCTTGTGATCAAAATTAATTTTCGCTAATAAACCACAAAATGATATATTTCCTCATCGCTCTACGGTAATTCGAGTATAAAGACGTTGTGACCGTTTTTTTTTTTGTTTGCGTTCGAAGGAAATGAGGGAAATGTGATTGAGAGGGTGGCCACTCATAGTCGGCTCACTAGGGAAGGAACGCCTCAAGGAGACCCTCGGACCTTTCTTTTACGACGAGATAGTGATATACTCGGCGGAAAGCCTCCCCGTTCTGAGAAAACTAGTTAAGGCGGAAACTTGGACAATCTTTGTGTCCTGTGCAAGAAAGAAAAGACGCGAGTATAATACAAGAAAAAGAAGAGCCCTTCCGATGGTTTCCTTCTTGAGTTTCTGGTCACGGAGCGTCTCAACAATTGATTCCGTATGTAGGACCTCTTGAGCGCGGTAGTCTCATTCACTCTGCTCCTTTCTTTCTGAGTGTGCTCATCCAACATTGGGCTCATAGTTTGTAGAGTGCTCTCTATGATCGTTCCAACGTGGAATCGATGATCAATATCTGAATGAATGAATTTAAATGAATTGTAGGTTCTGTAAACCTTTTTCCTTCTTCAGAACCCCAAAACGACTGTGAAAAAATATTGTTTATTCTCTGATTTAAATTAAATTTCGTCCCCAATAGTTTATTACTTGTTATTATCTCTTTTAATTGAGGAGGAAATCCATTTATTAGTCAAAACTCATTAACACAGCAGCGCCCATATCTTTTTATGTTGATATTGTTTAATGAACATTTTTGAGGAATATTCAAATCTGTTGAATACCGTTTAACTGTTACAGTTAAATATACACCAAATTTGTTAATTGACCAACAGACGAACAGTATACCATCATTCCATTCTATTGAAGACAGTCAGTGGTTTTTGAATTTAGATCACTACATGTTGATCTAATCAGTTGTTCAAGATAGTCATTCTCATATTCACTCCAATGAATTTCGCAGCGAAACCATGTCGACAAATCCATTCGTATTCCAAATTGCACTAAATGAAAATCGAAGCATAACTGACCAAATAGTGCTTAAGGGAACATTTCAGAACGCAAAATACGTCAAAACTAAACAAGAAATGTCCGAATACATTGTAAAATCGCAAAAGCCAGCTGATGGAGGGAATCAGCGATCAACATTTACTGGAATAATGGTTCCCTTAAATATCGAGAACTTATTGACCTCCGTTTTTGGGTAGTCAAAACCGAATCCATCTCAGAAGGGAGAAATTGTATGTTCACCCTATCATCAGCTGACTGATAAGAACCCCCCTCTCCTCTGATGTCTACGGCCTCCATGACTGTGTTACCAACATAACAGGAAGAATCAAGGTTTTAGTTTGCAAGGTGAAGCCATGAGGTAGGTATTTTCGCGGTATTTTGGTTGGTTATTCCTTGAATAAATGAATTTCATGCAAAAAGTAAATCTCTCCAATTTGGCCCAAAAAATTTTTCTGGACGTTTCAAGGTGTTTTAAAATTACGGTCGCCCCCTGATGATGTTTTAATTATTAGAACCAGCCAACAATTATTTTGGGGGATGGGCCACTATTTGGGCAATGGACTCAACCTATGTGAGTCGTGTTTGGGCTCTGTAAAGCCCTTGGTCCTCAAGTCAATTATTATAATAATTAAATTTAAAAAAATATTTTTGGGGTGGGCCACTATTTGGACAATATTGACTTAACGTATGTAGATCGTGTTTGGGCTCTATGTAAAGCCCTTGATCAACTGATATCAATAAATCAATGAATTATGTTATTTCAATTAAGCCACGAATTGTTTAGGACCCAAATTGAGGCAATAAGCAAATTTTGAGTGGTTCAAAGCGTTTTTAAGGCTTCTCAGCCTGTGGGCTGTACAGATGTTTTCGGTCGATTATTCGAAGAAGGGTTTTGAAAATTGAGTTATTTCGGTTATCAAGTCGTGTTGAGATTCAAAGCTCCTAATACGAGTACTATAGGCGATTTCGTTGATGCAGGCTCGTAAGTAGTCCTACGTAGGGACAGGTTTTCAACTTGTGAGCTTCCCAACTTTTCTGAAAGCGTCCTATTGTCAAAACCAGGCCGTTCAGCGGTGGGAAGTAATAACTCGGATTACGTTCAAAACTCGAAATATTTCCCCTAATAAAAATTGCCTCCGCTCTTTCCACCTCGCACCGCGACGGAAATCTCTTCCTTTCGAAATGAAATCCCCGCCTGGCTTGACATTCCCATCAAGACCGGATGGCTGAGTATTAGCTCGGGTACTTCAGAGACTCTAAAGTAGACGCCTAACTTTCGAGAGACGAGAGCACCCAGTACGAGATTCCCATTCTCCCGGAAGATGGATTTAATTAAGAAAGGAAATGTAAAAGGAAGGTTTGAGGTTTTGAACTTCATACAAGAACCTCGGGGTTCACTGACGATGGTGTTTCGAAGATATTTCGGACCGGGTTTCAACAGAATAGTGGCGAATTATAAGTCATTCAGTTGGAATAAGGAGAAGAGGCACCAAAGGAGCAGAGACACTTAAATTAAAATGAATGAGAAGGGAAAGAGAACCGGCTTTGATAAGTTGTCGGTTGAAGCCTGGTGTTGTCAGGACGTCTACTTTTCAACCGCTGAACTGTCAAAACTAAAGGCCTTTTGGACTCGAGCCGTTTCAAAAGGAAATCCCCCTTTCGCCAAGGGTTAGCCATCCATCCAGTTTTCCTTCATTCGTATTCAACTCTGAATTACACAATCCACGGAAAGCGGGAACTCCTTGGCGGCCTCTTTACCCTTCGCGATACAAGTCAGAGGAAAGCTTTTTGATTCTCATGGAGAGAGACCCCCAAGAAGCGATCCTTTGCTCCCAGCTGAATGGGTCCCGAATACAAATTCTGTTTGGTGAACTACTTGATTCACTCTTAGGATGAGTAAACCTCACGTACTGCGGCGCCCGCTTTGTTTGCACCTCCTTTTTTCCATAAAATAAAAAAGTCAGCACTCCTCCGCGTTAAGTTCATTCAACGCGTGGGTTTTGTATAAATGAGCGGATAGGAGAAGGAAAACGTGAGTGTTGTGACGTATATATTAGAAGGACTTCCACCTAACTCAACCACAAACCGCCAATGTGATAAAATGCATATGTCCTGCTAATATTAGATTCGTAAAAGCAAATTAAGCTATATTCTTCTGTTCCAAGATTCTAATCCTATCTATCCCACATCCTCTTCATAAATTTGTTCTTGGTTAGTTACCTAGTTCACATCCTAGTTAGACTCTCGTTTGCTATCGGAGACTCAACATTTCGTCGCTCTAGTTCAGCTAGAATATCCTTGTCATGGGAAAATCTTTCCATTATCTTGAGGGAAAATACCGCACATAAATGGTCGCGTTGGATCAAAATGCAAATTTTTAAAGGACAATCACAACCGGCAAAGTTTTAAATCGTACTGGCAGGTACGTCTCGTTGTCGATGAGGAATACATGGGGGATGAAAGTAAGGGGAGAATTCTGGAAAAAGAAGATTCGTGAGAAAACTAGGGCTTGGGTCAATATGACCCGACGCAACTACTGAAGGGATAATTTTATACGTAAGAACAATATTTAGGTACTCGGTAAGAGAAGAAGCCTGTCAAGACCGATATTGCTGCCAGCCAAGAAGTGAGACTGAGAAAAATCAGTAGGGAGACTTTTGACTCAGAGCAGGAGCAATATGCCTGCCTCGTGTTCCTCGTGAGAGTCCAATCTCCTCTGCCACTTCACTCTAAACGGTTGCTCTACACTTTGTTGATTCGCCCAATATGGCAGTATGCTTGCGGGATATCGGGTTCAGCAGCGAAGACTCCTGTAAAGAAAGTGCAAACAATACAAAGTAGAGTACTGAGAATAACGGCCGGAGCTCCATGGTTCGTACGAAAGTCAGCGCTGCACACTGATATGGATATGCCCATCGTTTCCTAAACGACCCAAATGCCTTGTTTCGCGAAATCGCTGAACGAAACCATTACCACCTGAAAGGAGGCTCAAGAAAAAATCCTCGAACCAGGCGCATGGTGACTAATTTAAACCTCGGACCAAGGGAAACAGTGGGTGTGGCGGGTTCCGAACCAATTCCAATCGATTTAGGGTCCATAATTTATTGGAAAATGATACCCCACACAAAATGCTGCGCGCGCATCCTGGCGCATGCTCCCTCCCTTCTGGCCTTCTGGAGGCAGCAAGCCTGGGGCTTACACATAGAAGCTTACCGCCTAGACATTCTTTGTTCTTTGTGGTCATCTGTGAGCATTTTTGGTACCCACCTTGCACACAATTTCCTGTATCCAAGGTTTTCAGTGTCAATATTGTTAACAGTAGTGCGTGCAAGTTGAGGAAATTTTATAGCCAGGCCACTAATCGTCAATTGACAATCAGATCGCAGTGTTTGGTCCACTTGTGAAACGATTTCATCTGTCTGGATACTGGGCCTGTTACTCCGCTCTTCGTCATGGATATTTGTTCGGCCATTTTTAAAATCACGGCACCATTGTCTAACCTTTCCTTCACTCATAACTGTAGGTCCGTAAACCAGGTAGGTATAACTCCCGATGAATTTCAGCAGCCGACGATCCTTTTGCAATCACGAATCACAGAACGCCCTTGGCGGGATCAACGATTTTCGCGGCCATTGTTCTTAATGTTCTTGGATTCATTGCCAACAATACGACTTCAGAATCAAAACAAATCCCGCTGTAGCTTCGCAATGTGTCAGTAGGTAGCGCTGCAGTAGTAAAACTTGGCTTCGAAGCGCCAATATTTAAATATCGGCAAACGGGGTTACTTCATGAACGCGCCTCAAATCTAGTTGTAGGACGATCGTTGGATCGAACCTAACCTCAAGTTCCATGTGAATTAAGGCTACGCCTTACTATATTTTTGTGAAACTAACTGTAATATCCTACGGACAATAAAGTTGTCTATTACCGAGAAAAAAAAAATAATAATAATAAAAAATGAAGTGAGGGAAGTCAGAACAACCGGCATGACGTCAAATGAGGACCGAAACAAAGAAAATATGTTGTTAATAAATGTAATTAGTTTAATTGGCGAGCAATTTCTTTTTCAAGACATTTTATTCTTCAAATTGCGATGATTTTGATGCCCTCAACCATTCTAGCTCGTTATAAATTATTATTTCCACTAATATAAAAACGTTACGTTGTTCTCAGGCGTTGGTGTACTGCGATGACAGCTTGGTCTCGGGCAGGTTGGACGCCCTGGTCGGTAACATGGTCCCAACAGCCGACTATTACCCGGATCGTGCCTTCCTTTTCGCATTTCTTCTCGCCTCTCGTCTCTTCATCAAACCAAACGATCTTTTGGGACAAATTTCCGCTCGTTGTCAAGCGGAAATGTCCTCGGAGCGAATAAGGTACGAGAAAATATTCGCTTGTAAAATATATTCAAAGGTTTAATGGTCTCGTTTTACAATGAATTGGTGGATTTAAGGGAACATTCTTCAACCTTTCAACATTAGATCAACCTTTGTATTCCTTTGTACGGGAAAAAATCCTCTCATGAATTTTACTTCTTGATTTGTTCCAAAGTGCAGATTTGATGTATAAAACGTGTGTCCGCCATTTGGACCAAAAAAACCCTTTAAACCGGCATTCCAAACTTTGGCAACTCATTTAAACTCTAGTTACTCTCATTTTCTGCTCAACCAGAGCAAACGGAGATGAAGTGGGTTTTAAATTTTTTAGGATAAAAACTATCTAAATAAGTACTTAAAGGTGTTGGTAAATCATAGCGGCATCGCAACATTGATTTGCTTGGTGGAAAGCTCCGTGGTAAGATCGTTGTTCGGCTTGTTATTCCTTGAATAATCAACCTATAATTTCCAACCTATAAGTAGAAAATTTTCTAAAAATCTGAAATTTGGGTCAGCAACCCTGTAGCTAGTTGGTCCTTGAAACTGTTAAGCATGATCAGAATGAATTCAGTGGGGGTCAAAATGTGGATTATGAAAAATGGATTTTCAAGATTTTCGGCGATTTAGGCGTGTGGGGTATCATTTTCTATTCAATTTTGGACGCTGAATCGATTCTAATGAGTCTCCATGCTCCTGATTCGGGGAATGACCACCCCTCTGTAAGAATTTTCAGCATTTTTCTCAGGTCCTTATTACACGTCAGACCAAATCCTAAATGACCCTGTCACAGACATGGCAGCCAGCATGAGTGGCGCGCTCTGACGTCTTAGATACCCTAAAACAAAGATTCTTTCCAGGAATAATTTATTTGTGTTTGCCTTTCTCATACTCGTATTTTACTATCATAGTGATTATTGTTGATATTAACACCACCATTTCCATCGCCACCATGATACATGTAGTTTGAGCAATAGCCACCAACAGCCCTTTTTTATGCCATTCATTTTCTTGGCTAATGGTGCAAGTTCTACAGGAAAAACAACATGATATTGGTATTCATGAACCAAAAACGCTCATCATATTCGTTGATTGAAAGGTCATAATATCGGTGCAGCGCTCCCGGTGGTTGTCCACTGTAACTAACGCATATTATGTTGCCGCCAAAACGGCTGTGTTCTATGTTTTTTTATTTTATTTAAATGGACAAGCCCAATAATTTCGATATAGTTTTAGGAAACACAATTTAGGTAAACAAATTTAGACGAAATACAGTAGGTTATGGTAGTCTTATGTACAGAATTTCTGTAGAATGATTTGCTTTTGTAGGCGTTGCGTCTTTTTGCACGTTTTAATTTTACTTTTTATGGAATAAATTTTTGATCAAATATATGAGGAACAGAATTTCCTCCTAATCTTGTCCAATATTATTGTAAAATCAAATTCGAGCCAGAGAACAAAGATCCAAAAACGCTGCAAATTCTCTCACAGGGGTTGGTTATTCCTCGGACCAGGCGCATAGAGACTCATTTCCTCAATATGGAGAAAACGGGGGGGAAAAGTGGGTGCCCCGGACTCATTCGAATTGATTCAAGGTCCAAAATTTAGTGGAAAATGATACCCCACACGCCTAGGTACCGGAAATCTCGAAAACACACATTCGAAATGGGTAGATACATAGATACCCATTTTTACCCATAACTTCTTCCGGTGGGTTCGAATCGACTTATTTCCTCAATATGGAAAAAATGAGGGAAAAAGTGGGTGTCCCGGACCCATTTCATTAGATTCAGCGTACAAAACTTAGTTGAAAATGATACCCCACACTCCTAGATCGCCAAAACTCTCGAAAATCCATTTATCAAAATACACATTTTGACCCCTACCCATTATTCAATTAATAAACAACCAAAATGAAGTTTCACTCCATAAATACATGATAAGTATAGGTATGGTAGGTAGGTAGGCTACTGTAGCGGCCAAAATCTGCTGATTTGCTGCAACATCGAATATGCTTTAGCTGATTGGCCATCTTGCCGATGGGAGCGC
>CM034004.1:25759632-25804841 GCA_019603395.1 Cyrtorhinus lividipennis
GTTTTGATTGGTTTTCCTGTAATAATTAACCTGTGCAATCATGCCACAAGTCAAACTCTCCGATTGGCGCTAAAATTTTACAGCAAAAAGTACAAGTGCAGGGTGGTGCAGAGGAAACGGTTGTTCTTCAATATTGAATTACTGGGACACAATTGGTTGAAAATGGTAGAAACTGGTATAAAATTATAGGTTTTGGAAGGTTATTTCTTGAACTTGCAACCTATGTTTCATGCAGAAAAGTCCCAAGATACTATTCTGGGCGTTTCAAGGTGTCTACATCAAAATCCTCGGACCAAGAATGGGGAAAACGGTGAATGTGGAGTGACCCAGACCAATTCGAAACGATTCAGCGTCCAAAATTTAGTGGAAAATGATACCCCACACGCCTAGGTAACAGGAATCTCAGAAACCCACTTTTGAAATAGGTAGATAGATACCCATTTTGACGCACACCCCCTTCTAATGGGCGCCAATCGTTCTGGAACCTGTCCCACTGGATTCCCCTTCCCTAAATTTAGTGAAAATGATACCCGTATTATTGGAACGAATGGGAATGGGCAGAGTGACATCCTCCATGGCTCGTTCGAGAGCTGTCATCATACTGAAGTTGACAACTCTTCATATAACCCAATATAAGAAGTGGTAAGGGCACCACATCCCCAATTACAGATGCAAAGTAAGGCGCAGGGATTCCCAGACGTCTGCTGCACTGAATGTGTTGAAACATGTCTTTATTTGATCAATACTGAAAACATCCGATTCTTCTACATCACCATGTAGTTTTATGACTTCAAGATCAATGCAAATTCTTTTACAATGGTTGATTATGAGGATGGTAGTGAGTATTGAGTGTCCTAGACTCATTCCAATCGATTCAGCGTCCAAAATTTACTTGAAAATGATACCCCACACGACTGGGCACCAGAAATCTCGAAAAGACACATTTGAAGTGGGTAAATAGGTACCCATTTTGACCCATGACCTCATCCAGAGGGCGCCAATCGTTCTGGGACCTATCTTATTGGATTCAACGTCCAAAATTTAATGGAAAATGATACCCTACCTCACCTTGACAACCAAAAACCTTGAAAATCCTTTTTTCGAAAAACACATTTTGACCCCTACCCCGACCAAATTTGGTCCGATCAGATTGAAAAATATCGTGTACCAACTAGAGCCGGGAACAGACCCTTGACCCAAATTTCAGATTTTTAGAAAATTTTCTACTACCAAAAACGGCGCGGATGGCGGACGGCGTACGATTTTGGTACAAGACCAAAAGCTAATTTTTATCCATAACCTCTCCAAATTTGGAAAAAACCTGCCTGAATGGTTTCGAATTATAGATTTTTTCATGAAAATGTCTAATACCAAAAACGGCGTGGATAGCAGACGGCGGACTGGTATTGCAGTATGGGTTTGAAACTCGATTTTAGGGATTTTTCGGGAACTATGTGTATGTAGGGTGCCATTATCTACTAACTTTTGGGGACTGAATCCATTGAGATGGGCCCCGGGCCTTTGGATCTGAATTTGGGGGCACCAGAAATGTATATGGGTCAAAATGTGTACCTCAATAATCATCAGACTTTCACTTATTCATTTATGGTATTCTTGTTTTATCTTATTTATTTTATTATTTTTTTTTTTAGGGTGAAGAGCCAAGCTCGCATTTGGTCCGTTTGATATCCGAATGGTCAGAAACGTTTCCCTACGACTTTCGAGATGAACGCGTCATGTCCCACGTCAGGAAAGTCGCTCATCGGTGCGTCACAGCCGAAGACAACAACACCGGAGCGGGAGAAGTGCGAGAGGAAATTTCAATGGTTTTGCACACTTTGCTCGAAAAATTGACGAGATTAGAGCAGTACGAAGCGTTCCTTCATTCCATCCGAACGGACTGTTTGACCTCAGACGTGCAGACGCTCAGCCAGGTGAGTGATTTTATCAGAGGATGTCTTTTTTAGATAATGCTATGAAAATGCTAGAATCTAAAATGAGGGAAGAAGTTGTTGTGTAAAGGACAGAGCGGCATTTGAGGCATTCCTCAGGCTGCTGAGGTGATCAGGAGGATTGCGGTGGTCATTTTAGATCAACAAAACTCTGTAGTCAATAAACACACAGCATGGTAAGCATTGGCCCAAGGCCGAGAAATCAGGAAATTCCTATATCGCCAGGCCTCGCGGTAGTAGGAGCAAATACAAGACCAGTCAGGGCCATTCAGGACCTTAACCAGCTTCTTCCGAGCCAGTGAAGCCCTGCCAAAACATCTGATCCACACGTATCCCAAAATCGGGCATTGCACCAGGGAATGCTCTGTTGTCATCAACGCCGAGGTTGTACAGGGAGCAAAGGTATATTCTGTCCTGGATTCAAGGCTGCCAGTTTAGGTTCAGGAGTATCACATAACTTACTGCATCTCATACGTTACTTATTTGCATCAACCACACTGATCTCTTGATCAGCCTGCCTCCATTTTTCCCCTCGCGCCAGGCAGCCTCTTCGATTTCTGAGACAACAATCTGAGACTTAGCTATATTAATCTCCAGTACCCACATTTCTACGTAGTCCTTCAGGCGGTTGATCATGGTCTGAGTTCCACAGGCGTTGAGATGAAAACTATATCGTCAGCAAACATTAATACGTTGATCAAGGCGTCACCAACCCGGAATCCTCCTCCCACACATCCACTGTGATCGTTCAAAAACAGGCCATTGCTGCCATTTCTTCATTCATCGCTTCAATGAGAATTCCAGACTCGAATACAAATAAGAGAACGATCTAACAACTCCATGGTACTAGAAGCTGGGAACCATTCCAATTCGGTCACAACTGCATGGAACACTCACGACTTGCCCACAAGATCTTGCCGATCTTTAGGTTGAGGCTGGGGGCCTCTCTCATCCAAAGAGCAGACATTTTGTTCTATTCACGTTTAATTAGAGGATGCTGCCGAGTAACCAGCCGTTCATCAGATTAAGAAGACCCTGCATGCGGCCAAACACTACATTCCAGCTATAACCAGAAACTAATATAGCAATGTCATCCGCGAAAAGAAACATGTCCCCTCCTGAAGAGAGTATTGCCAAGCGGTTAATAAAGATCAGGAAGAGAACAGGGCACAGGGTGCTTCCCTGTATGACACCAAAACTGACCGATTTTGCCTCACTGCCAGCCCCACCAACTGCCACATATTGAGCTGTTGGCCAAATAGCTGCGAAGAAACCATGCCACGCTGTTATCCAGTCCTCCAACTCCCAGTCCAGATGATTTTGAAAGCCACCAAATTGTCCCACATAGTAAAAAGGCAATTTTAGGCATAACATGTGCCATTTTCAGGCGCAAAAATTATACTTAATTAAGTATAGCTCTCTTAAATGGATAAATCCTTTTGAATCTTTCAACTCTTCCTTAAAACGAGGTATTTACTGGATACTGGATCCACTGAAGGGCAGCACTCCTAATTGTGGAGGAATGCGATATTCATATGATTTGATAGATGAGGGTGCTTGGAGTCTCATGGAATGTCATCTGGACTGGTCACATGGTCTTCTACGATTGCAACCTGTTGGAACGTGTTCATGCTGTCTCTGTCCTTTCGATCATGGGTAGAATCCGAAAAAAACAGCATCACAGAGTTCTGGAATCTCTGAATGATCTGCCAATTAGTTGGAGAGGTACAGCCCCACAACTGCCTGCGGTGTACTTGATTGTACAGAAGCAGTTTGCTTATGAGTTTGGTAACTGATTCCACGTTACTGTCATCAGTTGCGAGCACCGCTATATCATCAGCAAACGTTACTGTAGTGTTGTAGTCAAGATTCAGCAGATCACTTGTCTACAGCAGGTACAGGAGTGGGGCCAGTACACTTCCTTGCATTAATTGCCATGGGTTTCGAGTATAGACCATCTTGTTTTATTTGGAAGTACCTGTCTGACAGATATGACTCAAGGACCTCCACGTATCTTATAGGGAGCATCTTCTTGAGCTTCATGCCAAACTTTCTCGAAGGCCTGTGGGTTCTTGGCATTTGAAAAGATTACGAAGCAGATTTGACTGAGAACTCAAAAACTGGATGATTGATTGATTTTCCGAAAATTGTGGCATATTCCCCCACTTACCTGTATACTTCCCTGTGTATTGGGCTCGTTCCCGAATATAAATAAAATGAAAAGGAAGATAATTCTGGGGGAGTCGGAATAGGATAGTTTTCCTGTTGTTTCACCATTTATCATCTATCTAATGCACGCCATTTGGTTACCCTTTTTCTGGCGTAGGCTGAGACAAGAGCTATCGCGTTTTGGCAAATCAACAAGGAGCCGTATAATTTGGCGCCTCGTACCATTTGCCAAGAACGTTTTCAATTATCACGCCAGAGCCAACTCACGCGTTGTTGTCAACCGAAGCGTAAGTTCGAATGAAACGCGAGTAAAAAGCTTCTAAGGAGACGACGGGTGCAAAGGAGAGCAACCATAACGAGAAGAATATTTTTTCCCAAAAGAAATCCTCCAAACAAGCTCACGTTAGTACGAGAGTTTATTTCGGAGCTGTTGACAACCAGGCCGCACTCATGGCAGGTGCTTCAAACAAACACGAGGGAGCTCTAAAGGATACGCAAGTTGGATAAATGTGGAGTTGACAGGAGTTGGAAAAACGACAGTCGAGCGACGTTATTGCGCAATTGCTGGAGGTGATGTTATGTCACGAAAGTTTTCCAACCTCGGAGAGTCATGCGTTTGTTAAAAAAGGGAAACAACGAGGTTACGCGTGGATAGAACGTGCGATATTTTTAACAATTGCTTGTAAAAAAAAAGCAAGAAAACACATGGATAACCAAGTATTTTGGTTGGTTATTCCTTGAATAATTTTCTTGAAGGTGTCTAGATCAAAATTAGCAAATGTCCGTCCTGATACACCTGCGCTAGACTGTTCCTGAGGCCATGTGGCCCATTACAGTCTATCCTCGTCTTGTTAGCGCGGTAGATCATTTGGGAGCCCTGCTCTATGGCTCTATGGTTTCCCCGCATATCAGGCACCCCACCCTGGGTAAGGGCACGTAATTAAAAAAACTGCTTCAGTTCTTCCATGGTATCTAAATTACCGAGAAGACCATAAAAACGCCCGAATGAGAGCACATCCTCGTTATAAAGTCTTTGTCTTCCTTCCCGCACCATGGGACGTACACAGAGGAGGTGCACAATGGTGTCTGCTTTCAACAGGTCGCACATGGGGCAGTCTTGGTCCCTCCTGAACTTCACAAAGCCTTCAGGGATGCTAAGGTGAGCAAACTTTCTCCTCCAATCTGGGCCAACAATCTCTTCATCTGCAGTCCAGCGTCCAGGCAGAGCAGCACGCATCCAAGACCAGTGGGCTGTATAAACCGGTAATATGGGTTGAAGCGTGTGGTCCGCACTCTCTTCGTCCACCATCCTCGAAGCCATCCTCATCGCCACAATCACCACAGGCTTTTCCCTTTGCAGCCGAGCGACGTCTTGAGTGTCCCATACATCCGCCAAGCCCGCGTCCCTGAACACCTCCGAAAGCTGCGACACCCAATTATACCTCGGATCCGGTTGACGTCGGTGAAGAGCCAATACTTATTCCATGGCTCGTCACCATCAGCTTAATCCACCACCCCAAAGCCAGCTTGAGAACCTCGCTTCGAGTGTGACTCAGGTAGCACTCCGTTCGCACAAAGTGGTCTGAGAGAAACAAGAGCGTCTTATAAGTTCTCACTTGGACTCTTTCAATATCCTCGGTGTGGTTCATTCCCCAGACCTCAGCTGCGTAATGTGCAGTCGATTGTACGAGTGACTGGGCAACCTTGGACCAGGACTGCAGTGAACCTCCCCCCGTCTTATGAATCAACTGCAAAACGGATCTGATGGCCGCTTCTCCTTTCTTTATGGCCTGAATGCCATATGCTATTGGGACTTAATGCTTAATTTAGGCCATTTCACTCGAGGGTTTCCAGCTACCTCACGGCCAGACAACTCTCTTTGCGTGTGGATGGTGTCGTCTCCCGCTCATTCATCGCCACTTCTGGGATCCCTCAAGGCTCTCACCTTAGCCCCCTCCTCTTCAACCTCATCTCCTCTCTTCATGCCACTGAGTTCCTGATTTATGCTGATGACCTCAAGCTCTTCACAACCAGTGATGGCCCCTCGGACTGCCTTCTCCTCCAGAAGAACCTCGACGCTCTTACTCTATGGTGCGATCAGAGTGGTCTGGCTTTGAACCCCTCTAAATGTGCCGTTAATTCCACCACTTGTACTCTCCTGTCAACCACCCCTACTCAATCAACGGAGTTCTCCTGTCACGAAAGGACGGCATTGTGGACCTCGGCGTTTATCTGGACTCCCAGCTATCCATTACAAACCACATTGCGCAGGTTGCATCCAGTGGCATGCGTGTGCTGGGCATTCTTAAGAGGAACACCAGAGAGTTCTCCCGAGCATCAGCCCTGGTTTTTCACTGGAGTACGCGTTGGTGATCTGGAGCCCGTACTATGATTGCCACACTTTGCAGATCGAGCGTGTCTTCAGGGCATCCCTCCGTTTCCTTGCCTATAAACTGTTCTATTCTTCACCCATTTTCTGCGTGCTCCACAGTCCTGCGAAGGAGTATTTTGCTGAAACACTGTAGGCAGAGCAAGTACTAGGATATTCCTCCCCTGTCTGGATAAAATACCTAAATTTAACATTAACTAGCCTAAACAACCATCATAGGCGCATATCACTTTGTTTAAAATCTAGGGGGGTGGGGGAGAGTACTTGTCATTCCTCCTTCCCCTAAATCTTAGGTCTAGACTAACCCCGAGCACACCCACCACCAATGTCCGTCCGCCGTCCACGCGGACATTGGTAGTAGACAATTTCCTAAAAACTGAAATTTTAGTCAGGGACCCATTTCTGGCTCTAGTTGGTCCTACAAACTTTTTAATCCGATCGGACCGAATTTGGGTGGAGTAGGGGTCAAAATGTGTATTTAAAAAAATAAAATAAAAATTAATGGATTTTTGCAATTTAGGCGTGTGGGGTATCATTTTCGACTAAAATTTGGACGCTGAATCCAATGAAACGGGTCCCAGAACGATGGGCGCCCACCCGAAGAGGTTTTGGATCAAAAAGGGTATCACTCTACCCATTTCGAATGTTTTTTCGAGATTTTTGGTACCTAGGCGTGTGGGGTATCATTTTCCATTAAATTAATAATTACTTCCAAAATTCCATTACTAAAATTAATTCCACTAAGACCCTGAATCGATTGGAATGAGTTTCCTTGCTGCTGTTCCGAGGATTTTTTGAGGGAAATAGTTGGAAAATGAACGGTGACGTCACGGGTGCGTCACCGTTATTAGTTACTCAGGCGGAGGGTGGGGAAATGCTCAACCCATTTGCGGGGCTTCGGGTAATGGGGGTGAAATGCGGTGACCTAGTCGAGACAAACCCTCCCCCATTCCCCACATAACGGGGAGGGCGGAGTTTCTCACGTTGTCGAAAATATTGTTTCGCATGATCACACCACTGTTTGGGTTGAACTCGGAGAGAAATGATAGTAATCCTAAACGATGGGCACAGTGGTCACCGCCGGAGCTAATAAATGATCAACGTTGGGCGGCGGAATATTCATAAAGTGACCGCTTGAACCGCGGAGCTCTCCATTTGGTGGAATAGAGTTATCGTCGCGTACCCGTAATTCCTGTCAAATGTGTCCCTATCAATTCCGGTGCCTTCCGCCGGAGGGCGCCTCTAACCGCGCGTCGGGTCCTGGATTACAGGGATGAGCTTCCCTCTCTCGCCGCGGACCGCAAATGGAAGAAAATAGCTCGGGGGTTGTGACTGCTCGGCGTCAAGGGCATCAAGAGCTGGATGCGCTCTCGGTCAAAGGGCTTACGCGAGCCGGCGGGGGCCTCTGAACCCGAATACGCGATGGGAATACAAATCCGCACTGTTAACAGTTTAGGATTGAGTTTGGCCTTAGTCAATTACACGCTGCTCTGAACAAGAACTATAAACGTGAGAAACTTCGCCATCCACGGCGGGGTGAGGGTGGAGTGGAGAACTCGACTAGTTTACCGCATTCCGCCCTCTTCTTCCCATGCTCCGCAAATGGGTCGAGCCCTCCATTGCACTCCTCGCCCTCCCACATCCCCGCCGGAGTTACCAAAAGTGGTGACGCAAACGCCGGTGACGTCACGTTCCCTCAACCCTTCAGTAGTCGCTTCTTTCACAGAGGATGGTTATTCCTCGGAGCATGGGGAAATTGGGGGAAAACAATGAGTGTGGTGTGTTCCTGACTCATTCCAATCGATTCAGCGTCCAAAATTTAGTGGAAAATGATACCCCACACGCCTAGACTGGGTAAAATGAGCTAAATAATGTTTTTGGTGTCAAATTTTTGAAAATACGTTGAATAAAATATAATTTAGAAGGGCGCCAATTGCCTAGAGTCCCACTTAAATGTATTTTAATTGATATTTGGTCCTCGAAAATCGGAGAAGTAAGACAAACATGTGAAATCTGGACTGTAATAATAAATAGTGAGCGAGACGATTGAATGCCAGCGATACGGTTTAGAGGGCACTTGTACGAGTACAAAGCCTCTGAAGGGATCGTCGGCATCAATAGGGCGATCAACCAGGGGACCTGAAGCACATGGGAGACGGATATGTTGACGCGTCCAAATGTGAATCCCCGCCGGTTTCCTCCGTCAACGGAATTGAAAGAGGAGCTCCGCGGTGGGGGATTCCAACCTTTCAGAGGCTCCTCTACTCCGTTAGCCAACGGGCGGGAGTCAAAGGTCAGGGGAAACGGCGGATGAGCTAGTTGGGCGACGTGGTCACGGCGGGGACGGGTTTCAGGGGTTAGGGGAAGGCGGGCGAAGTCGCCGTTTGTTCCCCGTTCCCCGTTTTCCAGCCTAACGTCAAATAACCTCCCTTAGGGGTGATTGGGAACAAAATGGGGTGAGATCAAGTGCCAAGATTTTTTTTTTTTTTTTTTTTTTTTTAATTTGTTAAATTATTTCTATTTCTTGGGTGTTACAAAAAAAATTTTTTTTTTTCATTTGTTTATTAAGAAATTATAAACAAATTATAGAAGGACTGAACCCATGACAGAGAGGTCATAGAAAGTATATTAGAGGCGACGTTTAGTAATCGAAATGATCATGGAAACTGAGAAATTGACAGTTTTTTGATCGATGTTTCAAATTTATTCAAGAAAGTCATATCATCTTTGACCATAGAAGGGAGCTCTTTAAAGAACTTAGCACCTCGATGCAAGCATGTGCACCAACCCATAACTGCGAGTATTCGAGTCGCAAAATTCATAAGCACCGGCTCTAATTTTTCTATATTTTTCTATCAATGTTATTATTTTGGATGGCGTAAACAAATTCGGGACTTTGAACTGTTCAAACAACTCAGCAGATGGGAAGCGTCTATGCTTTTTAAGAGGGATTTTTATCAAGCATTTTTGAGCAACAGTTAGGGGTTGTCGGATTGTTCCGTTTAACCCCCCCCCCCCCCACCCCTTTAACCGGTGGTTACACCGTAACACAGAACCAAGTGAACCAGGGCATAAATGAATTTTCTTAAATTTTCAAAATTTGGAAACTCACGAATTTCACAGTAGATACCTACCATTCTTCTTAGTCGACAGTACCAAATTCAACACCAATTAAAACCAAATTGTGGCAAAATTCAGGTAATTTAGCTCTTGTTAGCTCATTTGCAACTCGAACTAACGCTGTTACACATCACATTGAATTTCTCCATCAATTTGTCTTTGCACTCCACATTTAAAACAAAATTCTGTCGACGTTAAAAAGCAAAAAAAAAAAACATTTTCGAAAGAAACTTCCGCCAAACCTACAACAGTGATTGATAGACTGACTTTCCTTCGCGCATAAAATTGTTTCTGAACCCTCGCAGATACGAAACATCAAGTTTTTCCATTCGCGAAAGTTTTTTGCTTGTTTTGCTTCACCAAACACCGGACGAGGATGTGCGACGTAATTCGTCTAATGTAAAAGTTTCTTCGCTGACAAATTTTCGGCAGAGTGTGATTGATATAAAGCGAGTTTTCCGTCGCCACGTCAGTCGATTTCAATGAGGGTGGATTTCAATTAAAAAAGAAAAATAAAGTGTAGGGGGAGGTCGATTTATGATCATCTATTGCCGTCATTTGTCAACCAGTTTTGTAAGATTTGCGTTTTATCTTCGTTAACCGTAGGTAGTCGTCTATTTAAGCTAGAAAATTCGTTTTTATGCAGATTTCTCCATGCAATTGCAAACAATAAATTGAAGACTCAATAAAGTCACCAAAGTTGGCAAAGCAAATCTGAGTATTGCACTGAGAATCTGCTTCCAACACGACCACTAGTAATGTTTATATCTATTGTAACGATTTATGTTCTTTGTAAATAATTTATTACAATTGTTCACTCAAATACACTGTCCTAATTTACACACTTACACAATCACAAGACACAATACAGGCTTGTTGTCGCACTAATTTTATAACAGGGCACCATTTATAACTAACACGAAGTGTCTATATTTGGACTCCAGAACTGAACTGCACTCTGCAGCGTTCCTTGGTCCCTTTTATGCTCGCTCCCTTGGCCAAGAACCTTCTCGAGTCTTCCCTGGTTCTCACTCAAAATGGGTAGATAGGTACCCATTTTGACCCATAACCTCATCAAGAGGGCCCCAATCGTTCCATGACTCATTTCATTGAATTAAGCGATCAAAATTTAGTGGAAAATGATGCCTCACACGCCTGAATCGCCAATATCTCGAAAATCCATTTTTCAAAAAACACATTTTGACCCTACCCATTCCCCAATTTGGTCCGGTCGAGCTGAAAAGTTTTGAGGACCAATTAGAGCTAAAAGCTGGCCCCTGAACAAAATTTCAGATTTTTAGAAAATTGTGTACTATACCAAAATTGGTGTGGACGGCGGACGGACATTTTCTTATTTTAATCTTAAACCTTGAAACGTCCAGAAAAAATTTTTGGGCCAAATCGGAGAGATTACATTTTTGCATGAAACCTTAAGTTGATTATTCAATGATAACAACTGAAAGAAAAATAAGGGAAAATAATGAATTTGACAAAAACCGGGGGTAGTCTGTTCTGGATAGTTTTATTATTTCCCATTGTCTTGTTAACAAGAGTTACCTCAACCTTTTTTTTCTTTGGGTACGAGGACCACAACAAACCCTAAACATCCCTTAACGTTGTTGTCTTTGTGGAATATCAAGTACACTTTGTACTTGTTGTAGGGTAGCGAGTCAACGCCCACTTTTGGATTTCCATTTACGTCTTTCATTGGGTAGTAACCCTGAAAAATGAAGGTATTGGTTACAAATAGTTCAAATCGAATGTAGATTAGAGCTGCAGAATGCATCCTGAAAGTAGTATGATTTCAAAAATCTTCATTGTGAGCATTAATACCTACAACACTGGTAGCGAGTTTTCCTTCGATTTTTTCGAGTTTACGCAGAATTTCACTGCTTTGTGCTGTTTGTGATGTCACTTGACAGAGGTGACACAGTGACAAAGGGTCTATAGGATCTAAAACTACTTCAAAGTGGATCTGAACTGATCGGTTCTGAACTATTTATCAAACAAAACAAGAACAAACCTCTGGAATAGGGCAGCCAGTGAGATTTTTCGAGTTGAGCAACTCCTGGTAAACCCCAGGTAGGAGAGAGGCAAAATTGGTACAGGCAGCACCATAGTCCAAAGTAAGGAAATTTGGGCGCCATCCGCCATTTCCCCAGACAGCCATATTCACTTTCACCTGAGGACAAATGATGATATATTAGCAACAATTAAACAGAAATTCTGCAAAATATTCATTAACGGTTCATCATTTTGGGTAGATCTTGTTTGTCTGAGAATGCCAATGTTTGAAGTCTCTGGCATAAGTGACTACCCAGCTGCTGTGGTGTCCAGTTAATGGGGTGGGAAATGCTGAGCAAGGAAGCCCATCACATATTTGGAGAGAAGGACAAAGGAGGCCTGTTCAGAAGGGTTTTTACAGAAAAAGATAGAACTATGACTACTGAGAGTGCTATGTTACTAGTGCACACAAGCATAAAGTGATGAAAGTGGCCTAATTGAGAAGGAATGCTCTTCTGACCACATAATACACTTGTATAGAAGGTTTACTCAAGTTTAAATCCTCTCTATTAACTCTGCAGAGATCCTGGTGGCTGTCCACTGAAACTAATGCATGTATCACTGCCAAAATGTCTGTAGCCTACGGTATTCCTTAGTTACCTTACGGATTTTCTGTAGACTAGTCCCTTCTTGTAGGCGTTGCATATTTTTGTACTCACTGACTTGATCCCAATGTAAATGGTTATTAGAATAGTTGTACTGGGCTACTATAGTTCTCCTCTGAAATATGGCTCTCCTTGACTGCACTCTTCTGGGAGATAAGGGAACATAGGAGTTGGCAGCCTGCACTAAAAGGCAATGGAGGTCATTTTCCTCTGTTGTGTTGGCAGCCAATGGCTGCTGAGCTCATTATCTCTATCTTGTTGTGTCTATTACAAATAAATAGGTCGGTGGTTACCTATTTTGACCCATAATCTCTTCTGAAACTAATTGTCTCAGGACCCCTCTGATTAGGTTCAGCATCCGGAAATCCAAAATTTAGTCAATAGTGATACACCACATGTCTAAATTGCCAAAAATCACGAAAATCCCCTCGTTCAAAAAACACATTGTGACCCCTACCGCTCCCCCTCCTCCTCCTCCAAATTTTGTCCAATCGAGCTAAAAAGTTTCGAGGACCATTTGAATCAAAAAGGGCGGTCCCTGACCAAAATTTCAGATTTTTTGAAAGAAATTTTGGCTACTACACCAAGATTGGCGTGGACAGCAGACAGCAGACATTTTCTTATTTTGATCAAGAGTCCTTAAAACGCCTAGAGAAGTGTTTTGGGCCAAATCGGACCGATTGACTTTTTGCATGAAAACAGGTTTATTATTCAAGAAATAACCAACCAAAACAATATTACAGGTTCCTCATGTAACTTTCTTTTACAACCTTCATGGAGACAGGCAGCGCTCAAGCGGAAGTTTGAAGAAGTAGGCTGCCAGCCAGAGCTAGATTAACAGAAGAATTTGACCAACATGCAGAGAAGTCTGCTGGCCAAAAAAGAACCTCATTTTCCCTTATTACTGATTTCCAGGATAATTTATGATGTATTTACCTTCGCATCTGTTTAAACTGCGCAATACGGCCGATTTAGTTATTTTGGGCTGATACTGATAGCAGCCAAGTCAGGACTGCCAACTCATGCTCATTGAAATTTTCCCGCCAAATTTTGTTCGTTTTCGGAATCCATGTCGCAGCATAGAAGTATTTTCAGGCCCGGACGGCAGACGGATTGGATTCTAAATTTATACTTTTTTGAAACAAAAAACGCTGCGAATTCCATCACAGGGGTTGGTTATTCATTGGATCATGAGCATGGGGACTCATTCCAATTCAGCGTTCAATATTTATTGGAAAATGATACCCCACCCGCCTAGGTACCAGAAATCTTGATGGCTCACATTCGAAATGGGTAGAGCGATACCCATTTTGATCCAAAACCTCTTTGGGTGGGGCGCCAATTGTCCTGGGACTCGTCTCATTGGGTTCAGAGTTCAAAATTTAGTTAATAATAAACAAACCTGAATCATGACCTCCCAATTGGTCAGAAAAGTGAGGACCTACCCTAGGGGTCCCGTAATAAAATCTAATACACCAACACGCGTCTATGATCGCCGAAAATATTGAAGCTAAGGGTCACTCTCAAACATTTGTGCATCATATCAAATTGGCTGGAACCTTCCCGCTTGCTGGAGACGATATGTCGAGTTCCCAGAACCAGGGAAGACTCGAGAAGGTTCTTGGCCAAGGGAGCGAGCATAAAAGGGACCGAGGACCGCTGCAGAGTGCAGTTCAGTTTGCAGTCCCAATGTAGAAGCTTTGCCATGCCATGTAATTAGTGCAACAACCGCTACAACTGTGTATTATGCCTTGTGATTGTTTAAGAGTGTGTATGAGGACAGTGTATTCGAGTGAACAATTGCAATAAATTATTTACAAAGAACATTAATTGTTACAATAATTATTCAAGGAATAATCAACCAAAAGGTGACTTATTATTTAGGAAATGAACATTTTATGTTCAATACGAATTCATAACCTACGTTTCATTGATAATGAACAAAGTTGCTTTTAATTAGCATCATGAAATAATGAGAAACGATAAATACCTGTAGTTCGTCGTCAAAAGGGATTACCGCATAAATTTTAGAAGTAACTACGTAGAGTGTTTTAGATTTTTTCCTAACAATCGTTTCGTTGAAATAAAGCTCTTTCGTGCCTTCGTCTTCACAGACGAACGGCTCTTTTAATTGAATGTCAAAGGGCCCCTGAAAAATAAAAATAACAGGCATGTATTATTTATTTATTCTCGTCGCGAGACGTTATCATTGAACAGGCTTTCCGCAGAATCGCGTCTTGTGCCGAAAGGAAAAAGGAAATCTTTCGTTTAATGGTCTTGAAGGTTACTAATAGGTAGTGCGCTAATGGTTCTAAGGAGGCTATTATCTTTCGTGTTCGTGTTCAAAGACGTTGGCACTCTTTGGTTCTTGTATGGCTGATGATGCTGAAAGGTGGGAAAAATTATTATCATCAAGATGGAAGAGTTACGGCAAAGCCGAGTTTTAAAATAAGCAGCCTTTTTACTGCAAATGAGCAGGAAATGTCAAATTAAAATACTTCTTCCCGCCGTACGTATAAAATTCTTTTGCATTTTGTTGTAGGTAACTAGGTCGAGAAAATATATACAATTTCAAAAATTCATTAAAAAATCCAGTTCAAAAGAAAAACGCTGCAAATTCTTTCACACGAGTTGGTTATTCCTCGGACCAGGCGCATGGAGACTCATTTCTTCAACATAGGGAAAATGGGGGAAACAGTGAGTGTGGCGGGTCCAGGACCCATTTCAATCGATTCAGGGTCCAAACTTTAGTGGAAAATGATACCCCACACGCCTAGGTGCCAGAAATCTCAAAAACACACGTTCAAAATGGGTAATAGATACCCATTTCGACCCATTACTTCTTCCAGTGGGTTTTAATCGTTTTGGGACCCATTTCATTCGATTCAGCGTCCAATGTTTTCGGCTGAAGAGTTTCAAGGACCAACAATGTCTGACCAAAATTTCAGATTTTTGACAAATTTCTCCAACCAAAAACTCCGTAGACGGCGGACGGGTATTTCCTGATTTTGATCTAGACTCCGCAAACTGTCATATTTTGAGGCGAATCGGAGAGGTTGACTTTTCGCATGAAAACATAGGTTAATTATTCTAGGAATTACCAACCAAAATTTCAAAAATGAATTAAAAAATCACGCTTAAAAGAAAAATGCAATATAAGATTTGCATTACGTCCAAGAGCTTGGTCAATATTAACATTGGGATACAAAATACCATACCTACAAAATATCTTCACCAAAATGAAATAGTCACATATATCTCTCACCATGTATCTGATTATCTTACAACTTTTCTGCAATTTATGTTTGAAAAATCCACTGATTAATCAAAGAAATTCACACACACAATGGATTAGGTGGCCCTGCATGACGTCCGTAGTTAGTTGTAGATACCTATTACGTAGATTTTTTTTTAAAATTAGTTATCCACATCCCTAAAATAGAGTTGAATTAATGATAATAATGAATCGCTGAAAACTCATTCACAGGGATTGGTTATTCCTTCAGGAGCGTGAGGAAAACGGGGGAAAATGGTGGGTTTGGAGTGTCCCTGATTCATTCCAATCGATTCAACGTCCAAAATTCATTGGAAAATGATACCTCACATGCCTAGGTTTCCAAAAGACTCTAAAAAACGCCCATTCAGGTACCCATTTTGCCCCAAATCCCCTCTAGCGGGTGTTAATAGGTCTGGGACCAAACATGATGGATTCAGCGTCCAAAATATAGTAAAAGATGATACCCACACGCAAGTTTCAAGTATCCATTTATTTGAAAACACATTTTGTCAGCTAATCCTTCAAAATTTGGTCTGATCGGGCTATAAAAGAGTACCAACTAGAATCAGAAAAGGGTCCCTGAAGTGAATTTTAGATTTTTAGAAATTTTTCTACATCTAAAAGCGGCCTGGACAGCGGGCGAACTGGTCCCAGAACGATTGGCGCCCACCGAAGGAGGTTATGGGTCAAAATTGGTATCTATTTACTCATTTTAGAAGTGGGTTTTTGAGATTTCTGATACCTGTGTGGTATCATTTACCACTAAATTTTGGACGCTGAATTGATTGAAATGAGTCTCCATGCGCCTGGTCCAAGGAATTACCAACCCTGTGATAAAATTTGCAGATTCAAAATTCATTATTGAAAGAAAAACTGTCAAATTTCTGGGAAAATTGAGAGGTTGACCTCTTGCATAAAAACATGGGTCAATAATTTTAGGAATAACCGACCAAAACTGATCCCCATACTCTAGAATCCTAACATTTCAGATAAACGCAATATGAACAAGTAAACAAACACTTTTAGCAAACTGGAATAAATCGTTATCATAAGCGATATTGATACACGTCTATAGTAGAATCTATTGTTCGTTTGGTACCTATAAGTATGTGGAACAAAACGTCATCACTGATGACTTTTTTTTTCAAATTTGATAAACGTCAGTTGGTGCAGCCTGCAATTGTGGCCTCACTGCGATGATGTAAATTTCATCTAACATTCTGAACAGCTTCACAAACCGTCGACAACGACCCTTATTGAATTCGCGACGACGTTGAAACTAGGGTTTTTCTTACCAACGTGGAATGAATTTTAATCGAGCGATTCTCTGAATGTGATTAGGGATAAAATATTGATATAAAACGCTGCAAATTGCTTCATAGGGGTTGGTTTTTCCTCGTATCAGGCGCATGGAGGCTCATTTAGATCGAATCAGCGTCCAAAGTTTGGTGGAAAATGATACCCCACACGCATAGGAACCGGAAATCTCATAAACCGATTTTCAAAATAGGTAAATGGATACCCATTTTGACCCATAACTTCATCCGGTGGGTGCCAATCGTTCTAGGACGTCGAAAATGTCGAAAATTCGTTTCTTTAAAAACAAATTTTGACCGTACTCTCCCAAAATTTGGTTTGATCGGGCTGAAATGTTTCCAGGACCAACCAAAGCCAAAAACGGGTGCCTGGTATGGACGGCGGACGTACATTTGACTTTTGGTCGAGATTATTGACGATCTGATCGAGTGAAGTTTCATTTTCCACTAAATTTTGAAAGCTGAATCGAATAAAATGAGTCCTGAAACGATTGGCGCCCTTCGGAAGAGGTTATGAACGCTGAATCTATTTTTAAATTATATATTTATATTCATATTATATTTTTAAATTTAATCTAGACACTTTGGAACGTCCAGAAAAAATATTTAGGGCCGAATCGGAGAGATTGACTTCTTACATGAAAACATGCGATAACTATCCAAGAAATAACCAACCAAAAGGGGTTAAGTTTAGCGTTGTGTTAAATGTTTTGTACGTACGGCAAACTGTTTCTTGACAGATTCAGTGTAGGCGACGAACCCGATGATTATGATGATGAGTCTCATGGTTCTGTTTGTGTTTTGCGTCCTCGTTGCCCTCTTTCCGCTGTCCTCGGCTCATCCGTTTCTTATCGCGGTCGATCCATTTCGCTTATCTCACGAAATCGGAAATGCCACATTATCATAGAAACTTGGGCGATGCAAGTATAAATATTCCCTAACAATAACACAGTAATATTCTAAATTGGTTTATTGGGCTGTTTCAGCTGTGGTTTCGATAAATCTTGCCGCTCACGAACGCTCCACTATTGTTGATGTTAGTTCACAGTGTACAGTCCACGCTACAATGGGGAATATTACGAGTATAAATCATACGTGGACAGTGAACATTGTATTTGCAGAGATACGCAAATAGACGCGCCAATCCAACATGGAGTAGTCGGCGAAACCAGTTTGCGTTCTGCCTAGTTGTTATACGTGTATATTTATCATACTACCCTTATTATGTTCACTGATCACAAATAATTGTAAGCACTCGAGGGAGCATACGTCGTATACATGGACATATTTGATGCAATAGGCCATTGATTTTCATCTTTGATAAATCTACTTACCATTACCACCCCAACATCCCAAATGACCATACATTAGTCCGCCGTCCATGCCGTTTTTGGTAGTGGACAAATTTCTAAATATCTGAAATTTGAATCACGGGGTCCGTTCCCGGCCATAGTTGGTCCCCAAAACTTTTCAGCCCGATCGGACCAAATTTGGGCGGGGTAGGAGTCAAAATGTGTTTTTTGAAAAATGGATTTTTCGAGATTTTGGGCGATCTAGGCGAGTAGGTGTATGCCTCTCTCAAATTAAAATCTGTTATAATTTTAATTCGGGTTTCTTCGGAGGTTTTGAATGGACCTAGCGAGAGGTTACACAATGTAAGTCCAAGACTTACGACTGAGCAATTAGGGATACCAAGGATGAGCATAAAATACATTGATACAAAATGAATTATAATTGAAAATAAGGACACGTTGCAAAGGAGAATATGCCTCAACCTAGGCTGGAGTTGTTACAAGACAAAGTAATTCGACAAAGTAAATTAGACAACATGTGGAGCATAAAATACAATTAATACATGATATATGAAATGATGATATACATGAAATACAATTAATGAACAAGCGCAACAATACCGCTGACAAAAACGGCGTCGATGTCAAAGGGAAAACTGGAGGGGGCACGCTGTCCCCCTGGCACGCTGTACACAGTGAGGCTTAATTCACTTGAGTCCGCCATCATCTCTCTTCAGCATGGTAGCAGAGTTCACTTCAGAGCAAGCACAGGACAAAGCCAGGATGGACTGAGTGAGATGCACTTGCACGACAGGGTTACAAAAATATATATGACTCCAACATGTTGGGCACCCCAGCAACGAGGGGCGCCTCGACAACGACTGCCCAGTTGGGCATCTTGGCAATGAGTGAGTGCTGGAGCTCTCTCCAAGTGCAGGAGCTGCGCGCGCATCCTGGCACATGCTTTCTCCCTTCTGGCCTTCTGGAGGCAGCAAGCCTTGAGGCTTACATAGGGTATCATTTTCCACTAAATGTTGGACGCTGAATTCATTGAAATGGGTCCCAGAACAATTGGTGCCCTCTATATGAGGTAATGCTCAAAATGGGTGCCTATCTACCCATTTCAAATGTGTTTTCGAGATTTCTGGTACCTAGGCGTGTGGGGTATCATTTTCCACTAAATTTTGGATGCTAAATCGATTGGAATGGGTCCGGGACCCACCACACCCACTGTTTCCCATTGTTGAAGAAATTAAATGGGTTGAACAACAAACCCACGTGAAAGAATTTGCAGCGTTTTGGTAGTAGAAAATTAGCCAAAAATCTGAAATTTGGGTTAGGGGGTCGTTCCCAGCTCAAGCTGGTCCTCAAAACTGTTCAGCCGACCAAATTTGTGAGTTTTTCGAAAAAATTTCGGATTTTCTAGTTGTTTGCCGGTTTAGGCGTGTAGGGAATCATTTTCTACTAAATTGTGTACACTGAATCCATTGAAATGGGCCTCAGACCGATTGTTGCCCACTAAGGGTGGGTTTTGGTCAAAATGGTTAAGTCACCTACCTGTTTTGAAATTACATTTCCGAGATTCCGGGCACTTAAGTGTGTGGGGTGTCATTTTCTACTTGATGTTGGATGGTGAGTTGATCAAAATGAGTCGGGGATACTCCAAACTTCCCTTCTTTTTTCCCCATTTTCCCCCATGCTCCTGGTCCGAGGAATGACCAACCCCTGTGAATGATCTTGCAGCGTTTTGTTTTTTTATTCCTTGAATATGCTGTTTTCTCTCAGAAGGACTTCTCGATTCACCTCAAAACATTTTTTCTGGACGTTTCATGAAGTCTACAACAAAAACGCCACAAATTCATAGACAGGGGTTGGTTGGAATTTTCATGATTTTTGCAATTTAGGCGTGTGGGGTATTATTTTCCACTAAATTTTGGGCACTGAATCCAATGAGACGGGTCCGGATCGATTGGCGCCCACTGGAAGAGGTTTCAGGTCAAAATGGGCATCTATCTACTAATGCTGTATTCCCAATTTGCAGCCACTTGAGCTAGAAAAATAATCACACGAGTAATCAGCAATCATCAGGCAAATGGCAAATCATTCTGGCCGTATAAATACCGGAGGAAGGAAATTTCGGAGTTAAGAATCTACCATAAATAATTTGTCATAAATAATAAAGTGCCATTTACACCTAATTTGGTGCCACGAAATGAACAAGACCGGTGAAATACCTGGTGAAATCAAGAATTCATGAATTTTCCATACTTCTGTAGAATTTAAATTCCCAGTTAATCTTCCCATGTAACAGATTTGATCTTAAATTAGGTTTACACCTTGATTAAAATGATATTTTAAATATTGATGATAAGTACTTAGCTATTGCGGTGAAAGACTGTGAAAATTGTTGAAAAAATTACTTGATAAATCCCCTAATTAGGCTATAAATTATTTTCCCGATTTTTCTTTTTCTTCTCTCTTCTCCTTCCCTCAAAGAAACCAATTATCCGCAATCTTGTTGAAGATTAATTTGGGCCATTCCTTTACAACCTCATAATTTGTCTGCAGGCTAAAAGAGTAATAATTTTCGTATCTTGGGTCGTTTAAGAGGTGAGTCATCATCCCAGATCGACATTTTCTCGTTACCGTTGGTTTTCTCAACTATTTTCACTTCGAAACCTTACCCCTTCCAGTTAGTTGTAATTTGATAAAAAATTAAATTTTATAACCGTCGGATTAATTTTTATAAAGTCGCTCTACTTGGGGAAAATTGGTGTTGAACTGAGAGAAAAACTCTTCCTAAATCACAGGGGTTGGTTATTCCTCGGACCAGGAGCATGCAGACTCATTCGAATCGATTCAACGTCAAAAATTTAGTGGGAAATGATACCCCACACGCCTAGGCTCCAGAAATCTCAAAATACATTCGAAATGGGTAGATAGGTACCCATTTTGACCCACAACCTTTTCCGGTGGGCGCCAATCGTTCTAGGACCCGTCTCATTGGGTTTAGCGTCCAAAATTTACTTAAAAATGGTACCCCACACGCCTAAATCGCCAAAAATATCGAAAAATCCACTTCTCGATCCGCATAGTGCTGACAATATTGTCATTGACAAGCTACCCTTCATATTTGACTGATCATCCCCATCACATTGTGAAAAATGGAAGGTCAAACCAAACCGACTAACTTGCAACTGCATCAAGAGTGAAGCGCAATCAGTATTAGTTGAGTATTTCAGTTGGGAGTCGATTGTATTCACTCAAGCTTACGATGTCTGTCAGTTCAGCCAAGGCAAAAGCTGTTCTACAATTCAATTCACACTGAAACAACAGGTAGTGTAGCACTCTAGGTGTTTACTTTCAACTCCAAGCCTCTCTTCATCATATGAGCATAACTTGAAGTTGATGTTGCATCAAAATTGTTGTCATCACGTTTCCTTCTGCAGAGCATCGCTCCATCTACAATCTCTCCTTACAGAGAACATTGATCTCTTCTCGTTCACAACGTCCATAAAGTGTTCATAAACCCCTTGGAAGTGCCTCGAGTGGCGTAATGGCGGGAAGATTCTCTCTGATTAAATTTTCATGAATGCGTATTTTTCTCTCCGTTCAAGCTGCCTCAGCGCTACCCTCTTATTCCGTTTGAGATCAGGAAGATAGGAACCGCGCTACTCTCCCGTTTTAAATGTGCAAATATGTGCATACGCCCGACTACCTATTAATCGGTTTTCTGAACAGCTAGTTGAGAAATACCGTTTTCAATTGCAAACTGTGAGATTTTTACATCTTTCCGACACTTGAGTTGAATGAGGGTTGTGCACGAGGACTTGAAAAGACAGCAACAACAACCACCATTGTGTGATAACGCTTATCAGAGGCAAAAGAGCCCATGTGTGTAGTTTTGTCAAGGTAGTTGATGTGTTTGTAGAAGCTCATTACGTTTACTACTTCATGATCACATTTTTCACCCCCTTATGTGAGAGTAGTCTTTTATAAGCTATTTGAACTTTAAAACAAGTCGCCCAGAAGGTGAATGCGAGTGTTGTGTTTTGGTTGGTTATTCCTTGAATGAAATACAGGTCAAAATGTGTTTTTTGAATCATGAATTTTCGAGATTTTCGGCGATCAAGGCATGTGGGATATCATTTTCCACTGAATTTTGGACGCTGAATCCAATGAGGCGGGGCCCTGGGACGATTAGTGCCCACCAGAAGAGCTATTTACTAAAATACGTTATTCAGATCGTGCCTGGTACCCAAGAGCCAATAGGGCTCCAGATTGCCACAGCGCCATCTGCAGTCCGCTTAATCACGCACTGAAGGATGACATTTTACGGCGCCATCTGTCGACCAAACGTTGAAATTTCCGCAGGAAGTAGGTTCGTTGTGGCTTTATAATTTCGCCAGAATAAGGGTCTTGTGTGTAGTTTTGTTGAGAATTAGCCAAGCGATCGTACGTAACTAGAAAAAAAAGTATATAGGTATTCAGGTAGCCAGGTAATTAAATAAGTAGAATGAAAATTGGTCTCGAATGGCCAACCAGTAAAAACCTTTCTACTCGACCAAAGGGGTCTCATCGATGCGGGCCAGGAAAAAAGCCCGCCGCCGTTATTATTGCTCAAAAACGAGATAAATAACGCTTCCAATAAGAGCTTTAGTAAATTTCACCCGACCGCGAGCTTCCGGAAAATAGAACCAACGTACTCTTGAAACACTGCCACTGGTAAAAATATCGAGCTCTCCAATATGAAAGGCCTTTTTTACCGAAGGGGAATCGAGGTACGGTTGGGGTTTTTTATTTTGGATCGTTCTCTACTCTAGGATCGGATTCATATGACAACCAGTTGCGATGAATAGTTTTACGAATTCGCTTCTAAACCGTCTGAGGTTCAAAGCGAGACTAGATACTGTTTTGTGTCAGCGGAAGCTATGTTGGGGGGTGGGGGGTGTTCAATATCCTCAGTCTGCCAAAGCAATTCTATTATGTTTAGTTTTGATAAGTAATATTCACTCGCTGATAGCTTCACGTCAACCCCCCTCCCACGAGGGGGGGGGGTGGTTACGTCGAATTGTGGAAGGAAGTCTATGGCTACGGAATGCAGCACAAACACAGATAACTAAAAACGCTGCAAATTCTTACACTGGGGTTGGTTATTACTCGAACCAGGTAGAGACTCTTTCCTTCAACATGGGGGAAACAGGGATATGGCGGGTTTCAGACCCATTCCAATCGATTTAAGATCCAAAATTTAGTGGAAAATGATATCCCACACGCCTAGGTACCAGAAATCTCGGAAACACACACTTGAAATGGGTAGATAGCCACCCATTTGACCCATAACCTCATCAGAAGGCGCCAATCATTCCTGGACCCATTTCAATGGATTCATCGTCCAAAATTTAGTGGAAAATGATACCCCACTCGCCTAGATCTTCAACAATCTCGAAAACCCTTTATCAAAAAACACATTTTGACCCCTACCCTACCCAAATTCGGTCCGATCTGGCTGAAGAGTTTCGAGGACCAACTAGAGCCGGAAACGGGCCCCTGGCCTAAATTTAAGATTTTTAATAAATGTTATACTACAAAAAAAAATGGCGCGAACGACGTACGGCGGATGAACAAGGAAGTCAAATTTTGACTTTTATTGATCTAGACACCTTGAAACGTCCAGAAAATAATGTTGGGCCAAATCCACACGTTGATGTACCTCGTGTTGACGCAATGTGGCGAAGAACGCGATGTTGGACCTGCTCGAACTTATGCTTCTGCAACTCATAGATAAGCTTACCAGCTTCACCACCGACGCATACTCAAGGTGTGGGAGAACCAGAGATTTGTAGACAGCAACGATGCAAAACGAAAACCATGCGCGTGCAACGATGGAGGTGAACTCAGAGGTTTGAATGAGAAAGCCGAGGGCCTGCATAGATATGCTCAATATGGCGTCAATGTGGTCAGATCAGGAATGGTTGGGAGAGAGAAGGACACTGAGGTCTCAAGCCTCTATCACTTGCTCGAGTGGTGAGGATCGTTGCTTCAGAAGAACGTCAGAACAAAAGACTTCTTGATGTTCAAGGAGAGGCCACTTGCCTCAGGCTAGGAGAGAAGGCGTCCGGGAAATCCCAGAGAGTTGAGCAGTCTGACAGCATGAAGATCACACTGAATAACTTCAGGTCGTCAGCAAACATGTGGAAAAAGGCGCAAGACAGCGCTCGCTATTGCGAATGGGTTGACGACTGTGAGGAACAATAAGGGCCCATATTGAGAACCCTGAGGAACTCCAGAGGAAGCAAGAAAAGTCTAGGAGCAGACAACGATAATACAGACCGTAGGAGACCTCCCTGAGAGGTAGCTCAAGATCCATCCAAATAAGAAGCGAGGAACACCCAGGTTGGAAATAAACGAAAGGATTATTACAATTTTATAAATCTGGCGAGCTTGGGCCCATGATCATACTAATGCCCAACCAAAAACATAAAATATACAAGTTGAGTACATTGAAGCCCCTGTGAAAACCTCAAAACTTGTATCGTATGAATGTATTCCACCCATTTTACTCCACCGGGATCGGCTTAGGCTCCATATTAGTTGGTTCAGCGACATAAGTTTAATGGAAATTGATACCCCACACGCTTTAGTCCCCAAAAATTTAGAAAACCCAATTTTCAACGCACAAACTGCATCTGTACATTCATCGAAACGTGGTTGGAGAGAATTTTTACATCCTTATTTGAATAATCAACCAAAAAATGAACAATAATTCAAACTCTGAACTTTGTCTCCTTAACATTAGTGATTAATGTATCAATTTGTTGCATTTAGAAAGTGTTTGTCGGCAAAAGTCAAATATTTTGCACCACTTTTTAGTGGTAATTTGCTCTTGAAACGCTCACTAAGTTGAATTCTACGTTAATTTTCGTTTGCACCTGCAAAATGGAGATGTTTCATAGACCTATTGTAATGGAGCCCGGGTTTCTTATGAAATATTTTACACAATACGAGTACATATGTGTGATATGTCTACCCTCGAGGCCGTGATACATTTCGAGGCGTTATTTGGGCGCCGATGCCATATTTTTCATCGTCGGTTGGAGTCGCGGTTTACGCGAGGATTTTTATTCCAAGCACAACCTCGGATGGTGCGTCGAAATCCGAACGAAATCCTTTTTTTTCTATTCCGTCGTCGACCTTTTTCCTCTCGTACTTTCCCTTCAGTTAATCCTCGAGGATTTTGGTGAAGTATGACGGGCTTATTCTCGTTTTATATTCGCTCCACTCGTCCCCTCTCCCAATATAGTTTGATAAGTTAAGTCTACAGGTGTCAAACGCAGGAGGAATAGAAAGATTTGTTAAGTTTTAGCGGTGGTGGGGATTGAATTTCTCCGTGCGATGATTGACGTTCAACCGCGTCGTTGATTGAAGGCCGAAAACGTCAAACTCTTGTCGTTCCAGTTAGCGGAGAGCATCAAGATAAAATCCGTGACTGCCATCGTTTGTGAAATCCTTTGCTCAAAATGACATTTCGACTACAACATAAGAACGATGACATCGCCGTGAAACGCCTCAGAAGCTTCACAGTCCACTTTTATTGAAAGGTTGAACGTTTTTATGAATTCACAATCAAAAATATCAAATACATTATTCAGTAGAATTAACACAATGCCAACTTCCAAAAGATAGGATGCTCAGTTTTGCTGCTCCATCATCATCTCCTTCTTCGTCTTCTTTTTCTTCATCTTTCTGTTAATACTCCCCTTTGCATCCAAGTACATATTGGAAATTCGCTATTATTCTGAATTTGAGCAGGGGAAAGCAAAAACATAAAGAAAACACAATGCATAATGTGAGAGAATTTACTGATGTATTAATACAACTCGATAACATGACACACGGTTGGGTTCATCTCCTTATGTTCTTTATGATGCGCGGTGGCTTCGCCAACAGGTTAGCCAACATTACCAATTGATGCGGATTTACTAACTTCACAATTGTATCACTGATTTTGAACTAACATGAACTTACTACTAATGTTCCTCTTCATGTTTGAAAATGATTTAGAACCCACAAAGCCTCTCAGGGATTAGGATTTTCCTGAGCATTATTATGCTTTATTTTTGGCGTAGATGGCGGGAAAAATTTCATATTTCGGATCCACCAAAACCAGTTAAAGTATTTGAAAAACACAGATAAGGGTGTTAAAGGGGAAAAGTAAGAATTCTGTCCATCATTGTTATCAACATGTATCAGAACCTCCTCGTAGCTGAGAGATAAGAATAGGTTGTTAATGTATATTCTAATTTTGATCAATTCTATAGGGCGCAGTGAGTGTTACCAACATAAGAACATGACGATATTTTTATTTTAATATTATCTTGATATCGATAGTTTTAACCTGATAATCGGATACTCATTTTTAGCTGGGTGGGTCTTTGAATATTGTTGATCGGAGCCGTCATTATATTTTTCATCTTGGTACCGTCAATGTGATCAGTAGAGTTGTAAAGTTCATAATAATAATTATCGCTCAACCTTCACAGTTTACAAACCGACCAGCGTTGTTGCTGTTCCTTTCTAGTTTTTCTGTGGCTATTCTTGCACTTGTGAACCGTGATAGCTCATAATAATAGTAAAATTTGGCTATTTATTGAAAAAATTGATGCGAAAAATGCAAGATTTAAGTTGTTATGTACATTTAAATTTGTGATGTCATTATTCCCAAACATCGGAGTATCGATATTTGCATAAATATGATATTGATATAAAAATATTTTGCTATATTGCAATGTCCTTACATACATCATTATTAACAACCTGTTCCTACCTATAAGCTGTACGAGGGGGGTGGGGATAGGTGTTGATAACAATGTTAGGCGGAATCCTTACTTTTACCAGCTTTATCCTTACTTTTACGTGATTAGGAGTTATTATCCCAATAAGGGTCTGCAATAAACAAAGGAATAAATAACATAGTACTGCCTCAACCAGTCAAAGTGTGATAACGGGTACTAAATTGGTGAAAACCCACTTTCTTGCTGAATATTGCCTCATTAGGTGCATTAGCGGCTTACATCTAGAAGATAATGACGCATTCTTTGAACATGTGTGTGCACTAACAGCGCATAGGCGGAGGCCTTCCATTCAGGCGTGAACTTGCATACTAACGATCATGTTAGAATATTTCTCACTGTAGAAAATGTTCTCTTGTTGGTTGCCTTGGAACGAGAAACTCCTCATCTGCTTTGTAGATGTTGAATGCGACAAATCTGGAACATTTTCTCTTACCTAACGCAGATATAATACGGGGATAGAGGGAAGGCCTCTATAATGAGATAGATATTGAGTATATTTCCAGCAGCTCTGATCCCTTCGATATTGAATCTAGTTTATTGCCTCCGGAGAATTTTTACTATTTTTTCTTCCTCAAAAATCCACCTCTACTTGATATCTTCCCTGTGAATTCCTTTTTCTTTCTTGAAGTTATCTAATAGAACCCTTAAGCCGTTGGATTTCCGGTCAGGTGCACTAAGTAATCGATCGCTTCGGGCGAAGACTTGCTTTCGACGTCAGCGGAGACGTCCTAGGAAAATAGTTGGGGTTCTATAAAGCTCGACCGCAAGTTTTATAGCCAAAAGGGATTGCGGCGTATGAGTTGTAAACCGTAAAGGATAAACATTGACTGCGTAGGCACCTGCCACTGAATCTCAAACTGCTTCATAAACTACTAAGTCTCAACGTACTCTTGTTTCATTTATTTAATGCTCTAGAGAGTAAAAATTTAGTTTACAAGTTGTATTCCATTCATTCCTCAAATTAGTGATTTGATTGCATCCCACCTATTGAATCTGAGCATTTATAAATTTAAGCTTTTATGTTTACCGCCATCTCATAATCAACCCAAATTTCCGTCCACCGTACGCCGTTTTTGGTAGTAGACAAAATTTTCAAAAATCTGAAATTTTGGTCAGGGACCCATTTTTGTCTTTAGTCGGTCCTCGAAACTTTTCAGCCTATTTGGCGAAATTTTGCGGAGGTGGGGGTCAAAATGTGTTTTTTGAAAAATGGGTTTTCAAGATTTTTGGCGATCTAGGCATGTGATTCCAATGAAATGGGTCCGGGAACGATTGGTGCCTTCAAGATGAGGTTATAGGTCAAAATGGATACCTATTTACCCATTTCGAATGTGTTTTCGAGATTTCTGGTACTTAGGCGTGTGGGGTATCATTTTCAACCAAATTCTGGACCCTGAATCGATTGAAATGGGCCTGGGACTCGCCTCACCCGCTTTTTCCCCCATTTTGACCCCTACCCTGGGTATAGGGTGTATTTTGAATAATGGATTTTCGAGATTTTTGGCAATCTAGGCGTGTGAGGTATCGTTTTCCACTAAATTTTGGACGCTGAATCGATAAGAATGGTTCAGGGACCCGCCGCACCCATTGTTTCCCCCACTTTCCCCATGTTGAAGAAATGAGTCTCCATGTGCCTGGTCCCAATAATAACCAACCCGTGTGAATGAATTTGCAGCGTTTTGCTGTACTAAACTAGAAACAAACGCTTCAGACGTGAGCACCAAATTCGGCAACCATGCTACGCAGTTTGTCTTGCCTCGTATGCTCTATCGTATGACGTAATCGAGTACACCAGTATTGCAATGAAAATGAGGATCAAAGTGAACAGCACGCTGTCCTGGGAGCCCTCCGTCACCAAAACGTGCATAAGAGTATTTAGGGCAATTTACAAATATTAGCGCCTAGCAATAGATTTGCCCATGCAAGTTCAATTGCATTCTTCCTAATGTTGACTAGGGCAGCCACCCTGTGTGGCTTAAGGAGGGGGAAGCTTGACAAGTTACAAAAAACACAGAAGGCTGCAATTAGGTTGCATTACGTCTGCGCTTGAACGAGAACATTACCCCAAATAATTTACAAGGAAATTCTTTTTGCCACAATGCCCACATTTAGTTGAGTCTAGGGTGTAATATCCAGTTTTCCAAATTTGAAACTGATCATTGGTTGCTGAGAAAAGCTTACATCTCCCGTCAACCGTGGCGCTATCTTTTGTCAGAGAATTCCTTTACTAAGACGTCAGCCCTTAACGAGTGCCGTTTTTCGTTTTACAGACCGAGACGGACGAATTGTGCGGTTCGGCCGAGTCCTTAGCCCAACAATTGACTCATATTGAGTTGGAACGTCTAAGCTACATCGGCCCTGAAGAGTTCGTCCAAGCGTTCGCCATTCAAACGCCCCTAATCGACCCAGCTTTCAAAGACCCTCGCATCACGACCAACTACGAGGTCTACATGGAATGGAGCACGAGACTCAAACGACTGGTCGTCACCGACATCGTCAGGGTAAGCGAACAAAACTAATAATAATAATTGGAATGTTTTTGAGGGAGGACAAGGTTTTTTGTCAAAGGAGTGCTTCGAAATCCGCTCCTGTCTGTCTCGCAGTACGTTGAAACAACAGCATACGGATGAGCCTGTTGGTTTTGCTTACATCCACCGACCTGTTCTTTAATTATTCAAAAGGATGCACCGCATTTATCCTCAAGAGTACAAACCAACATGAAATAGAAGGTTTTTAGCATCACACGGTTCGCCGTACATTTCAATGCACATAATAATGCTAGTCAGGGGTGGCTTTAGGATTTTTGTGGCCCCAGGCCAAGCATGGGAGGCCCTTTGACATCGGCAAATCGCAAATGCATAGAGCGAAAGCACGACGGTTTTTCCGACTGATTCGCCATTAGGTCATATAATTATAATGGAATGAATATTGCTGCTATAGCAGTGTATTATTAAATTCTATTCAACAAGTCATGAAACAAGTGGCAGTCGGATAAATCCTTTCAGAAGTTTTTACGACCAATGCAGCATTTGCTGTATATATCCCTGAGACAAAGAAAAAAACCTGCAAATTCTTTTCCGCGGGTTGGTTATTCCTCGGACCAGGCGCATGGAGACTCATTTCTTCAACATGGGGAAAATAGAAACAGTGGGTGTGGTGGGTCCCAGACCAATTCCAATCGATTCAGCGTCCAAAATTTAGTGGTAAATGATACCCCGCTGGGTATAGGTACCCATTTTGACCCATAAGTTCATCCAGAGGGCGCCAATCGATCTGGGACCCATTTCATTGGATTCAGCGTCCGAAATTTAGTGGAAAATTATACCACACACGCCAGATTGCAAAAAATCTCAATAAACCATTTTCGAAATGGCCCCAACCCACCCAAATTTGGTCCGATTAGGTTCAAAAGTTTTGAGGACCAACTAGAGCCATGGAAGGACCCCATACCAAAATGTCAGATTTTTAGAAAAAATTCGACTACCAAAGTCGGCGTGGACGGCGGACGGACATTTGCTAATTTTGATCTAGACACCATTATTCAAGGAATAACCAACCAAAAGTAGAGTAACCTCCAGGAAAAGAGCACTAACTTTGAAAGTGTGGCCATGATCTTGTAGGAGACAACACCACTGCCATGGCCAAAAAGCCCTGACTAACTCCTAGGAACAGGCGAGGTAGATCGTGTCAGGCTGGTGCCTAGTGGCAAATATGTGCCTATAATGCATATGTTCCGTTCAAAGTGTTAAAGAATGACTACACCTGATCAGTAGTCGAAGTAAATACCGACTATAACCGACTAGTTGACAGAGTAGTTGATAATGTTTGGTAGTTGATATTCCCTCCTCAACTGCAGGCAGGCCCTGACCGGAGGCAGGGTAGGGGCAAGGGGCAGGGTGCGCTTGGGTTGGGGAAGCCATGTCAAAACCTGATGGTGACTCATCCTAAATATTTTCTTGACTTCGAAGGCCTCAGAAGCCGAGCAAACTATTCCACATCCAGCTACAGCTTGTTGGTAAAGAAAAGAATAAGTAGGAGCTTCTGCCTGGCGGAGAAGAGGCACATTAAAGCGCTTGAAAAAAGAGGAATTTGTAATTGTTTAGTTGACAACACTGGTTCGCCGTTTGTTGCTTGTGAGCCCCGAGCGGTGCTTATCAATTTTTGCGAGTCGATTCAGTGCTGACGTTTGTAAGGAAGAAAAATCGTATAAACGGGAAATTTTCCCCGCTTTTTGTTTCCCTTCTTCTCCGCCAGGCAGCGACTCCTTAGTATTTTATTCATTACTGACAAGATATAGCAGCTAGTTGTTCGGGATATCAATTTCAAATTGTGATTTTTTATTTCAATCCAACTTCTTTCAAAACATTTTGTCCACTTGCACCCAAGAAAATTAATACGAGATAGAAGAGCAGATCAAAATGCCTTTGAAATAATTTTTATAAAATAAAAACTCGTCATTATCACCTTCTTTTTTTCTCTTTTCAGCACATCAAAAGTAAAAAACAACGCGTTCGAATAGTCGAATATTGGGTGGACACCGCCAAAGAATGTTTCAACATCGGCAACTTCAACTCTCTGATGGCCATTATCGCCGGGCTGAACACGATACCAATTTCCCGGCTCAAAAGAACGGTAGGTCCCTCCAGGCTATCGTATGACTTTAGCTACCTACCGAGGGAGGCAGGTTGAATTGAGAATCGAGAACAGTTGAATGGTTTGATCCCTTTTCGTTCGCTACGATCGGTTCGGATAGCAGTTTCATCTCGTATCTCTTTCTTTTAGTTACTCAGAGATGACGAAGATCAGTTGTAGATACGGAGCACCATGCGTGAAATGGAGGATGACAGTTTTTATGCCTCTTTTTATTGTACTTCTTTCATTGATTTTTATTATTTTTTATAAAAATGTTCTTTGCATGCATTACATAAATCTAATATTAAGTAAATACTATAATATCCCTTCATCTTACAAAAACCTTATTCGCTTATCATCTAAATTCAGATATAGAAGGTTGTTCGAACAATCAAGGCATCCTTGACGAACAGGAACTAACATGGCACCTGAAGCGCTGGTGAGGGTTGTTGTGAGGGTAACAAAAGTGATGAAGTTCATTGGGACATGTAAAGTTATGTATCTTGCGTTCATATTAACAGCTGAACTCGTAGCAACATTGGCGATGAGACTACCCGGTGCAATAACATTTTCAAGAAAAACCGAAATTTCGATAATGGCGAAATGGGGTGGTTTCAAGTTTTCGCTTATAACTCCGAAACGATTATCTAGAAGCAGAGTTTTTACTCAAAAACGTGTCTAATTCTTTCCATACTAAAACTAGTTCAACTTTTCGAAAACTCATTTCCAGAATGCATATTTTGATTAAGAACCTAGAGTTATGTGCTGCATTGAGTCCCGAACCCATTTAAATCGATTCAACGTTTGATATTTGGTTGAAAATGAATCACTTCAACCCCCAAAAATGTGGGAAAAACATTTCGATAATACATACCCATTTTCACCTATATCTTTCTATGTTTTATGGAGATCGGGCCACAATTAAATCAGAACCAAGTATCAGTCAAATTCTAGTGTTTTTTGAAGAACTTTTTCGGCTCTGACGAGAACTTTTGATGTGCAGATTCAACACTGAACGAATAAGCGCACTCTTGCGGCTAAACCAAGAAATCCAAAGAAGACCTATTTGGCCTTATTCATTTAGAACTTTCATCAGCCTCCTTTTGGTTGGTTATTCTTCAAATAATTAATTATTAATCTATGATATTATCATAATCATGCTCAAGGTCACGCGGGGAAAAAGGGGGGTCAAAATGTGTTTTTTGAAAAATCCGTTTTTCAAGGTTTTTGGCGATTTAGGCGTGTGGGGTATCATTTTCCACTAAATTTTGGACGCTGAATCCAATGAGATCGATCCCAGACCGATTGGTGCCGGTGGTATGGTTCAAAATGGGAATCTACCTTCCTATTTGAAAAGTGGGTTTTCGAGATTTGTGGTACCTAGGCGTGTGGGGTATCATTTTCCACTAAATTTTGGATGCTGAATCGATTAGAATGAGTCCGTGACACTCTACACTTACTATTTTCCACTATTTTCCCCACGCTCCTGCCCGTAATTGGCACAAATTGACCAATCCCAGTGAAAGAATTTGCATTTATTTTTTAAAAGGAGTTATAAAGACCAGTTTCATTTCCAGTTCTCTGGGCATTGGAACAAGTTAAACGGACTGAATCCAGTTTTGGCCCTCTTTTTGTTATTCTTCCTAAACTGGTGACCTAGAGAACTAAAACTATTGTGGACTTTGTGGAGGAACTAATATTTTTTGGGAAAGCAACTCAAATGAATAAATACATTCCATTTACCCTCTTCCAGCAAACGTCAATCGCATAATGCGATGAGAATCCATCATGTGTTTTACACGAGGAAAAATAATGCTCTTTTAGGGGTTGGCAGTCGAGGATCGTTACACTCACTGTTTCCTCCCATATTCTCCACGCCCCTGGTTCGAGGAATAACCAATCCCTGTAATAAAAGTGCAGCGTTTTCAATAGGGATGATTTTGGTCTAGCTCGATTCCTTAAGGAGTTATGATGAAAAACAAAGAAACTGCTCGTAAAATTTAAAGATTTTGATGGTTGAAATTCTGTGTAGCTTCAAAATCAGCCTCTTACACATTACCAGGATGTTGTAAGCAATTTTTTTTTTTAAATATATAATTAATGTTTTTTTGACAGTGGACGTTCCATTTGTTTAAATAAACAGTCAAAAATGCGAGAAAGCCAGGGAGGGAGGGCGTTACAGCAAGTTACATCATAAACAAACTGTCTACGTACATAATAATCCGCACATGCTGCAAAAAGCGGTTATTCGTGACTTCTGCGCCTTCTGATCAGCCCTAATAAGTGATATTGTCAGGCTAGCCAACATTTGTTGACCAAAACCTCTAGCAGATAACGAAAGTTCGCTGAATGTGGTTCGCCGAGTGTTCAAACGCCTTTTAAACTCACCTCTCGTTATTTCTATTTTAAATGAAAACGAGTTTTGATCCGTTCAAAACACAGTAGAAGTGGGAATCCCATTGAAAAATACCTCGTTGAGTTCCATTTGGTCTAATAAGGAATGGCTCTCCATTACGACGCGATCGATACTTATAATGTGTTTCATCAATTAGTATAAATTACTCCAGAATGTATGAGCTGATGGTCATTCTCACAGGGGCGTAATGGGTTTCTACCCCACTGAGTCTTCATATGGAGTGGTTGGACGTTGCGTTGGGAAGGAATTAATTAACCCAAGTTACAAAGTTCAGTCGGGATATTGCGTTTCACCTCCTCGACCGCTACAACCTGCTCCTGGGACTGCTGTTGGGGTGGAAAAAGTTCGTTTATTATATTTGGCGGAGGAAGATCATCTCGAACTGTTCTACTGAGTGGGGCCAGTTGGCGATGGCTGTTGCCGAGTAGATAAGGTAAAACAAGGGGATGTCACCGAGTCGGCAAGTTAATCTATTGCAACTCCTTGCATGAATTTACTCAAGGTTGGTCGAGAGGAAAATGCCCGTCGTGATTAACGCCGCGGCTCCACTGAAATAGATTATACCTGTTCCCCCGCTTTCCACCACCCGCGCACAGGTTAATGATAATGAACATTGTAATAATAATGGTACGGAGAAGCTGTTAAGTCCTCTGGATCTCACCGCCCGCGTAAAGGCTTCGAGGTGTATTAGTTTAGCGTCGGGTAAGCGAGAACGGCCAACGGCTGTGTATTCACTGTTGAAACGCCGGCAAGTAATGTTCATTGTTGAACATAATTCTGCCACGGACAGGGAGGCTCCATTACTCTGAGGGATGCGGTCTCATCTTCCAATGATCACACGTCCATTGCGCTGTCAAACCGTCTCGCTATCAATTCAAGTTTGTCCACGTTGACTGAGAGCCATATTTCCAATTGGAGGGGTCTAAAATGTTAACATATGTATGAGTTTACTCCACAGGAGGGGGTATGGCATATCTTCACTACATTCTTTAAAGGGAAAAAATGCTGCAAATTCATTCACTTGGGTTGGTTATTCCTCTGAGCATGGAGAAAATGTGGAAAACAGTAAGTGTGGAGTGTCCCGGACTAGTTCCAACCGATTCAGCGTCCACAATTAGTGGAAAATGATACCCCACACGCCATGGCACCGGAAATCTCGAAAAAAACACATTCAGAATGGGTAGATAGACACCCATTCCGACTCATAAACTCATCCAGAGAGCACCAATCGTTTCCGGATGTAAGCCTCTCTCGAATTAAAATCTGTTATAATTTAATTCGGGTTTCTTCGGAGGTTTTGAATGGACCTAGCGAGAGGTTACACAATGTAAGTCCAAGACTTACGACTGAGCAACTAGGGATACCAAGGATGAGCATAAAATACATTGATACAAAATGAATTATAATTGAAAACAAGGAAACGTTGCAAAGGAGAATATGCCTCAACCTGGGCTAGAATTGATACAAGACAAAGTAAATTAGACAACATGTGGAGCATAAAATACAATAATTAATACATGATATATGAAATGATGATATACATGAAATACAATTAATGAACTAGCGAAACAATACTGGTTGACGAAAACGGCGTCGACGTCAAAGGGAAAACGGGTGGGGGCACGCTGTCTCGAAGGTACACAGCGAGGCTTAATTAACTTGAGTCCTTTATCATCTCATGGGGAACACAATATTACAGCTTTGGTCGACTTCAGCATGGTATCAGAGTTCACTTCAGAGCAAGCACAGGACAAATCCAGGATGGACTGAGTGAGTTGCACTTGCACGGCAGGTTAAAAAAATATATTGACTCCAACATGTTGGCGCCTTGGCACCGACGGGCGCCTAACAACAACCACGCCTTGGCAATGGTGAAGCCCTGGAGCTCTCTCCAAATGCGATGTCCGGGCAGGAGCTGCGCATGCATCTGGCGCATGCCCCCTCCCTTTGGAGGCAGCAAGCCTAGGGGCTTACACGGATTCATTTTAGGTATTGGATCAGCATCCAAAATTTATGGGAAATAATACCCTACACGCTTCTATGGACGTTTCAAGTTGTCTGCATCAAAATAAACAAATGTCCGTTTGCTGTCCACGCAGTTTTTGGTTGTAGAAAATTTCCTAAAAATCTGAAATTTTGGCCAGGGACCCTTTTTCGGCTTTAGTTGGTCCTCGAAACTTTTCAACCCGGTCAGACCATTTGGGTGGGGTGGTGGTCAAAATGCGTTTTTGAAAAATGGATTTTCGTGATTTTTGGGCACCTAGGCGTGTGGGGTATCATTTCCACTAAATAATGGACGCTGAATCGGTTGGAACTGGTCCGGGACACTCCACACTCATTGTTTTCCACATTTTCTCCATGCTCCTGGTCCGAGGAATAACACCTGTGAACGAATTTGCAGCGTTAAAATCTTCTTGAAACGCTAACTGTCAAATTTTGGGGCCAATTGGAGAGGTTGACCTCTTGCATGAAAACAGGTTGACAATTCAAGGACTAACCAACCAAAAAGCAGCTGTAGCCCCAATCAATGCATCCTCAGAACAGGAAACGTAGGTAAAAATGACGAGTGAACCCACTACCGCAAATCTCTGTGTGTTTTCATTTTTATTAGAATTCAATACCCCACTCCGACCGTTGAGGCCATAACGAAACATTATGTATTTAACAAAAAATTCCCATTTACTGGGATTTTTCGTTCAGTATACAAGTCCACCAAACGTAAAAGGGAAAAGAGAAACCAGGATGAACACGCTGGTCTTAGAATAAAGTAGTCCCCAAGATAATATTTATTTTATTTTTTGGTTTGTTTTATTTAATGCAAAGAAAAACAACGATATTAATTATAACCCATTGCTAACTCATATTTATAAATCAGAAGGACCACTATTATAGCTCCCTCTAAAAAAAATTATTAATCTCAGATTAACTTGCTACTTTAATCAAATTTTAGTGTCATGATCAATAATAATAAAAAATTAATAATTTCCTAGTCGATTCTCAAGGATCGATTCAAGATTGAATCGATATAAACAAGTTAGTTATCTTCCATGAAGATTTTCTTGCGCTTGTGCATAGATTTTTCCTAGAAAATAAGGGGATGAATCTACCAGAATGTTCCGCAGTCATTCCCGAATTGCTAGAATTAATCGCAACGAAATTTATTTGAGGTTGATCATATCATTAGAAAGCAAACTAAATGTGCAATTTTTTCCTGAGACTGACAATAATTTGTTCACGTAAATTCCTTAGGCTTTGAAACTGGTGTATTCATTCCTAGAAATAAATGTGCAGCGTTTGGACGATATTGTACTCCTCGGTTTTGCGCTGTGAGAAGTGGAAAAACCCCTTTGCTTGTTGCAAAATTCTATTGCCGATAAATCCAGCTACGATAGCGATTCCGTTCCTGTCGGAGTTTGGGTCCGCTAATCCCTTCTTAGAGTGGACGAGCGTTTCCGATAATCCCTACTTCGAAGACCCTTTCAAATACCACTGAACTCGATGAGTGGCCAATATTTAGGGTGAAAACTGCACACAAACAGATCGGACGTGCTAAACGGTTGGTGGAAGGTGTCTGGGACTGTGTTTGCTTTGAATGCTAAACGATACTAAGAATGACTGGAAAGTGAGCTGCGTAAACGTCGGAGATCCATTTTGCTGTCACAAAAGAGAATTATCTAAGCAGTTTGCAATGTGTGCTGCCTCAGCTCAAACACAAATTTGCCACTCTGGAAGGGTTGTGCATACTCAGTACCAGAGGGAATCCATATTGTGACATCAAACGTGGAATGATATTACAAAACGCTGCAAATTCATTCACACGGGTTGGTTATTCCTTGGATCAGGCACATGGAAACTATCTCTTCAACATGGGAAAAAATGGGGGAAACAGAGGGTGTGGCGTGTCCCGGACCCATTCCAATCGATTCAGCGTCCAAAATTTAGTGGAAAATGATTCCCCACACGCCTAGGTGCTTGAAATCTCGAAACACACATTCGAAATGGGCAAATTGGTACTCATTTTGACCCATTACCTCATCCAGAGAGCACCAGTCGCTCTGGACCCATTTCCTCAGACTCAGCGTCAAAATTTAGTGGAAAATGATTCCCCACACGCCTATTGTCTCCTCAAGTTTCAATTTTGTAACAGAAGACAGGTGTCTGAAATACACATGACGGGCTTTTAAAGGTTAATACACCGTCTCTCTTTGTTAACTTCTACAACACGCTACGTTTGATAGATTGGGAAATCCAGCTTTTCTTTTGATCTGTTGCTCTCAAGTGTTCGCATGGATGCGCACCAATCGGGTGTGAAATGACGTGTGATGAACCTGCTGTTCCGATGGATGCCGTTTACATGGCGCGGCAGGTTTGACCTGATTCGGAAGGTGTCAAGTTGACTTGTTCGGCTCGATATTACGATCAGAATCCCCTTTTAAACGTTGGCATCTTGTTTTAGTTGTTATTGATGAAAGTGAGTGAATAGATAAAGGTATACTACAATATAATAATCCAACCCCGCGTAACCACGTCGTGTCTTCCTCTCACGTTTTGAAAGCACTCAGCTTTACTTCTTCTCCGAATACTGCTTCACATAATTCACTGCCAATTTCACTGACAGGTTGATTGACCAAATAAACGCCATAAGCGTGCTCCTCCACTTGCTCCACTCTCAGCATCAACGAAAAGAAAAACCGTACAGTTGATTCGATTTGATGCGTTGTTGTACGACAGGTTCGACCTTTATCAATCTTATCTGTTCACCTACCACTTAAAGTTCAGTACGGTCGCCCACTACAGCGATTATTTCGTATCCAAGGTGTGTCTGAGCTACTCGTTTGGCGCCCGCGCAACACAGGTGGGGAAATTGATGGAAGTAAGAACCTGGAACCAAGGAGACATTGATTAATGACTGGCCCTACGGCAATATAGGTCACTATTAATAATCACGGTTGTATTATAAGGCTGGAGAAGGCTTGAAACCGTATATTACCTTCGTTAGATAATTCATCAAAGGAGGAGGAGTTAAAACACTGCTAGATAAAACCTGTTGGGGCGCATTGCCTGCCAAAAACGTTGACTGTTGCGAAATCGTGAACAGAAGCACAAAACTCAAAGGTAGGAAATTTTCTCATATTTGGCTTGTCAGCAACGCGATTGCGAGTTTGTGATACAGGCAATATGGTGCATTTTGAGCAACAACATCAGCAACTATTACAGCAAAGCGGCAGTCTAGGCTGGATGATGACAGTCTGTCAAAGCTAACCCAATTATGCAATCAAGGCATGGTCCTGGAGGAGTGGATGAATTCCATTTATGTGAGGCTTCCTAAGAAGCCAAATGCCAAAAAGTGCAGTAAGCATCATACTGCCAACCTGATGAAGCATGGGTTTAAAGTACTGTTAGGAGTGCTTCATGCCTGGTTGTGGCTGAAGGTGGATGCCGAAATGGACTCACAGTTTGGGTTTTGGAAGGCTTGTTTGCCCTGCAGGTGCTTGTGCAAAAATGCCTTGATCAGCAGCGTGATGTGTTTGCCTGATTTATTGATTTTGAAAACGCTCTTGACAATGTGAAGCATGGTAACTGTTGCAAATCCTTGAAGGTGTGGGTTTGGACTATAAGGATGTACAGGCTTGATCAAGAACCTGTACTGGCAGCAGGTGGCTCAGGTATGGGGAGGCTTTGGATGGTTGTGATAATGGGCATCCACATTAATGTGATCACAATTTTGAACTTGAGGTATGCAGATGATACCGTCTCCTGGCTAACTCACTTGAGGAACTGCAGGAACTGATTGTTGGAGTGAGTAGTCAGCTGGCTGATAAGAACCACCATCACCAACACCCTCCAGTGTTCCCAACATAACAAGAAAAATCAAGGTTCCAATTTGCAAGGTAAACCAATAAGGAGGACATAGCTTGTTGGTAATGAAAATAATACATAGGAGTCGTGCCTGGCGGAGAAGACGCGAAGCAAAAAGCGGGGAAAGTTTCCCATTTGTACAATTTTCCCCCCAACAAACGTCAGCACTGAATCAACTCGCAAAAATTGATAAGGGAAATTGACTTAACATACATGGGTCCTGTTTGGGCTCTTTGTAAAGCCCCTGATCAACCAATATCCATTCCAGTAATCAAATACTTGTGTTAATTGCCCAAATAGTTTGCTCACCCTTAAAAATAATGTTTGGCAGGTTCTAATCATTGGGACATTATCAGTGGGTGACTGTAATTTTCAAAAATATTGCAAAATACCAAACTATCTACCTTATTGGTTTACCTTGCAAACTGGAACCTTGATTTTTCTTGTTATGTTGGCAACACTGTCATGGAGGGTGTTGGTGATGTCAGAAGGGGGTTCTTATCAGTCAGCTGATGATAGGCAGACCATAATTATCTACCTATTAGAAGCTGCAGTGTGCCATCAGTATAGACTTTGAATGAATGTCTCATTGCTATCATGCTCAATGCTTGTATCATAAACCCACAATCGTGTTGCTGACCAACCAAAGATGAGAAACTTACCAGGTTTTGTGAATCTGTTCGTGATTTCGCAACAGTTGACATTCTCTGCGGTCAATCTATCCCAAGTAAATATGTATGCTCCGACTGGTTTGACAAGGCAGCGTTGTCTCTCCTTTGCGCTTCTTTTGATGAATAATCGAATTAATATACGGTTTCAGGCCTCCTCTTGCCTTACGATCAACCTTCATTACCAATAATGTTCCTTCCTGGCGGTCAATTTGTGTTATTACTAACCATCATATGAAAAAAATCCACTGCTAGCCCAGCACGGTGCCCGTCACAGGGAATTCACCTTTTTCTGGTCAGAACAGGATCCAACCCTTCCAATGCAGGATCGCTAACCACGCAATACTGCACCCAAGGATAATGTAATAAACATTTCAGGGTTGTTCTGAGGAAACTCACTCGTACACATTCTTCAATATAAAGTTCAAGCCAGTTCCTCGCCGTGACAGACAAGATTGATTCATAAAACACTTTTTGCAAATTTCTGGCACATCACCGGAACTTTGCAGCGTACCTGTTTTCAGCTATTTTTGCGCCAGATATGGTAAAACATGTGACGAGAAAGGATTGTAGAACAATATTTTCAGTTTTTCCCGGAACCGCTTGGGAATAACGTTGTTTGAAGGATGCGGGGGAGAGATGACGTCGACACGACGTGGCAAGGGGTGAAGCGGGGGTGAAATGGGGAAAAATGAGTTTTTCTCGCCGAAACTGCCTCTACTCTGTGACGGCACCGCGCTAGACGTGAAGTGAATTTTAAAAAGGAATATGATCTAATCTTGAAGGTGCACTTTCCTTTTTACTCGTGATTTTTTTGTGCTTATGACGGCTAGGAAAGAGACAAGTTGATAGCCAGGAAGGAACACCTGGTTGACGTCACAAGGAATATTGTACGAGCGTTATTCACCTTACGCGTACGATGCTATCTCGCGTTGAATATAAATATTCCTCCTACTCATGCGTAATTTCCAATCTTGTTATGATGACCGCATTTTCGTCTACTTCAAGATGTATCTCCTAAAATTCTTAAAAATGTTAATTTTATTGAATGAAATGTCAAAACGAAATGTTCTAAGCTCACTTCTATTATCAAGCGACCGAAGGCCAGAAGTTCAAGAGGGTAAACACCATTTTTGGTTGGTTAATCCTCGAACAATCATTCATGCAAAAAGTTAATCTCTCTGATTCGGCCCAACATTTTTTTCTGGGCGTTCCAAAGTGTCTAGATCAAAAAAGTCAAGTTTCCGTTCACCTCTACTTGGTCCTCAAAACTTTTCAGCCCGATCGGACCAGATTTGGGCGGATTGGGGGTGAAAATGTGTATTTCGAAAAATGGATTTTCGAGATTATTGGCGATCTTGGCGAGGGGTATCATTTTCCACTAAATTTTGGACCCTGAATCCAATAAAATGGGTTCCGGAACGATTGATGCCCTCTGAATGAGGGTTATGGGTCAAAATGGGTATCTATCCACCCATTTTGAATAAGTGTTTTTGGAATTTCTGGTACCTAGGCGTGTGAAGTATAATTTTCTACAATTAATTGTTTCCCCTATTTTCCCCTTGTTAAGGAAATGAGTCTCCGTGCGCCTGCTTCATGGAATAACCAAAACCTGTGAATGAATTTGCAGCATTCTTCAAAAGGTTCATTGCTTTTGTTTTCTCATAAAGTTCTGCTAGGGGGAGAAAATGCTGTTTTTTTTTTAATTTTGTATTTATTTATCTGGCATTGCTGTCTCCATAGAGCATATAATGTTGCAATTCAGCGAGTAAAACTCACTTCTTCATTAAAAACCTCCAAAAGAGGTACTAAGCACGATTAATCAGGGAGAAGCTCCATAAGAATAATATATCTTTTTTTCGGTGGAAGGCTGGAGTGGTTGCTCTCTCAATAATTGACCTAGAGCCAAAGGTAAGAAGACGAACAGGTGAGGAAAGAGGGTAGCTGACCCCGAATCTTCTCTAAAACTCGGTGTTTAAATGTTGGGAATGAGAGGGGGGGGGGGGTGCACAACAAGCAATGAGGTAATATTCGGGAATTCCTGGCATGCAATCCTAAACCAACTTGACCTACTCTCAAAAGAGAATGAATCTAGCGTTCATTCTTATAAAAAGAACTTCATGTATTTTTGTCTGCCTGACAATGGATTTGAAATGTAATTGTTTAGTATTTATGAATTATGTAAGATTATACCACCAGAGTCTGGGCTGTTGCAATCCTGCTCTTCATGAGCGTGTGAGGGCAATCAGCGAAATTACGGCTAAAAGAGGTACTAAGGGGTGACTCTAGTGCTGGAATTGAACTGCAATCAAACTCAGAGGCCCCTACTTACAATTTGGATGGGGAGGGAGGGAGTGAGGGGTGGGGGCTTGATGCAAGTCAGACATTGGCAGGTAACGATTTTTGAATAAATTCGAGAGATCTCATGAATTAGGTCGCAAATTCTTCAATAATCCATAATTCTATTATTGCCAAATATATACCCCTAAACTTTCATTTGGACTGTTCAGGGGTCTCGAAATCTCGGATTTGATTTGAAAATTAAAAGTGTATCTTTTTCTGGTGTAGATAATTCGAGGAAGAGTGAAGTAAAAGTGAAATAAACGTAAGTAAATTTTGTAGCACCATTTATAATTCTTCAATTTAACTAATCTTTAGGGCATTTCGGAGACTGAAAATCCCACTCATTCATGGATTTTAAAAAATCTTCGGACCAGGAGCATGGAGACTCATTCATCATCAGTAGTTCTATGATACCGTATGTCAATTGACGACTATTCGTGTCTGGATATTCTGATCAATTCAGGGTCCAAAATTTAGTGGAAAATTATACTTTACACGCCTAGGTACCAGTAATCTCGAAAACACACATTCGAAATTGGTAGATAGATCCCCATTTTGATCCACACCACCCTCTAGTGGACCAAATCGGACTTTTTTGAAAATTTTAATTGCCGCATGAAAAGATGCTCTCTCCTCACATTTGAACCGCACTGTTCGTGTTAAACCCCCACGAACGTCGCCATCTTGTCACGAAACGACTGTTTCGTCTTTTTTGATCAAAATACATTTCCGGGTAAACAAGATGCGAGTTGAATACAAAGTTTCGACAGCTTCTTTTGAGACTCGTCGCCGTTTTCTCCAACTCTTCCGACAACGAGAGTAGTGTCGAAACAAAAGTTGACTTCTGTCACGCATTAATGTCGAAAGTTTGTCACACCTAGTTTTGGAAGGGGGTTTGTTCAACGAAGGGTCCTTTTTCCTTTGTCCCCTCTTCGCGTACGAGTAAAGGAAAGTAGACCGGAGTAGGCTCTGTCATCTATTTACTAGCCTTTTTCGGAGTTGATGATTGAGTTTTAGAACTTGAGCGACTTGAGGAGAAAAATTTGAGGTCTCCGTATGAAAGGAATTGACCAAAGAAAAACGCTGCAAATTCTCATTTCTTCAACATGGAGAAAATGGGGAAAACAATGGGTGTGGCGGGTCCTGGACCCATTCCAATCGACTCAGGGTCCAAAATTTAGTGGAAAATAATACCTCACATGCCAAGGTAACGGAAATCTCAAAACATATTCAAAATGGGTGGAGGTGCCAATCGTTTTGGGACCTAATTTATTGGATTCAGCGTCCAAATGTAGTGGAAAATGATATCCACTCGCCTAGATCGCCAAAAATCTCGAAAATCCAATATTCAAAATACACATTTTGACCTCTACCCCCACCCAAATTTGGCCCGATCGGGCTGAAAAGTTTGAAGACCAACTAAAGCTGAGAATGGAACCCTGACCCGAATTTCAAATTTTTACAAAATTTCTACGACCAAAGTTGGCGTGGAGGGCGGACATTTGACTTTTTGGTTGGTTATCCTTGAATAACCATTCCAAATTATTCCGTGAATAACCAACCTATGTTTCCATGCAAAAAGCCAATCTCTCCGATTCAGCCCAAAATTTATTTCTGAACGTTTCAAGGTGTCTAGATCAAAATTAGCGAATGTCCGTCCGCCGTCCCCGCCGATTTTGGTAGTGACGATTTTCTAAAAATTTGAAATATTGGGCACGGACCCATTTCCGGCACTAGTTGGTCCTTGAAACATTTCAGCCAAATTTGGACGGAGTAGGGGTCAAAATGTGTATTTTAAAAATGGATTTTCGTGATTTTGGGCAATCTAGGCGTGTGGGGAACTATTTTCCACTAAATTTTGGACGCTGAATCTAATGAAATGGGTCCCAGAGCTATTGGTGCCCTGTGAATGAGGCTATGGGTCAAAATGGGTGCCTATCTACCCATTTCGAATGTGGGTTTTTGAGATTTCTGGTACCTAGGCCGGGAATAGGTATAAATAGGTCCGGGACCCGCCACTCTCGCTGTTTTTTGACCACCTGACACTTAAAAACCTGAACCTTTTTGACTTTTTGCATGAAAACATTGGTTGATTATTCGGGGAATAACCAACCAAAAGCTAATCATCAGTAAATTTAGAGAAATTTAGCCATGGCAAATACTATATTGGACTGAATCAGCTCAAAAAAATATTTTAACCTGAATACAATTGATTCAACCAGCTGATTGGTTTTGAACAAGATGAGGCCCTC
>CM034004.1:25808178-25962544 GCA_019603395.1 Cyrtorhinus lividipennis
CTGTGGTAAAGTCTGCGTTGAAAGGGACCGCAAAAATGTTCTTTTCCTACCTCTGTAACGGCAACACACGGTGTCCAGGTAGAAGCGGAATTGAATTACCAGCGGTAATTAATCCGATGAAGTGACGGACACTATACAAACTGAAGGGGTTGTTTTTCCATCAAACTCCCGTGAGTTGAGTGTCAGCAATTAGTGGAGCGTTTTTCTCGAAATTCGCAAGAGGACGGTTCGTATAGTAACGGGTGGAATGAAAAGTCAAGTTTACCGTGGTGTAACAAGGGCGCTTTTGTTTATCTGACAATTATCAGGAAATAGCAGGGGGGTTTCGTCAATAGGGAGGAAGTCAAACAATATTTTATTATATAACGGCTGTGACGATCCTAACGTATAAATGGCAAATAACACATTTTTGGTTGAATAATCAACCTATGTTTCCATGCAAAAATCAATTTTTCCAATTCGGCCCAAAATTTATTTCTGGACGTTTCAAGGTGTCTACATTAAAATTTGCAAATCTCTATACGTCGTCTACGGTGACTCTGGTAGTGGAAAATTTTCTAAAAATCTGAACATTTGGGTCAGGGGTCCGTTCCTAGATGGTCCTCAAAACCTTTCAGCCCGATCGGACAAAATTTGGGCAGGGTAGGGGTCAAAATGTGTATTTCAAAAATGGATTTTTGAGATTTTTGGCAACCTAGGCGTGTGGGGTGTCATTTTCCACTAAATTTTGGACCCTGAATCGATTGGAATGGGTACGGGACCCGCCATACCCACTGCTTCCCCCATTTTCTCCTTGTTGAAGAAATGAGTTTTCATGTGCCTGGTCCGAGGAATAACCTTTGCAGCGTTTATATTTCACGGACGTATCAAAGAGAATTGTTGTGGACATCGGTTGGTTTATTCTTAACCAATCCTCACATAAGCGGTAATGTTACTAGTAGGAGCCTAATCTAGTATTTCAGCGTAAACAGGGTAATCATACTACTTGTATGCGACCGTTTAGACACATTTTCTCGTAAGGCTTACAATTTCAGCCAAGTCTGGCTATCAACTTTTAAACATTCTTATGTTGATGAAAATTAAAATAAAAGTCTGTTTTTTCCATATATTGAACCTCAAATAGCGAGGGATGGGAGAACCACGTGGAAAGTTGTAGCTGTGACGTCACAGAGGGGGGAGTTGCGTCACAAGAGCGAAAGACTAGGGAGGGGAGGGACTAGCTAAACATCTCCCTCCTCTCCTTCTCTTCAGGGCATCCCCTACCGTTTGTCCCCGTACCCTACTGTTCTAAGCAGTCTCTGTGATATCACAGTCCACCCTTTGGCTCTTTGACCTCGCCCATTGAGGCTCTATGGTCTAATGTGCACCTTCCAAACGTTCGTCAAATTTAATTTCAATGGGGACCGACTCAATTTTCAACGGACCGGTCCCTTCAGAACATTCAAGGTATACGATTGATGAAGGGGTGGGGGGTTGAAATGACAGTACTCGAAGCCGTCCGGCACAGGCAAGTCGAGAAACTTGTGTAATGACTGTAAAACCGATTAACGGAGGATAATGAATTGCTGCTATCCCCGCAAAGTTTCTGGATGAGATAACTGTGGGCTCTTGGGAGTTTGCAGAAGATCGAAGAAGTTACAAGGGTGCCCCCCCTCTCCGCTGCTGAATAGAGTGAATCGGTGGAATGGCGGGAAGAGAGGACAATAAGAAGAGATGAAGAACAACACTGGACCTATGTAATGGGAAAGTCCTTTGTCCACAACGCACTGTTCGGCTCCCAACTTGATAATTATTATTGTTGACCAATTCGTCAACGATTCCCTCGATGAACAGCTCAAACTATGGCATCAGATAATTCTGGACTTCATTTATTTCTAGTCTGTTCATTTCTCGTTTTACAGTAGTGTAGATACATGTGTAGAGATGCCCGACGGACCTTCATTGGATTTACCTAACTCCCCACCAGCTGTTATTTTACTCGAACAACACATTTGTGTCGTCACTAGCCGCTCACAGCACCCCGTGTGGCACTTCCGGACACTACCGGAGCGTACAGTCAGTCAGAAACATAGTCAGAGTCTACGAGCAGAAGGTCGACTGTTATTGTATTCTGTGTATAAACATTTTGATCAAGTGCCTGGGGGAGCTTGTTCGGGTGTAATTAATCTATGAGTTTGAGTTCTAATACGGCTATACCCTTTTTATACTCGTTATTGTCGTGAGACGCGTGTGTCTCTCAGTGAAAACCTCATCATGATTCCTTCCTACTACGAGGAAGGGCAGATCATTGACGACGACGACATTACTTATAAATGAACTAAACATCAACCAGGACGACATATAACAGAGAAAAACGTATCTATTATGTGGGTATTACATGTGTACTCTGCATCTTCAGTTGGGGGAGTGTGTCTAAAGGAAAATTCAACACAACAATACAATTTTTAGCGGTGTCATAAATATTTATTTTACAAAAAAAAAAATGTTCACACTAAGCACAGCCGTATAATAATGTCATGGAAGTGGTTATAAAAATCACGAAAATTTTATTAAACTACAAAAAACATCCGAGGGATGAATTGCACGTAGAGTCGCCCTGATGTTTTGCTGAATGTTTCTCTGTATAGCGATCATGTATGGTGCAACGTTCTGGCCATATAGTTTTGGTTGGTTATTCCTTGAAGAACCAATAACCTATGTTTTCATGCAAAATTTCAATCTCTCCGATTCGGCCTATACATTTTTTCTGGACGTTTCAAGGTGTCTAGATCAAAAAAGTCAACTGTCCCTCCGCCGTTCACGCCGATTTCGGTGGTAGAAAATTTTCTAAAAATCTGAAATTTGGGTCAGAGACCCGTTTCTGGCTGTAGTTGATCCTCGAAACTTTTCAGCCTGATCGGACCAAATTTAGGCGGGGTAGGGGTCAAAATGTGAGTTGTCGACTACATTTTGGACGCTGAATCCAATGAAATGGGTCCCAGAACGATTGGCACCCATTGGAAGAGGTTATGGGTCAAAACGGGTATCTATTACTCATTTTGAATATGTGTTTTCGAGACTTCTGGTACCTAGGCGTGTGGGGTATCTTTTTCCACTAGATTTTGGGCACTAATTAGATTGGAATGAGTCACCGAGGATTTTTCTTTTTTTTTTTTTGTGAATATGTAAGCCAAAACCACTTAACCACCAGGTGGCCATTAGTAGGTTTTCGAGTTGGTTTTGGTCCAGTCAATTAGTCGCAGGAACACTTGTTTTTGGCAGTTCGATCAATCGAAACATATCCCGAGAGTGGGAAACAGATGAGAAGTGGCCGGTTGGACGGATATTAATCACAAGCTCGGCAACGTTGGCGACGATGAAGAATAATTGAGCTTAGAGTGGGACTGAGTGTAATGATTTGGGAGGGGTGTGGATGTAATCAATCTCAATGCTCTCCTTTCGCCTTTACTTCAGGATTTTCGGGTGATATCGAACTCGTAATGGAAAGTTTTGGTCGATTCCTAGGCAACAACAACAACCGACCAAGTTTGATGGCACCAATTGGATGAGAGTATCGAGTAACATGATTGTACGTACTTTGTGGTGTTTGCTCATCTATCTACAAAATGATGTCCCGCCGTTATTCCCAAAATATCCATTTTCACGAGCCTCCGTTCGGGGCAATTGATCTGAACATGAGCTGGGCACTACTAGGTCCACATAAGGGGTCTTTGAACTAACTTTGAAATTCATAAAGAATTTAAAAAAGTGTAAATATAGAAACATTTGGTTGGTTATTCCTTGAATAATCAATCTATTTCCAGGCAAAAAGTCAATCTCTCAGCCCAAAATTTGTATCTGTGCTTTTCAAGGTGTCTGGATCAAAATTAGCAAATATCCGACTGTGCCGTCCGCCGTCTACTCCGATTTTGGTAGTAGATAACTTGCTAAAAATCTAAAATTTTGGTCATTGTTCCGTTTCTGGCTCTTGTTGGCTCTAACCTAGGCGTGTGAGGTATTATTTTCCACTAAATTTTGGACTCTGAATCCAATAAATTGGGTCCCAGAACGATTGGAACCCACCGGAAGAAGTTATTGGTCAAAATGGGTATCTTCCTACCCATTTTCAACGTGTGGTTTTGAGATTTCTGGTACATAGGCGTGTGGTATATTATTTTCCACTAAATGTTCGACGCTTCGATTGGAATAGGTCCGGGACACGCCACATCCATTGTTTCCCACTTTTCCCCAGGTGCAATATTTTCTGCGATTTAGGCGTGTGGGGTATCATTTTTCACTAAATTTTGGGCGTTGAATCGATTGGAATGAGTCCTCATGCTCGTGGTCCGAGGAATAACTAACCCCTGTGAATTAATTAGCAGCGTTATTTTCATTGACTAGGGTAGAATATTCCATTATGAGCAATAAACTACGATGCATTTATGAAGGTGTAAAGTTAGCGCACCATCCAATAAACAACTATCCGTGGTGAGATAAAAGAGTAAAAACTCAAGAAGGTGATAATTATAACGAAGCAATATCCATAATATCCAATCCATTACCGCCGTAAAAACACAGGATACACTCCTTTTCCTCAATCCTTTCCCTCTATATGCACTTTTGTTTCGTACTAATGTAAGACTAGTAAACTAACCCCCCCACCCCCCTCCGCTGTACTTTACAGCAACCCTTCACCCACCAATCTGGTTTATACCGGGCACCAACGACTTTTCCGTGTTTCCACTCATGCGCTGTAATGTGAAAGATTCCCGCCACATTCGAATTTTCGCGGTAGTCTAGGTCAACAACCACCTCGGGAAAGGCCTGGAGCTACCTTAACCTGAATTCCGTATTAGGCGTGTCGTTTGTTTTTCGTCGTTCTCCGTCTCGTCACGTCCTCCCTCCCAAATCATTCCCTAAAATATCGGCATAGTTGTATCGTATAAGCCCACGGGCGTAGGGTAAATGTAAGTACGTTACGTTAAGTATCGTTTTATCGCTCGGATGTGGTCTCCGATCTTGGTGCTCTTATGGACAGGCAGTTGACCTTTAATGAACACATTGCCCAGGCCTCTTCTTGAGCTATGCGTGCCCTATATTGGGGTTTATGAAGCGAAGCACCAGGGAGCTCACCAGTACAGCTGCCCTCGTTGCCCTCTATCGGGCTATCCAGCCTCACCCGGAGTATGCTTCCGTTGTCTGGAGTCCCTCATACGAATGCCATGTGGATCAGCTCAACAGGGTGTACCGTGCATTTCTATGTTACCTGGCCTTCAAGCTTGGGGTTTGTCGGGAGGACGTGGACTACAGTGCCCTGGGTCAGCAGTTTCACCTGCTCAGCCCCTCTGCCTGTCGGGCTCTCCTGCAGGGCATCTTCTCTGGGCACATTGGTGCCCAATCTTTGCTAGCCCAGTTTGGCCTGCATATGCCCCGAGTTGGCCTGCGCTCCTGCGATCTCTTTGCTGTGCCATTTTCGCCTACCAACTGCATGCGTTCTCGTCCTCTCTGCCGACTTCCCAGAATGGCTAACCTGCTGTTGGCCGAGCATGACATCTACCTGTTCTCGATCTCCCTTCGCTCTCTTCGGTCCTGCCTCACTGAAATCTTCTCACTCCCCTGACTTGTCTTTGGTGCCTTTACAGTGTTGAACCTTCATCCCATTACTATGAATATTCAGAATGTATCTGCGGCTTCAAAAAGTTGCAGGACAACAAGGGAAAAGATTCATTATGTATTAGTGAGTTGGTTTTGACTACAACTTGGATCCCGCACGAGAGATAAATCGTCTCATGCCGAACGAGAGAGTTGCACCTTCCAATCAACATTTTCGAAACTGAAACATCAATCATACGACTGACGGAGCTTCAACTTTCACAAAGGATAATCCCTCAGAGACCGACGCTTCGACAAATGTGACCACGTAGAGTTCAAACCTGTCGTAACGCGGTGGTCATCGCTCAATAAACTGCGAGAACCTCCGATGAATTTGGCTTCGCTTCGCGATTGCTCAACTCTTGGCAGAAGGATTTTCTTCTGAAAATGTGTGATTTCGAATTGATTGATCGTCCAATTTTGAGCATATTTGACGAATTTTTTGCCCGCTGCTTTGGCTATCTTTCACATCCATTTTCATGACAAAAAGGATTTCAATGCTTGAATTTTATCGTTTGCAGAATATTGTTGAAAATTATAGGATTTTTACTTAGTGTGCTAGGCTCTAGCTCTTATTTGGACCAGTCACATTGTACAACGGAATCGAATCAAAAGGAAAAGATGTCTGCAATGTGTTGATGAAGTACACGTTGACCTTACATAAGCAAATCTCAAAGCGAGAACACTCATTTCTTCAACATGGGTAAAATGGGGGAAACAGTGGGTGTGGCGGGTCCCGAGCCCATTCCAACCGATTTAGGATTCAAAATTTAGAGGAAAATGATACCCCACACGCCTAGATAGCCAAATAATTTGGTCCAATCGGGCTGGAAAGTGTTAAGGCCCAACTAGAGCCGGGAACGGACTCCTAACCCAAATTTCAGATTTTTTTAGAAAATTTTCTACTACCTAGGTCGGTGTGGACGGCTGACGGGACATTTGACTTTTTGATCTAGACACTTTGAAACGCCCAGAAAAAAGTTTTGGGCCGAAAACGCTTCAAATTCATTAACAGAGTTTGGTTATTCCTCAAACCAGGAGTATGGAGTAAATGGGGAAAAATAGGTAGATAGATGTAACAATTTTGACCCACACCCACTTTCGAAAAGCGCCTATCAACCGGGGACCCATCTCAATGGATTCAGTGCCCAAAATTTAGAGGAAAATTATACCCCATTTGCCAAAATCGCCAAATGTCACAAAAATCAATATTTCCAAAAACTTCCTACGAGAGTTTTGGATAAAGGGGCGTGGTTATTAGCCAGCCAATAATACTGCTGAACCTTCGAGATCTCCCTACTCAATAGGTACACATTTGAACTTAATACGAGTCTTCCTCAAGTAATCAAGCGGCCATCTTTCTTACAATTGAGTGCCTCGCTAAATATATTCCCACACTGAGCTTCCCCCCTCTTCACCGCTTGTTCTAGCTTTTCCCGCAGATTGAAACTTGTACCTTCACATTTGAAACGCCATTCACCTGGAGTAATTTCCCTTAAGAGGAATCGCCTTGAAAAGTATCCACAGAAAGCTCAACCAAGCTGGAGTCTCTACGGTGGAGTTAGTGAAACTTGAATAAATTATGCGAACCCTGCCAAGTACTTGGAGATTGATCCTACGAGAAGGGCAGAAAAGGGTCTTTTCCAAGCTATTTTTCACCGTGGGCCGTTCATTTGGTGCGGCCGTAAAAGGAGTCATTTAGATTTCTCAAGCTATCCCGTCTGCACTCAATGGTGGTCAAGCAGGATCCTAATCGTTAACCTGACCAATCAGGGTGATGGCGAGTGGTTTTCCTGAGTGCCTACCATTAGCTGTTTGCAGTTCAGTTTCGACAAACAGCGAGATATAGCTGAATTGAGCCGCTATTGTGTTTTTTTACTGATGAAAGCAATAGGATCATTGCTTTATTGACTGGCAACATAGAAGATGTAGCTTGTTGGTAATGAAAAGAATACATAGGAGTCGCTGCCTGGCGGAGAAGAAGTGAAACAAAAAGCGGGGAAATCTTCCCATTTGTATGATTTTTCTCCCCTACAAACGTCAGCACTGAATCGACTCGACAAAATTGATAAGCACCGCCCGGTGCACACAAGCAACGAACGACGAACCAGTGTTGCCAACGTAACAACAACAATTTCCTCTTTTTCCAAGCGCTTGGCTTTGATGTGCCAATTCTCCGCCAGGCAGCAACTCCTTTTCATTACCAACAAGAGTATATATATACATACATTTTCATTGTACGTTGTACGTTTTTCACATATGTTTTCACTTTCATAGGAAAAGTCAATCTCTTCAATTTAGCTCAAAGTGGTAATGCTGATTCACGAGATGCTCTCCATTTCTTGATTTGACTCAATTCTTGCTGGAATAATGACCAAATTTCGTTCATTTCGGGTGACAAAAACATCTTTTTATCGCGTGTTTCAACATGAAATATCATACGTTAACATAAAATATCATAACTCTCCATTTCTTTTCCCTCGTCAAAAATAGAGAGGGAAAGAACTATTATAATTTAGACAATTTATTTAATCTAATTGTGTGGTTTCATTGTTACAGGTGCATTGCTTGCATCGTTCAACTGTGAACCTCCTCAAAATGATCAAGAAAAAGAGCTTTACGATCAGTTAATGTGAGTAATTACATTATTACAGCTTTTGAAAAAAAAAAAAAAGTGGTAAACTAATATCAGGGCCGGCCTCAGCGCAAGATAGGTAGGCGGGATGAATCACATTCGAAAAATTGAGCGGGGTTCCGCTGCTGTTCTGTGTTTGTTTAAAAAACACGTTTTGTTTTTAGTTGCATCATGGATTCTTCCAACGAAGAAGTTTTCTTAATGCTAGCTATACATGGAAATGTAGCAAAAAGTAAACAGCCAAAAAGAAAGCACCCGCTATTGGGTCCACGAGATCTTTCTGAAAAGAAGTGTGTTCAGGGAATATCATAATTGTTATCGGGTGATACGTTATCGGATTTGTTGGACCAAAGGTACCTTACCTAATAATTATTATGGTTTAAAATGATCGGGCATCAACACAGCTTTCTGTCTCCCTTCTCAGTGGCAGGCAGCACAGAATACACAGGATTTGCAAACTTTAGCAAAATTCAAATCAAAGTTGTTGCAGTTGTTGCTACTATTTTCGTGTACCGATGACGCCCATTAAATCTGAAATCCATCAGCCTATTGTCCACTGGAGACGGGCATCAGGGCGGGCCAGAGCCCCTCACACCGCCGCAATAATCCGCCTGGGTGGCGATTGAAGATGCGATGAGGCTGACCCCAATGCGCCCCACCTGTGGGACCACTCTTGCGATCAAAATTCCGCTTTTTGCAGGCCCCCCCCATGCGCCCACCTGTGGACGCACCCCTTGCAAACACTCACGATCAAATGCCCGCTTTTGCGATGAGGCCCCCCCCCCGATCGCCCCGTTTGGACCCCTCCTGCAAACACTCATGATCAAAACTCCGCTTTTGCGATGAGCCCCCGCCCCGATGCCCCCCCTGTGGGACGCACTCCCTGCAAACACTCACATCAATGCCGCCGATTGCCCCCCCCTTTTTGCGATGAGGCCCACCCCAGCGCCCCGCCTGTGGGACGCACCATCTTTCAAACACTCACGATCAAAATGCCCCGCTTTTTTGCGATGAGGCCCACCCCAATGTGCCCCGCCTGTGGGACGCACCTCCTTGCAAACACTCACGATCGAAATGCCCGCTTTTTGGTGATGAGGCCCGCCTGATGCGGCTAGGGATGGGACATCGAAACAAAAACATCGATAGTGACATCGATGTCATCATCGGTAGTATGACATCGATGTTGTGAAACATAGCCCATTCAACCATCAATGTTTTTCGATGTCGATGGTTGAAAGCCCAAAATTCATATATCAACTATTTCAGTGCTTAGAAGTTAATTGATCTCAACTAGTTGAAAAGAAGTCAAATTGCGTGTTTGGCGCATTAGATGAAATTCCTTAATTTCGTTCATTCCTCCTTCCTTTGTTGTAGTAAAGTAACCGGTTCGGTTCCTCAATTCAAATTCACTTCAATAATAATTATGATCGGTGCGTTGATTTCCATCCAAACTCCCTTTCCACTCCATTTAGGCCCATCAAAGTTTGATTAGGTCGTTACCACCGGATTTGAAAACCACAGTTCGTCGGTAACATTAGTTTATTGACGGTTCAATTTGAAAGTTGTGAGTTGTACTGCCAGATGGCAACATCCCACATAAAATCAACACCACTCAAATTACGACCACAAACGAAGTGGGTAGTTAGCCCGTCAGTTCCGAATGGATCGAGGCAACTTCGTAATTTAGTTTTAGACGGTCAGGGTGAATGTTAACAGTACGATTGGATTTTATAGTTCAGGTGCGACCTCATTTAGTACAAAACTTATAGTTCAATCCGTTTTGTGAAAGCCTCTTTTGACGTAATCGTCACTTGAGGGAGTCAATCGTTTCAACTTCAATCGGATTGTCCACGATCGATGGAGTTCTATTGGACTCAGGTTGATGATTGTTGACGATTGGTAACAAGCTCAGAACGGATATTCGAGTTTCGGTTCGTTCTAAGGAAAGGAGAGAGGAAAACGGACCTCGAGACGACGCAAATCAAATCATTGTGCGGCCAGTAGGGTCGTTCGAGCAGGCCAATATGACGGCTTTTGTCCATTGTCCCGTTGCGGCTCGTCCCAATGGACGCACTGTCCCATTCAGCGTCATCAACGGTTGTTTTGTCTCATAATCCCGATGCAACGTCCTCGTTAAGAACCGTTTCAACAAGGTGTATTTGTGTGTGCTCGAGCAGGCAACTTCACCATCGGCTGGCCGTACGTTCTGTTTGGGCCGTCTCTCAATTATGCGCTTTACCCGATACGGCATAGGTACCTAAGCCTGGTTCATACTCATCCGTTGAATAAAATGAAAATAAATATATAACATTTTACAAAATTAAAAAAAAAATCGAATCCTTTATTTTATATATATTCTAATTTGATTCAACGTCAAACATTTTTTTTTTTTTTTTTTCTGTGGAAAATGATACCGTGCATGCCCAATTCTCTATGAGTAATGAAAAGTTTAAAAAAGTTTAAATAGATAAAATTTAAAGCGAGTTAAAAAAAAACATAATTTCACCCCCTCTTGATTTTGGAAAAAAAAGGAAAAAAAATCTGGGCGTTTCAAGGTGTTCAGATCAAAATAAGGAAATGTCCGTCCGCCGTCCACGCCGACTTTGGTAGTGGAAAATTTTTTAAAAACCTGAAATTTGGGTCAGGGGTCTGTTTCTGGCTCTAGTTGGTTCTCAAACTTTTTCAGCCAGATTGGACTAAATTGGGGCGGGGTAGGGGTCAAAATGTGTATTTTGAATAACGGATTTTCGAGATTTTTGGCGGTCTAGGCGTGTGGGGTATCATTTACCACTAAATTTTGGACGTTGAATCCAATGAAATCGGTCGCAGAACGATTGGCACCCACCGGAAGAAGTTGTGGGTCAAAATGGGTAGGTATTCATTACCTATTTTGCATATGTGTTTTTGGGATTTCTGCTACCTAGGCGTGTGGGGTATCATTTTCCACCAAATTTTGGACCCTGAATCGATTGGAATGGGTCCGGGACCCGCTACATCCACTGTTTTCCCCATTTTCCCCATGTTGAAGAAATGTGTCTCCATGCGTGAAAGAATTTGCAGCGTTTTTGTTATTCCGTCGTATCGTTATCGTTATGAGTACGAACCAGCCGTTACTTTATTATTCCTAAATTTCCGTGAAAATTTGTGACAATTAGAACAATTTTGGATCACAGTTGGCAGTTATCTTCTCGAGTGCCTCCAGCTCTGGCGAGTCTTGTGATTTTGTGAGTCTTGGGAAAAATTGTGTGCCCTTAATGGTTTTGCGTCTTGAAGGTATTAATTGACGGCAATTTTAGAAGCTGATAGTCGATTGAGATGGCTTACAGCCTGATGGTCGACCACCAAGAAAGGGTAGGTGGGATTTGGTGCGAGTTTGAGGCAATCAACCCCTTCCAGACCCATTTAGACGTCTCACCAGAATTTGCTCTTATTTTCATGACCCGTCCACTGCCCCAGTGACGTTTCAGGTAGCCAATTCGGATCTCACCTGAACTCAGCTTTGTCTTCACTTCTTCATACCAGTGCAAATGCTTACATGTAAGCAAATCTCACACGAATTGTCATGATTTTTTTCCACATACGTGTTGAGTCTTGGGGAAAATGCGTACGTGCGGACATTCGCGAAAGAATGGCGTGGAGAGCATATTAGGAAGTTAGCTTACTTGGTAATAAGCTGAGAGAGTCCCCGAGCTAATTTCGACGAAGATGGCGGATATTTCCCTTGCTGGCTGCCACGCTCAGTTACGTGATGGGATAAAATTATGACGATTCCGTTTCGAAATTGCTCCTAATTCTGGGGATAATGTTGCATAGTGGAAAATGTCCTAATAGATACAAGTCGCTGGCAGGATATTGAGGGTTGGGTGATATGGATAATGGACTCGTCTTCAAACGGACCCCTGTACGACATGCTTGTCTCGAGGACTTCATTATCGGTAACCGATACCGTCGTACAGATACGGATAAAATTCAAGAGGATTCTCTCCGTGCCTGTCGTTTCCGTTGGTTCGATATCGACATCTATGACAACCCGCGAGGAATTTCCCGCAGATAACGGAGGAAGGGAGCTTATAAATTGTACATTAGATGCAAGTGTAGGTTGGAAGCATTGCGAGAGAACTCCAAGCTTTAGTGGCACGTTTTATGGGCGGATAGATGGTCGGGAGGATCTCCACTGCTGTGTGTCTTGGCCTCGGATAATATTTCCCTTGAGGGGAGTAACCGGATGGTTTATACCTATCTGAACTCGCGAACGTTGCCGACTCAAAACCATGGACGATCCTCGACTACCAACCCCTAAAAGAGCACTTTCCTCGTGTAGAACACATGATGGAATCTCATCGCATTATGCGAATGGCGTTTGCTGGAAGGGGATCTAAACGGAGACTGTAGTTATTCATTTGAATTGCAGTCCCAAAAACATTAGTTCCTCCACTAAGTTCCACAATAGTTTTAGTTCTCAGGTGGATCTTTCTCGTGAGGGAAATCGTGTTTTTGAGGTCACCAGTTTTTAGGGAATAACACAAGGAGGGCCAAAATTGGACCCTTTATCCCTTTTTCCGCGCACAGAGAACTAGGAATGAAACTGGTCCTTATATCACCTCAAAAAAAATAAATAAATCAATGAGTGAGGACGGTCGCACATGCAATTTAATCAATTCAGCGTCCAACATTTAGTGGAAAATGATACCCCACACACATATCTATGTGTGAGTAGGTACTCATTTTGATCCATAACCTCTTCCGGTGGGCGCCAATCGTTCCGGGACCAATTTCATTGGATTCAGCGTCCAAAATTTAGTGGAAAATGATACCCCACACGCCATGATTGCCAATAATATCGAAAATTCATTTTTCGAAAAACACACTTTGACCCCTATTTCACCCCCCAATATTGGTCCTATCGGGCTGAAACGTTTCGAAGACTAAATAGAGTCAGAAAAGGGTCATTGACCAAACTTTCAGATTTTCGTTGGTTATTCCTTAACACGTTCACTGCTGGTCACGCGCTCAGCGCGTGAGCTCTGTTCCAATCTGTGCGTCGCACGCGCCTGGCGCATGAAGGCAGCCCTCACTTCAGATCGCTCCTCCAGTATACCAGAAAGTGAAATGGAATATTTTTCTACTTCCCGCGCCAGCTTTGAACCTTCTGAAGGTACTGTAAACGTCGGAGTCAGCTAGGGTGTTGCTAAGATGCAAAAAAATAAGTCCGAAATAGGGGACTGGTTTGGACTTTTTTTGCCATTTTGCATCGTTTTCAGTGTTTCCGCCTCGAAATTTCTTTCAGTGCTTCGCTTTAGTACACGAAATACTTCGGTGCAAGTAGTTTACTCCAAGGTAAATATCTAATGCTATAGCCACTGGGTTAGGAGCTCGCTTCGAATTTCATTCCACATGCGGCGCACTCACCTGGCGCGTTCCTATTTCAGATGACTCAAACGAGCTCAACAATTCCGCAGCGAACGTGTTAAATGATCAACCTATGTTTTCATCCAATGAGACGGGTCTAGGAACGATTGGCGCCCTCTGGATGAGGTTATGGATCAAAATGGCTGCCTGTCTGCCCATTTTGAATGTGTGTTTTTGAGATTTCTGGTACCTAGGCGTGTGGGGTATCATTTTCCAGTAAATTTTGGACCCTGAATCGATTTGAATGGGTCCGAGACCCGCCACATCCACTGTTTCTCCCATGTTCCATGAGTCCGACGAATAACCAACTCGTGTGAAAGAATTCGCAGCGAAGAATTTTTATAAATTTTCTACTACGATAGACAATACTAAGACGCCTTAGTAGAGTATTTTGGCCAAGTCTTAACTTAAGTTATAAAAAAATCATGTACCATAACAGTTTTGAAGAACCTTTCCCTCACACAAACCTGTCTTCTTTACTCAGAAAGCGAAACTTTCTCGTTCCTCCGATATTTTGACGTCAACACTCGGAAAACTCCCCACTCGACGCTTTTCTCTTTGTGGAGCCGAGTGAAAGAATAAGATGTGTTAATTTCGAAAGTGCTGAAGGTGAACAGCTCTGCGCAAATACGATTAGGAAGAAGCTTCTATTTTGCGAGCTCCGAGAGCAAACGAGTTGAGCACACACTCGAATTTCAAGCTTCCCCTCGCCTCCTGAGAGCTTCCGGAGTAATTTGCCATTCGTTTTAGGGCATCCTGGTCTCTCGAGGTTGTAAGGTGTCGAGCCGAAGAGAGCGTACATTTAGAGATTTTTCGAAAAGTACGTACAAGATTAATTGTACTACTTTTCATCTCTCGGGGATTCAGAGAACGAACGCTGACTTCCGGTGGAAATATCCCGACGCTTCCGTTTAATTTCAAATGTTCTCCAATCCGCAAAGCTTTTATTATGTTGAATTATAAAACGGTTTTTACAAGAAAAAAAGATCGATAAGACCCACTCTATATAGTAGGCCTGCAAAAGGGAGATGGAAATTCAGAATTATTGAAAGATACAGCGTCAGAATATGCCTAATTCTGCTCTTCTGCGTTCTAATTATTTCAATTAGGAATGTAGAAATAATTAGATTGACAGGGAACAATTAAGACCTATTTCAGGCTTCTCTTTCAAACGTTCTTATCGTTTTCTTAGCAAGGTTCTCGAGTTTTTATCGTAAATGAAACGTCTCCTCTTCCTAATCACAGTTTCGATGTTACTGTAATATAGGTGGTATAAAATCGTTAGGTAGAGTTTCATACCTCTTTGAAACGTTAATGGTACTACCCATCTCATTTTGGTTGGTTGTTTCTTGATTAATCAACCTACGTTTTCATGCAAAATGTCGATCTCTCAGACTATGGGCGTTTCAAAGTAAGTAGATCAAAAAATTCCGCCGTCCACGCCGACTTCGGTAGTAGAAAATGTTCTAAAAATCTACATTTTGGTCGAGGAGTCGTTTCCTTCTGTAAGAATTTGCAGCGTTTTTGTCTGGGTGCCGCTCCTTTTGCTCTTGAATGTGCAGCAAAAGCAAAAAAGAACACGCAAATCGAAGAAGAAGAAGAAGAAGAATACTAGTAGTTTGGAGGTTCCATAGAGATTGGAAGATTGTGGTTGTTGTTGTTGAGATTTGTCAGCTAATGTTGAGTTGTTGTTTTTGACATTGTGAGATCTCTGAAGGGGTAGAAACACAACAGAGAAAAAATATTGAATTTATTCAACTTTTTAACCGCTATTTTCCTAAAACTATCGCTGTTTCTTGATCTATACTGTTGGTGGTGCGTACTATTGACAACTAACCTGACGATGTATATATCGAAGCGTGATCCATAGGGTGGTCCATCAATTCACCCTCTTCCAGATCATCGGATCAAATGGGCCATCATTCAAAATATGCACACTTCCCGATTAAAGGGGGTTTAATAGACTACACCAATTCACGAACTATCTGAATCTGATGAGATCTGAAGGTAGTGAAGAGCCTTACTCCCACTGTGAGACCTCTTTCGCTTCCCAACTCAGAATCATGGCGTGTCTTCCCTTTGGTGGTGGGGAGAGCCAGGGTGAAAGGAGCCAGGTTCTGTAAGCAAGAAACGGGACGAAGCAGTAGCACCCGCCAGAAGAAGCACTTGGCCATACTGGCAACAAGAAGTGGCCAGAGAACAATTGTCAAGATATAAGTATTAGCAGATGCAATGAGTCAAGCAGCAGCAGTAGCAAAATAATTGTCTCAACAGGGGAGTCGCTCCCACTGTAAGACCTCCTTCGCTTCCCAACTCAGAATCATGGCGTGTCTCCCTTTGGTCTCGGGGGTGAGAGGCGGTGGTGGGGAGAGCCAGGGAGAAAGGAGCCAGGTTCTGTAAGCAAGAAACGGGCCAAAGCAGTAGCACCCGCCAGAAGAAGCACTTGGCCATACTGGCAACAAGAAGTTGCCAGAGAACAATTGTCAAGATATAAGCATTAGCAGATGCAATGAGTCAAGCAGCAGCAGCAGCAAAATAATTGTCTCAACTGGGGAGTCGCCGTGAACACACATGAATAGGCGATTGAGCATTCATTTGAGCCATCAGGCATAGCAAAATTACAGTTGGTGAGATTAGCATTTCAGCTCATTGTCAGAAACCAAATCAAATGGCAGCAGCAGCCAGAGAATAGTGTAGATAGCAACATCAGTTGGTATATAGCAATTATGACATAGTTTGATAGTGAGAATGGCACAGGTTGTAGCAAACAGTAGTTGGAAGTAATCACAGCTGGATTGAGCACGCTCGGTGCAGAATAGACACACAGTCTTTGTCAGATGAGAACCACATACACCACAGAGGGAAGGACGTTGGGCAGTGGATCAGCACAGTCCTACAACCCTACGCCACGACAGCGACTTACACAGCAATGGCTGAGCACTGCCCCATGCAGAAATCATGCCTGCGGCTTACGATCATGTACCAACTCAGAATCATGGCGTGCCTCCCTTACGTCTCGGGGGTGAGAGGCGGTGGTGGGGAGAGCCAGGGTGAATGTCCGGGGAACTGCGACTTACTGCGTAATATATAATATATCGGCATCGATATTCTACCGTCAATTCTATAAGACATTGTTAAATATTGATATATCATGTATCACCCTACTCGTTGGTTTTCTCGATCCGCTACCTGAAAACCCACCCAGCTATAGGCTTTGGTCAAATCTATAGTTCATCAGCGGAGGAAAAGTCCCACGAGGCGTCGGAAGAAGAGACAAATTTGATTCTGTATGTAAACCTGACCGTATTATACTCTGGGGACTGGGGAGGGAGGTGGAATGAATTAGATTCAGATGCTTTGTCAATCCTATTCCCTTTTTGACGAGAACTGTCGGATCGGAAAATGAGCACGTGTGTGGACGGAAACCTCCTACCTGGAAAGCTGGTCGATGAATCTCGTCCCCGAGTGGAAATTTTCATGTTGTACCCTTTCCGTGACACTGAGTCCCATAATGGGTACATGGTTTTGATTAGTTATTCAATTTGTTATTGTTTTGTTTTTGGTTATGTAATCTTGCCCAAGGTCATTGTGGTCGATCTTTTCTGATTGGCCCTAAACTTTGTTGTGTACGTTTGTTTCATGGTAATATCTAAACACAGCGCATTCCTTCACAGGGGTTGGTTATCCCTCGGACCAGGCGCATGGAGACTCATTTCCTCAAAATGGGGAAAATTGAGGAAAACAGTGGATGTGACAGGTATGCACCGGACCCATTTCAATCGATTAGCACGTGTGTGGATCACCAAAATCTCAAGAATCCATTCTTCCCGTTTCTGGCTCTAGTTGATCCCCAAAACTTTTCAGCCCGAATGGACCGAATTTGGGTGGGGTAGGGGTCAAAATGTGTATTTTGCAAAATGAATTTTTGAGCTTTTTGACAATCTAGGTGTGTGGGGTATCATTTCCCACTAAATTTTGGACGCTGAATCCAATGAAATGGATCCCGGAACGATTGCTGCCCACTGGAAGAGGTTATGGGTCAAAGTGGGTGCCTACCTCCCATTTTGAAAATTGTATTTTCGGGATTCCTGATACCTAGGCGTGTAGGGTATCATTTTTCACTAAATTATGGACCCTGAATCGATTGGAATGGGTCCGGGACCCACCACGTTGAATAAATGAGGTTCCATGCACCTGGTCCGAGGAATAACCAACCCGTGTGAGTGAATTTTCATCGTTTTTCTTTTCATGTTCACTTAAGATTTTGCAGGTATGGTTTTTGCTGCATCTAGCAACTATAATTACTGACTCTGGAGCCTTTTTTCTTTGATATTTTGAATGGAATCGGCGTGGGTAGTAGGAAATGGTGTGTTAGATTAAAACTGCTACATTCGCTCCTGTTGTGTGAAATTGAACAACTCTTTCCCTCTTGCCCTGAATTGGAAGTGAAATCTGTCCGGAAAATCTGATATTTTTGGGCGGAATCAATTTGGATCGACAGTTATTTATCAACTTCGTTCGGGAGCAATTAAAAAAAATTACGTTCGTTCGGCAACATCCGCCTTTATCAACGTCGACATCACAGTTACAGTGGAACGATGGACACCGAATTTCCAGCTTTCGTCATCAGTCCGTTTGATGTTATTGCTCGAGCTCCAAACAAACAAGTCATGGAATATGAGTGGCGAAACAATATTGCTCTTGATGAGGGTGGGTTGGTGTGGGGGCAGACAAGTGGAAAACAGATGGAGGATGTATTTGGAGAGGAAAAGCGCTGGTTGAGCATCAAAAAGCCTTCTAGAGGTAATATCATCGCTTAGCAATCTCCTTTGCCTTACCTTGGCGAAATTTTGTGCTTGCTCGTGCAAAGAGGAAGGACTTGAGGTGGAACAACGTCGGAGGCGGAACCAGATGAGAGATTTCAGCGGGCTGTGTTTATCAATAATAGCGTCCTATTTATCTCCTAATTTCCCCTTTTTCTCTTCCTCCGGAGCCTTTTCGCTTTTCTCTCTTGAGCACTCAGAAAACAATTTATTGTTTGTGGAGTATGGTGTGTCTCAGCTAACGCGGCCCGCCTCCCTAATTTGCATTTTCCTGAAAAACTGCTTGAAGCTGAACCCTCCTTCTCTTGATTTCATCTCGGTTATAGAAATTGAAAGTGTTTTCACGGCCCTCATACGCGTGGGGTTCCCCTGAAAATGTCCACTTCCCCGTTTCCCGGTAGGTAATCTTTTTTGCGAGAAGGTGCAGGGTACGAAAAATTACGCGAAAGATTATCTTGTTCAAGAAATTGCCCCTGAAGGCCTGAGGAATTGCCTGTCCGAAGAGTGTGGGCAGCGGTTTAAGGAGAGCTGGCCCCAGGGGGTGTGCTCCTCCCCCTTGCGAGAAGCCAGGATCCTGCCACGCTAGCAGGAATGACAGTCCTTTCATTCAACATGTCGCTGCTCCCTCCAGGTACCGTTATCAGGTAGTTGATGTGTGTTCTAGCGCTCGCATACCACATCCAGCAGAGTGGTATTGCCGGCCAGTATTGGTGCTCTTCTTCTCAATACCTGCATGACTTAAAACCATTCAATTTCAAGTCAAACCGGGCAATGGCCAATTTGTGGGAAATCAAGAGCCAGACATTCGCCGCCGCAGGAAAACCACCGAAGCATTGGTCGAGCGCTGAAAAATTCGCAACATTTTGAGCACTAAGCACTCTTGCAAACACTCTCACCGCCCATCACTTGATTGGATAATTCGAGAACCAACCGCAGTCTGTTTCACTGCCGAAATATGCTCCTTCAAACCCCCTCCAGGAGTTTGGTACTATTTCAGGGACGCTTTAATGAGACTATTGCACACCCTAGGGTTGGTAAACCGATTCCTGGCAGTGACGTCCACACAGAGGCAAAGACCTGTCGGGATTTGAGCTTACAGTAACAGTATGAATGCGTGCAGCACAGAGCTACCCTTTCCTTGGCACTATCAATGGATGAAGTCCTCAGGCCAGGTTGCGCCACATCCACAGCCCCTGCTTACAGTCTAGTATGTGTCGGACTGTAATTTCCTACCTTAGTTGGATGGAGGGGGTGTTGATGGTGATGCTTCGCTAAAGTGTTGTCTTGCTGGTTAATGGCTCCACTCCACTCGCGGTGCCAGTTCGGAAAATGGCAGTAGTGTGTCCAGGAGCTGGAAGGGTCCGTCTTTTGGTTGGTTATTCCTTGAATAATCAACCTATGTTTTCATGCATAAAGTCAGCCGCTCTGATTCGTCCCAAACAATTTTTCTGGGCGTTTCAAGATGTCTAGATCAAAATTTGCAAATGTCCGTCGACGCCGATTTTGGTAGTAGAAACATTTCTGAAACTTTAAAATTTTGGTCAGAGACCCGTTGTCGGCTCTAGCCGGTCCTCCAAATTTTTCAGCCACATCGCACCAAATTTGGAGATCAAAAAATAACCAACTAAAATGGATTTTTGGTGATCTAGGCGTGTGGGGTATCGTTTTCGACTAATTTTTGAACGCTGAATCCAATAAGACGGGTCCCGGAACGGTTGGAGCCCACCTGAAGAGGTTATGGGTCTGAATGTGTGTTTTTGATATTTCTGGTACCTAGGCGTGTGGGGTATTATTTTCCATCAAACTTTGAAGTCTGAATCGATTGGAATGAGTCACCATACGCCAGGTCCAAGGAATAACCAACCCCTGTGGAAGAATTTGCAGCGTTTTTGGTAAATAGTTGAAATTAGCAAAATTATAGCTATTATTGAACTTACGACTATAGACGGCTTATTCCCTCTTCCTGTAACAATATATAATTTGCGTCTTGTTCACAACAATCTCCACTGATGGTCGCCTTCCATCGGATATGAAAACTATTCCCATCCACTGCATGAATGTAACACTTGAGCACTCTTTCATACACAGCGACCAGCAACAGGTGAAGATTAAACCGCCTATCGATTGTGATACCCGTCTCTCAAATGAATCGTTCAAAAGAGTTTCTCGAAAGGTTTTGACATGAGAGAAAAAGACCAGTTTGATTGTCCGACCACCAGGGAGATAGATCGAGCCAAAGGTTTCAGCAATATTGAAACAGTCGCTCGAAAGGACGCGATAGTATTGAAACGAACGCTGTGTCTTCGCTTCCGTTAGATAAAAAGTGCAATATTTCCCCTCTATGACTCAGTTCTTGTGTCACATGAAAGAAATTCTTCAATTCAACGGTTCAACTTTTCACCGTTGACAGAACGTGCACTTTATTTGCATTTTGTGTGAGTAATTCCCGTTGTTCGTTTGTTCGCAGGTCGCACCAGACATCGGGAACAGACTGAGACATTTAAAAATATGAATTTTGTAAATATTTTATAAGCGATGTATTTTTTGAGAAAATATATATACGTGTTTTCCATTGAGAAAAATTACTGACCTGATCTCAAGCGACACAATATTTTTATTCATCAAGTAAAAGAAACAAATTTAGTTTATATGAGTAAACGGGGTGTTGCCCAAACTGTTAACGTGAAGTTTCATTATTGCCTTAGTGCGAGGGTTCAAATGAATCAACCCTTCTTTTTTCATTCTTCTGACCTGCACCATAAATAGAAAATGGAATTTTTGAACACTAAAACAAATTTGCAAAAAGGACCGTGAAATCGTGCAAACCCATTATCCTTGAGCTTATGGATTTCCTTGTAGTTTAGCTGTGAAAGTCGCTTTCTTCTGCTAATTTGTCGTTAAAATCTTGAGCAAATTTAAGTTATTTTCTTTACAAAAAATAAATAAATAAAAACTGATTAAAAAATGTGTAGTTTTGTTCTTCACGCTAACATTCTAAGCCTAACAAGAATGATGAGCCTAATAATAAGAGTAACTTTTACTATTAAATCAACAATAATATCAATCAGAAAATTAAAAGTCAAAACTGAAGTACCTATAGGTTATAAATTGACTTGTTTTGGCGTTCCTTTCTTGATAGTAATATCTATCAATTTATTGTTGAGAGGACCTATAAATAGGCGTTGTATAGTTTGGAATGTCCACCGCTAGAGCTCTTGGCGTGAAAGGTGAGGTTAAAAAATCTGTGAGCAGAACTATGGGTGCCTCAAGATAAACTGTAAGTAAAACTGTCATCACTGCGCTCTAGCGGCCATCCTTAGATGCTCTGGTGGTGGCTCCAGCTGGGAACTTTGGTTGTGTTGGAAGAACCCGATCGGACCAAATTATTGGGGGGTAGGGGTCAAAATGTGTTCTATGAAAAATGTATTTTCGAGATTTTCGGCAATCTAGGCGAATGGGGTATTATTTTCCTCTAAATTTTGGACGCTGAGTATATTGGAATTTGTCCGGGACTCTCCTGAGTCTCCATGCGCCTGGAGGAATAACCAACCCCTGCGAAAGGATTTCCAGCGTTTTTTGGGTATAACGAAGACAATGGAGAGCACAAAGTAAGTCACGAAACTGAAGGATGGTGGTGAACTTATTCAATTTTTTTTTTTTTTTTTTTAATATTTTTCAAGTATATATTAGACAACCACAGAAACATAAGGGCTAGTCGATTCATGAAAAAGCAGCCCTTTTTGAAAATGTGTCCCCTGAGGGGCTCTATGGGCGTTTGAAAGTTAAAAAGAAAGTAAGTTCAAGTTGAGTTGAAGTCCCTGACAGTAATGAAAATTCAATGTTTTCTGGATTTTCAAGTAGTGTACTTACGTGATGCCGTTTTTACTTCTTCCAGTATTCCTCTTCCTGGTGAAAATGGTTAAGAAGGAAACTCGCCTCCATTTTGTGAAGAAGAATTTTGCTCTCGCCTATTCTTGGTAATTGATGCTCTTGCCGGGATTCAGCGATAAGTTCAAAGCAGTTGAATTCAACTAGTGAATGAGACATTGAAGACAGGTAATAACGGTTATTACAAGCCTTGTATAGGCCGACAGGCAGTCGCGAGCGCTACCCGAAGAAAAGATGGTTAAGAAGATAGAAGGCCTACATTTGGTTTAATGCCGCTAGGAAGTTACCGAGGGGAAGATGGAAGTCGGGTTTTGTTGGACGGGAACGGATATTCAAGCGGATACGAAGAGAAAATATCCTGAGAACGCATTACCATACAGTCGTTACCACCGGCAATTTGCTTCCGCAGCGGAGGTTTATACGACGCATTAAAGAGCCGGAAAATAATGCCAACTAGAATTGTAAATGTGCGCTCCCATATCTTCGGTTGTGCGTAGGTGAAGGAGAAGGGGAACACAACTGTGGTATACAACGGACGTGCTAACCACCAGCCATACATCCACAAGAAGTTGTATTTTGTGAAAAGGAGCTGCCTGACGCAAACTCCTCTGAATCAATCGTCGGTTGGCTCAACTCTCACCCAACAGGGCGACCCATCCGAGAAGAGTTACAAGAGGTACGTTTATTTGAATCAGAAATTAAAACGACGAAGGGCCGTATCATTTTGACACAACTAGTTGCTACACATGCTTACATACTTGTGCAGAATGTTCGAAATGGGTAGATAGGCACTCATTTTGACGCATAGCCTCATCCAGAGGGCGTCAATAGTTCCAAAACCCGTCTCATTGAATTCAGCGTCCAAAATTTAATGGAAAATGATACCCCACATGGCTAGATCGCCGAAAATCCACCCTTCGAAATACACATTTTGATTTTGGGACCCGTTTCCGGCTCAAAGCTGTTCAGCCCGATCGTACCAAAGTTGGGAGGGAAAGTGGGGTTTATAAAATGTGTTTTTTGAAAACATTTATTATTGAGATTTTTGGCGAAGCTAGGAGCGTGGGGTATAATTTTTTACTAAATTTTAGTCGCAGAATCTAATGAGACAGGTCCCGGAACGATTGACGCTCACCGGAAGAGGTTATGGGCCAAAATGAGTATATATCTACCCATTTCGAATGTGTTTTCGAGAAAACCGGTACCCAGGCGTGTGGGGTATCGTTTGCCACTAAATTTGGGTGCTGAATCGATTCGAATTAGTCCCCATGCTCCTTGTCCAAGGAATATCCAACCCTGTAAGAGAATTTTCAGTTTTTTTTAACCTACCTACTTCTTAATAGAGATCTTGTCCCAATGTGATCTACTTCTGATGAGCGGCAATGAGTCGGGGGCTCACCTGAATCAGTTATATTTTTTCGAATAATGACAGCCCACATGCCAGAAAGAACTATTTTCAAAAGACCCTTTTTCGCCCATACCCTGCCACAATGTGCAATGGGACTGAAAAATAGTCAGACCCAACCTAAGTCTGAATGTTGTGGATAATGGAAATTATTTATTTATTCAGTTTAAAACAGGAAATATAAGTAATGCCATAAGAAAGTGCGAGGCAGAAGCATATGAGAATTGATTATTATAATAAAAAAACAACTAAGTAATAAATTTAATAAACCAAACCGGTTTTTATCTAATTGTCACACTTTAGTCTCCAAAACGCCAACAGGTTCAAACTTTTTTTTTCAATCAATCCAAACATCATCAGCTTTTGTACAGTGCTTCTTCAAGGCTATATTGCACTCTGACAAGCAAGGAGCCACCATATGCAGTCACATTAGAATGCCCATCAGAGACACCAAACCATAGAGTAAATAGAAGTTGTTCCCAAGCAGCAGTAATAAATAATATAATAAGCATAATAATCAACCATTGTCAACCTCACCGATTTGCCACAAAATATGTCAGTTTACCCTCCATGATGTTCAGATCAAAGCTGGAAGTGAAAGGCAAAAGTCAGAATCCTCTGAGAATGATTTATTTCATAAGCCACCACCTTTGTATCATATTCTAAAGTAAAATATAGTAGTTATACAATGAAAATATTAAAACAATACACAAAGTCTGGATGAATATATTTGGAATATCCATGAATTATATATGGGTTCAAAATAAGTCTTTGTTACGGTGGCCTGATGCGGCCGAGGTCGTTAAGGCGTCGGTCTCTTAAGGGCTCGAGACTCCTGTGGTCACAGTTTCGAGGCTGCTGGTTCGAATCCAGCACCCCCGGCGTTTACTCGACGTCGTGAGGCCAATATAGTACCGGCAGTAAGTATCCAAAACGGTTGTCCGGGGGCATATCACAACACGCGTGTTTGCCTTAGTAGTCTGGCTTGCTTTGACCACCCAGGGGCTAGCGCACAATGGGCCACTAGGCCTAAGTGCAGGGGGGGTGGACAATGCTGTGAAGACTGCAGTGGTCCACCCCCTTATACCCCTGTGTAATTAATCTATATGGTTTGACACCTGTGTGAGTTTTCCTGTGCGTTCTTGGGTTGCCTGAAAATGCAGTTTTGTAGTCACACTGATCACACCCATATAGTTTGGCGCCTGTGTGAGTGCTCATGTGGATTTCCAGGATCCTTTTCTGTGTAACTGAGTATCACAATGATAACAAGTGAATTTTTTTGTTCTTGTGGACATTCTCCTGCTTCTCCTTCCCCTCAAGATACCAGAAAAGTCAGACTTGGCTGTCAGAACTCCAATCTAAATATGAACAGAATACAACCATCTTAAGTTCCACATTGCTCAGCATTAATGACATGAAACGAATAAACAAACACAAGTTTTGAACAAAAAACACATTACCTCAAGAATTAAGGTTCTTGAGAGAGTCCAATAAGGTTGTCTCAATAACCAGGGTCTGTACACTGTTCACAGGTTCACTGTTTGGAGTTAACTGACTCCTGAAACAACCCTCCACTTGAGCACCTGGCCTTGTTGGGGGAGAACCGTTATGTGAGCTTGACCTTGATGCAGGGTGGGGTTCAGGTCAGATGTACCTGAGGTGACTCAACTGTCACCCTTTTGGCTTTGAAAAGTGTTACTACACAACAGAGGACAAATATTTTTGCAAATAACATCACGATTTAAAACGTAGTTATAAGAGTAATGGAATAATGAACTTGGCCGATTATACTAGCGATTGGGCGATTACAAATACAATATTGTAATCGAATTTTAAATTGTTTCTCCATGATCTATTCTATCAATACACTATTTCGCATTGCCCTACACTGATTGTTAATGTAATCTTAAGTGATCTTGTGCATTGATCCTACCTAAGTACTTTTCAAGTGCATTTTTTTTTTTTTTTTAGAATCTCAACATTACCTAATGTTTGCAATTTTATAACGCCCAAAAAGAACGGATACATATTTAAAAAAAAAATAAAATAAATAAGTTTTCACGTGATGTATGAATCCTGAGACCGCAAATAATTCCTTCTGTAGAAGTTGCTCATTTAGTTTCGGCGAATTTATTCAGGAACGGGTATTTGTACTAGTAGTAGATTGTGAACTGCAGAGTTCATCAGGTCTTTTGATTATGAATTCCATTCGAAATATTCATCTAGAGAGGTTTTCCGATTTCCACGGCTAATCCCTTGCTCACTTTGTTTGTTCTCCGCGAACCTTTCCATGGAGTTGGTATATAATTTCACCGACATAATCCCGAATTGGGAGCGGCTTATTCAGAGGTGGATTTGACACACTTTGATTATCGTTCGAATATTCTGGCGTGAAATGGCTGCGAGAGAAGTGGGTGAGGTGTGCGCTCAATGAGCCGGAACTTTGGCAGATTTTGAGCGCGATCAAAATGGCCGTGAAGTTCACAATTCTTGAAGTATAATTAATTATCCGTTCAAAACTTGTTCGCTCATGAAGTGAGGTTGTGGAGGACACAAATATAAATACTCTTACAAAATAAATCTTCCCCGGACTACTACTCCTCGTCAGACCCACTTTGTCGACAGCTATTATCAGGACAAATAAGGTGCCTTCGATTTGTTTTCTCCGGGCAAACGAAAGGTGCCTCGCAGTGGGAGATAAAATGTGTGAACAAGCTCACCGCGACATTTATTCGTATCGATCGGCACCTTGTAGACTCCAGCCGCTATTATTATCCTCACATAAATCTCTATTTATTAACTACGGAATGGTCGAATAGATCACGGAGGAACGGAGGGGATAACAAGTTGAAAAGTTTTGCAGGATAAGAGAAGATTTGTGATCAAGTCGAGGGCGAGGGTGCAGTGTTTGCTAGCAGAATAGTCGTTGCTATTAGAGTTCGTCCTGAATCCCACTTTTTCCAGATATCTTGGCTGAAAAAGAAACGAATGGGAGGAGACGATGATTTAGGTTGGTTATTCCTTGAATAATCAACTTATGTAGTCGTGCAAGAGGCCAACCGTCTGGATTAGCCCCAAAATTTGTGGTGTCTAGGTCAAAACCGCTGCAAATTCATTCACAGGGGTTGGTTATCCCTCGGACCTGGAAAAATGGGGGAAAGCAGTAAATGTGGGGTGTCCCGGACAATTATCCAATAAATTCAGCGTCAAAAATTTAGTAGAAAGTGATACCCCACACGCCCAGATTGCCGAAAATCTCGAAAATCCTTTTTTCAAAAAACGCATTATGACCACCCCTTCTTCCCTGGTCAAGATGAAAAGTTTCGAGGACGCCCAGAAAAATTTTTGGGCCGAATCGGAAAGATTGACTTTTTGCATGAAAACATAGGTTGAGTAACTAACCAAAACCCACATGTCCGCCCGCCGTTTTTAGAAAATTGTCCAAAATGTGAAATTTTGGTCCGAGACCCGTTTTTGCCTCTAGTTGGTCCTAGGAACTTTTCAACTCGATTGGACCGAATTGTGGAAGGGGGTGAGAGGGTAGGGGTCATAAAGTGTTTTTGAAAAATGAATTTCCAATATTTTGGGCGATTTAGGCTCTTGGGGTATCACTTTTTTACTGAATTATGGACGCTGAATCCATTAAGATCAGTCATAGACCGATTGGCGCCCGCTGGAGAAGGGTTTGGGTAAAATGGGTACCTACTACTTATTTTAATAAGTACTTGGTTTTATCGGGTACCTAGGCGTGTGAGATATCATTTTCCACTAAATTTTCAACGCTGAATCGATTGAAATGAGTCTGGGATACTCCAAACCCACTGTTTTCCCCCCATTTTCTCCAGGCTGCTGGTCCGAGGAATAACCAACCCCTGTGAGAGAATATGCAGCATTCTTGATTCCTTATTAGGATGTCAAAACGAGTAAAATATCCCCTTTCTTCAAAACCAAAAATTTAAAAAAAAAAAAAAAAAAACCTATTTATGTATTTAAATTTTTAAATTATTATTATTTGATTCTGTATTGGACGGTCAATCAATGTTTTTCTTCTTGATAGAGGAGAGTACATTTGTAAGGGTTTGACAAGCTTTGGGGTCCCAGGGTGAAAAACTGCCTTTGGGTTCTCCACAAATGGAATTTGGATACTTTCGTATTTCATTAGAGAAGTATATTTGTATCTATTTATCCAATAAGCCCCTTTTAATTATTTCATGTCCCCCCACAACGCGCTAGTCCTGACAATCAACCAGTGAAAAGGATACATTTGTAATCTGGAGTCTTGATCTTCTTATGTTGGCAACGCTGGTTTAATGGCGGCTATGATGCAAATTAGGGGCTGTTATCAGTAACCAGCTGGAAGGTTACTGATATGCCTAATCGCCTTGTTCCCATTACTCTAGTTCCTCTAGTTACTCTAGTAAATGTATAGGTTCAAAAATGGCAGTAATTTGGCTTTTTGAGGGTTAGCTTTAATCATGGGCTACCTCATAGAGCTCTTGTTCATTTTGTTCCCTAGATCAATGCGGATTTTTATGACAGTTTTGAGGTGTGTATTGACAAGAACTTTTAGGAGATCAGTCATTGACAGAAACTCGTCCTTTTCTCGAGTTTATTGTGAGCGTTGAAAAGCCACGTCCACACCAACAACTCTGTTGCAATTAACTCATATTAAGGGAATAGGGGCTCCTACTCAGTGATTTTAAGCGACCATTTTATCCACCCTGCACGTCTGCTTAACTTAAGAACCAAGCAGGTTGGAAACGGGCTTTTGCATATTAAACCGAATCAATATTGACCCATGTTCGTCACGGCAGTTCAGTTCTACCATTTTATTAGACGCCCGAAAGTTTAAAAACTCCTGTCAGTGGAGTTTGAATTGGCTCAAAATGTTAGTGCAGGTAAGAAATGAAACTAATTTTTCTTTGAGTTTCTGACCTGTGATTAAAGTGCAGTCTTTAAAGATATTGTCATTATCACGAAGAACAGAACGGCGGCTTCAATTAATTCTCTTCAAGCCGCCCCAAGAAAGGGAGGAAATAATAACGTGTGTGAACCATCTCAACTCGACATTTATTTCCTTCGATCGTGAGGGCAACGAGCTCAATCTGTAGTTATCTTCAGAAGAATCTCTATTTATTAGGAGATGACCAAATGACGGCAGAGGGGGAGAGTGAAAGAGAGGGGTGTGTTGAAGGGGGGTCAAAAGGCGAAAAACTTCTCCGGGGAAAGGGAAGATTTGTGACCAAGACACCGAAGGTCGAAGGAGAAAAGGTCTTGTCATTACAGCTGTTACGGGTCCGAACGGGAAGAAAACTAGGAAGAGAAAAGCAGATAAACCGACAAAATCCCTTTAGCCGAGCTGGAAGAGAAAGAGGGCGTCTTTCTCAGTTCCCAGGGCGAGAACGGCCGGTGGTTCGGGACGACTAGGGTTTGAATGAGGTTAGGCGAGAGTTTCTAATTTATGGGCCCCAAGCTGATGGTAAGCGAGAGGGCGGCTACCACGGATTATTCTGATTTGTGGCCCCACAAGCTGATGCGGGAACGGATGTGCCGTCCTCATCATTCTTACACTGGTAATGGCTCCGACAAACTACCCACCGCCCTTCATAATGTTCGTAAGAATTTTAACTATCGCGAAGAGCCCTCTATATTTCACTTGCGGCTGGGGTATGTGGGAATGGTCTTTTTTTTCGGACCGAGTTACCGCTTCATCCAAGGATAACAGAGCTCGTCCAATATCTGCTCCCGGTCGGAGATATAAACCGTCGTGCATTAGGGAGGTTTATTATTATTGCCCCTGTATTTATACCATCGTACGTCCCTATAAAGGAATCGTTTCTATTTGTTCGTCCCTTGCAGTTTTGAATCCAGTCAATTTATCCAGTGTGGAATTAAATGCGACAGCTAGTCGATGCAGCAGAATCACTTCAGTACCTCAAAATGCAGCCACTGAGTTGGAGAACAAGTAGGGAAAAGCCTTCAAGATAAAATTTAGGTATTTATAGCTTTTACTAATCAAATTTTAACCTAAAAGTTCAGCTTACAACTATTACAGGCATTACTGAGTCTGAGTTTATAGAATTCATAAAAAGAAGTTAATGCGAGACTGTGAGACAAAGAGGGTGGAGTGGTAACGTGACAGACTGAGGTGAGAGGGCTGCCAACCAAACTGAACCAACGTCAGTAGCCATTGCTGTTACACAGAAGAAAGGTTAGGCTGACAGTACATTGAAGCAGCCCTACCTGCGTCTAACTGCACCTCGACTTGGAGCTCACGTTCTTCTTCCTTTGTTGACAGCAGAAAAAGTACTGCCACCTGTGAAACAACTTATAACAGTTGTAGTAGTTATAAATAGTTAGTATATTTGTCATTTTGAGGCTTTTTAGTCTAATCCCACTCACTTTTTCCCGTGAACACTGACCAGTGACAGGTAGGGATGAAGTGCTCTTCTGTCCCCTCCTGAACATAGCTGAAGAACGTCAGGTGAGTGTTACCATAGTAACTTTTTGACCATTTGGGAACAGGGGTGGGGGCAATTATTCCTCCTGTTGCCAGTCAAACATGTCCGATCTTGAGGCGGTGCATCGTATCTGCCCATCTGAGAGTTGTGCCAACACTAATAATAGTAGAATTATTGGTACTGAAGTTGTATAAACAGTTGAGCATGGCTATGAATGAGGAAAACCTTCTCATACCTCAAAAAATCGATGGAAAAGTGATACCTTACTAGTGGGGAGTGCGTCACTTAAAAAGGTTAAAAAAACATCCACATGAGTCATATCCGCCATCTTGGATCCCCTCACATATTGCAACACTCATTCAGTAACTGCACTACCATCAGGGCCAAGGAGACAGAATTTCTTCCTCAGCCAGTCCTGACTGAAAATAACTCTATTCAGTTTACCATTGACAAACTAATATCCTGAGCATGTGTGCCGGATGTTTTTCGTGTTATTATTGATAAGTGATTGAGATGCATAAGACACTTGTCGTCACTCACTCTTTTGAGCTTATACGTGCTTCAAGTGGTCTCTTTATGACCGCTTACCACCCATGATTTCAACCTCTAAAGGTAAGCATGGGAAGTAATGAAGGGGCGCCAGAGGGCAGAGTGAGAGTTGTATGACGTCACCACCCCGAGCGCCCTATCAGTGTTCCATGTTAGTCAATATTACAATGAAATGCTTATCAGAAATATCACTCGATCATCGGTGATGGTTTTATCACGTTTTTGATTGCAAAAAAGCTGCTAGGTCACTGAAGCTTTGGACATTAATTAAAGGTTAATTGATGATATTTCAACATATCGAGGGTTCATTAGACAGAGTGAGCTTTCAGCTTACCTATCGGTAAATCGATATTTTGATTTTAATTTTTTAAATCGCTTATAAATCAACCTGAGTATGATGGGTAAAGGTAAGCATCCACAAGGTAAGCAAAGGGGTGAACATCACATTGGAAAAATTGAGCGGGAATGAGATATTCCATTGCTGTTCCATGTTTGTTTACAAAGCACGTTTTGTTTTTAGTTACAATATGGATTCTTCTGATGATGAAGTTTTCTGAAAACTATAACATGAAAATTAAGAGAAAAGTAAACAGCCGAAAAGAAAGCACCATTATTGAGTCCACGAAATCTTTCTGAAGAGAAGTGTATTCAGGGAATATCATATGTTATTGTTTATAGGTTATGTTTACGTGTTGTTTATTGTTTATGGTTTAGAATGGTCGGGCGTCAACACAGCTTTCTATCTCTTTTCTCACCAGTGACAGCACATTAATACACAGGATTCGCAAACTTTAGCAAAATTCAAACTGAAACAAAGTTGTTGTGGTTGTTGCTACTATTTGCATGTACCGACGACGCCCATTAAATCTGAAATCCATCTGCCTATTGTCCACTGCCTGTAGTGGACGCTAGTCTTAAAAAACAATTGATTGAATACAATGTTAATTTATCAACCTTAAAACTCTAAGCACAATTCAATCACATTAACTTACCTCAGAATTTTGCCCCAAGTGATTACGTTTCTGTCTGTTTCGTGGTGTTTATGACCGTCCAAATGAAAAAATAAAAAAAAAAAATCGAGTAACAATTGGCTTGATATTTGGAATGCTTAGGGTAATAAAGTCATTCAGCACAATGTAGGCAAGTGATCGTTAATTTTTATTTTTATTTATTCGACTAAGAGAAACTAAGTACAAGTCTTTCCACATGTAAACTTATGCAAGTAAAATCTAAGTACATTCATTTCGGGCGGGTAAAATAATTCATAGTTCGTCTTATCAACTCGAAGCAACATTGGCAAGAGCGCTATCCGAAATATTCGAACTGTCTCGGAAGAGTTATGTAGGATGCTATTTAATTATTACGGATACCTAAGTAATACTTATTTATACATAATAAATCGCTTCTATTTGCTTACTTTTTTTTTATAAACTTATCACGAAAATAGTTTGTAAAAAAGCGAGAAAGACCTTTAAAACACCAACAAAAACATACAAATACAAAAAAATATTACATTTCACGAATACAAAAACGATTATAATGTACACGGTGTAAAATAGATCGCTCGGGATGATGAAAGGAATGATCGGTACGTGCAGATAGGACTGCGAGGGAACGATTGTGTGGTAACCTCCAATAATTATGAGGTCAATTTCATTTTTAAAAAATCCCGAATAAAAGCTATCATCAATTCAGTAGGAACGCTATGATGAACTACATAAAAAAAAGCACAACCGCGAAGTATTACCGGGATTAGTGCCGGTGAATACGTCATTTCGAGGGTCGACGGTGTCAAAGATCACAAATTGATGAAAATTTTACATTTCAAATAAATTATTATCTTTAACATAAAAACCCCAAGCGATTTTAGGGGGATATTGGGCCACGTTAGTGGTCTTTTTGTTCAAATTTACGTAAGAAATTCACTATAATACCGGTAACAATTGAGATTTTCGAACGAAGAGGAGACGAAATTGACGTCAGATGAGAACCAGCACGACTAGTGGAGGTGGTGAGCGGTTCAATTTGAAGTAGACTTCTCCAATTCCGCCCTGCGAACAAAAATTGCTTCAGGTCAATGTCATTTTGTCAAACGAGTAATTTTTGTATGGTCAACGTCAACGTGGTTGCAGCTAACATGTTCGTTACTTTGTGAGTTCAATTGTATTAAGGGTCCTGAGATGGCTGAGCCAAAATAGTGTTGCGAGATTACACCTGCACCAGTCTCCTGGTCGCCCAGGCAATACAAGCTCAACGACACATGGAGGGCTGTGAAGGGTCACTCTCAAACATTCGTGTGTCGTATCAAATTGGCTGGAACCTACCCCATTTGTTCGAGACAACATGTCGAGTTCCCAGAACCAGAGAAGGTTCTCAGCCAAGGGAGCCAGCATAAAAAGGGACCAAGGAACTGCTGCAGAGTGCAGTTCAGTTGGGAGTCTGAATATAGCTGCTATAAATCAGTGCAACAAGTGTTACAACTGTGTATTGTGCCTTGTGATTGTGTAAGTGTGTGAATGAAGACAGTGTATTTGAGTGAACAATTATAATACATTATTTACAAAGAACATAAATTGTTACAATATTGTAGAAAAATGTCTCCTTCTCTTGTGAAAAGCTTCAGCATTGCTAGAGGCCAACAAAAATTCCAGGTGGAATTGAGATGACGTTGGAAAGTCAGATTATTGAAAGAACAAATGTACAGTATGACTTTGGTGAGCCATACACGAATGGTGGGAAAAGACCAAGCTCAGCAACATACCAGACAGACGCGATGCCGCTATAAGAGAGTTTTTGCAGCCAACAAATGGCTTTAACTGAGAGAGGCCTTAGGGATGGGATATCGAAAGAAGAATATCGATATTTGCATCAAATGATAGGATACTTTTACTACTAGGTACTTATCGATCAGTTGTTGAAGTATCAACTGGGAAGAAATGATTGGTGAAGAGAAGCTTGCAGCTCAAAGAAGAAGAAGAAGAAGAAAAATGAAAAAGAAGACGACGAAGAAGAATAAGATGATGCGGTTACTTTTTTGTTGGTGTGATAACGATAACAACCAAAGTTGGCTATTCCTTAAATAATCAATATAATACGTCGGTCTCTCCAATTTGGCCCAAAATTTTTTTTCTGGGCATTTCAAGGTGTCTAGATCAAAACAAGAAATGTCCGTCCACACCGATTTCGGTAGCATAAAAATGAAGAAAAATGTGTACTTCGAAAAATGGCGTTTTGAGATTTTTGGCAATCTAGGCGTGTGGGGTGTCATTTTCCACTAAATTTTGGACCCTGAATAGATTGGAATAGGTCCGGGACACGCAATACTTACTATTTTCCCCATTTGTTTGATATTTTCGACGATTTAGCCTTGTGGGATATCGTTTTCCACTAGTTTTTGGACGCTGAATCGATTAGAATGAGTCTCCGTGCTCCTGGTCCAAGGAATAACCATCCCCTGTGAATCTGAAGTCTTTTGTTTTGTTGAACAGTTTCCTACTATTTTGACGTGGGTTTTGTCCTAACGAATTTTCCCTCAAGCAGGAAATACCATAAGGAGACCCTGAATAAACTTGTGCCACAAATTTCCCACCTATGATTTATAATTATTTACATTTAAATTCACATCAAATGCATATTTCTAATAAAGCCAATAGTAATAACAATGAATAAATTAGATGAACAACGTCGACACTGTCGTTGAATGTTTGGGAGAGAAGCACCCAGTGTGGGCAACACCGAAAGCCACGCAAATGTTATGTTTACTTGTCCATCTCACTTGACTGAGCTTACAGAACATTCAGTTCCCTCTTCAGGAAAGAGCTAATTCACCAAAACAATATCCAATCACAGCATTCAGCTCGCTAACCAAAACTGGGACCGCTTGGCTGGTTGCACAGCTGGTACTTTGCTGGCCACTTTAGAAGGGTGGGCTCGTGGGACTCCATCACGGTCAGGGTATGAATGGATGGTAGACTAGATTGTCTCTAGGGACAACAGGAATGTCAAGTACTCTCTTCCCTTTAGTCCATAATTAGGTTTGGCTGGTAGAGTAACATACCTCCGATAGAACTTTTGAATCAAAATGTTTGATACAAGTGGGCTGGTTGGTATTTTATCGAGGAAGAAGAGGAATATTTCAGTAATTGCTCTGCCTGAAACGTTGTCTCCAAGGACTCATCACATGGTTGCAGAGCCAGAATCAACGGGTGATGAACCGGCCAGGGAGGAGGACACAGGCGTTTTCCAGCAGTGGTTGCCCTACGCCTGTAGGTTCAGGGATGCTCAGTGATTCCAAATGTAAAATGGAGCCCCCTCCATCATTACCAGCCTGGAACAGCGAGCAAAAGACCTTCCACCTGCATTCCCTCCCAGCTTCGGAGACAATCGATTGTACAGTATCTTCCTCAGCAATTGGACCTGCAATTTTGTATTTGTTCAGAAATACGTCCCTTTTTGCCTTCACAGAATTGTTTGCTTAACCATACAGGTATGTTCCTAACTATCACCCATTTCTCTGGGGAGGCATTTCTCTGTATTCCAGGCATGGCAACGCGGCAGGAAGCCTAAGAAGCCACAGCAATGCGCACCTTTGCATCCTTTCCTACAGCAAACATTAAACAAAGCTGTCAATGTTTAAGCAATTCATCAAAGGTGGTTGAGGGCAGTCTGACAACCCTCTGCACCCTGGCAGCCCAAATCAGTTGCCCACGAGCTCCTTCTGCTCTGTCATCAACAGGTGGGCACACGCGAGACACGCCAGTAGATGGAAAGAACACAATTTTCTCAGAAATCGGCCCAAGGGAAGAGAACTCAATTATTTCATCCCATTTATCATCAAATTGATACTTCATTCGCAGCCCGAAACCCGCTCTGTAGGTACATGATTTTCAATGGAAGTCAAGAAGATGGATGATAAAAACGGAGGTATATACTGAGGGAGTCTATTTCCACGAAAATGAACTGACGAGTTTACGTTGTTCACTAATAATGACCTAACCGTCGAAATCGATTCAACTATTGTAAGGTCCTACTTCATGTATTTTCGTAATTTTAAAAACACCTCTCTAGAGTAGTTACATTTCTCGCCACCACCCAGGGCTACAGCGACACCGTCTATGACGTCTTACAGCCTGTCTGCTTGCTGCCCACTACTGCAAATTCGTCCACCTTTTACCCCTCTCCTGCCCATTTATGATGAATCACTCAACTTGGTTTAAAGTTGTATTTAAAAAATCAACAAACAACTGTTGGGAGAAAGAGTGTTGGTAGCAATTACGTAGATTCCTTGCTGACTGAGCCTCAAGCCAGAAAAGCGGCATTAACAGTGGACTTGTCTGGATTTTCCAGATGGCAGCCATAGTCCGTACTTAACATGATGATTGTGTGATAATGCTGAGGGTTAAAAACGGACCCCTCTCGTCTATTTTGCCAAACGAACGGCGAAAGATCAGTTTGACAGCAGAGACTGTGCAAGGTAGCGTCGTCCCAGTCCTGTTTGCAACGACTCGTCAGTTGTCAGACGCATCAAACGCGGTTTATACGTCATTGGTCAGGTGCAGTTTCATTCTCGTTCACCGAGTTGACAAGACACGCCTGCCAATCGCACGTGACATAACGTCCGACGACGCACTGACTCGACATTTCGTTTTTTGGAGCGGAAATTGACAAGGAAAGCCACCCTGGGAACACGAGAGATACGAAACAACGAGGGCTCATATTTTGGTAAATTACGAAGGAAAAACGCACCCATACAAAATGGATATTTGTCGACGAGCCGCACTAATAAAAAACGACGAAAAACATTTCGAAAATATTCAACGGAGCCCCTCCGGCAATCTTTTCCCCTCTTCCCCAATTTCCCTCTCGGCATGGTAATGGAAATTGAAAGAGCCGTCTATATTTCTTCATTTTCTTTCATTTTATCGAAATATTCGAACGAGTTTTCCAACGCCCACACACTGGTTTTGTACTTTTTCGACAAGAAAACACGTCGAATTTCACCATCCCCGTTTCACTGACCTATTGTTAATTCAAGATTATCCACGAAAAAACCGTGGAAAAGGGTTTCGTGAGTTCCTAGGGGAAATATAATACAATTTTGATCCTTCACAGTAGAATATTCATGTTCTTTGGCTTGTCTGCTTACTTCGCTCCTGTTCAAAATTTAGGGGTAAAGTGGCCATTTTCTCATCAACAAACTCAAGCCACCAAGGGAGAAGTTCACCACTCGGAAATCGCCTCATTGCCACCCCCTCAATTCACAGTCAATCCAACGCCCAAGCGTTTTATTTAATGTAAAATGTTTTAAATCTCTTTGAGTATCTTTAGGAGGGTGCAACAACTGGCTAAATCACATCGCAGTGACTTGGGTGAGAAAACGACAGGATATTTCCCCTAACACAGCAACAAAGGCCCGTACTTACAAGAATATGAGGGTGTGTTATTCCAATAGGAACAATAAGCCATTAAGTAGAGGATTAATTAAGGTTATTTGTAATTTGTTGGCATTTGGTGGCCATGGCGGAGCTTCAAAACTGTGTAATTCATTTTTGACGACAAATATGTTTTTAAAAGATCACTATTTCCTATTTAAGCATCTGCTACCCTATGGCATACTACCCTTATGGTTGGACCTTTTCATGGTTAATAACCAGGAACTACACAAGGCGCCATCTTCTTGCAGTCTTCTGGTGAAGAGCGCATGCGCGTGGACTAGTAGATAGCCCCCTCTCCACCTGTGCCTAGTCTTCTTTAGCCTCTCCACTCGTTTAGACTCAAGTGGAATAAAAATTTCCAGTTTATTAGAGCATATTTAATGTGCTCAAACTATGTTATTATATCATAACCCTTCCTAGTGTTAATACATAATACACACAGAAAAAAAAAAACGTTGCAAAGTCCTTTACATGGGTTGGTTATTCCTCGGACCAGGCACATGGAGACTCATTTCTACAACGTGGCGGATCCCGGATCTCTCCAAATCGATTCAGGGTCCAAAATTTAGTGAAAAATGATACCCCACACGCCTAGGTACCAGAAATCTTGAAAACACGTTTTTCGAAATACACATTTTGACCCCTACCCCTCCCAAATTTGGTCCGATCGGGCTGAAAAGTTCTGAGGACCGTCTTAGGCCGGAACAGACCCTTGACCCAAATTTCAGATTTTTAAGAAAATTTTCTACTACCAAAAAAAGCCCGGACGGTGGACAGACATTTGACTTTTTTGATCTAGACTTCCTGAAACGTCCAGAAAAAAATGTTTGTATTCAAGGAATAACCAACCAAAAGTCCCACGTTCCTACGCTTTGATCCATGATCTAACAAAGATTATTTCGGCAGCTGTGGGCCTTTCATTCATTACACGATGAATACAACCAGGTACTCTCTTGATGATACTGTCGGTTGTTGGGTCACATATACAATTATTTCGGGGAAATCATCTTTGAGCAACACTGATAAAGCCTCGCTCTAACGCCAGTTATAACTTTCCTGTAGTCAAAAATTTTGAGTCAACGGCCAAAACAAGGATTTATTTTACCGTTGTAAATTTATGCCAATTTTCCTTAAAACTTGATACGCATTTCAGATTCTCAACACTCAGATCATCCAAGCTGAGTATGAATGATTCAGAGAAGCCATCGATTCAATGAGGTTTTGATAAGACAATGATATGGTTCCATTTTACTGATAATGTAGCAGGTGCATTCGTGATTTTCATTCGAATCGAAACAACGGTGAATGTCAACTCTACGTTGATAACTATCACTAAGCAAGTTCAACTATTTCGGTTGGTATAATTTCCACAAGTCAACGCCGGCTCAACATTCATATGAGAAACCCACGAACTCTAGAGGTGAACGCACGAGGAAAATTAATATTGTTCAACCGACGAATGGAATATGAGACAGGGAGCAACAACGAAGGAAACACGGCGACATTGTTCCGACCTGACAACAACAGCAGGGACGTTGTATCCGTGTAATTATTGGCGTTCATAGAATGAGTTTCTTTCGAACGGTATAACCTAACTTGCATCAAAATGAATGGTGGTTTTGGAATAGACTCCAGCGGACTGAACCCATGTACATAAATTTCATGAGAGAAAACTGAAACTTGAATGACACCTAACGGTTAATATAGCATTTACAAACGGAAGTAAACCCTCAACAAACAGTCGCAGTTATCGGCGGCCATATTGAAACGGTAAGCGACCGTAGGGGCAGCGTCAATACCTTCCTCGTGGACCATCAATCTTTCTTTGATCTTCCCCCATGCGACAAATTAATTGAACGCCAACCATCTCTTCCTGGAATAGTTCGCAATGGCAATCATTATCGTTGATTAGATATTGAAAAGTCTTGATTAGATTGGTTCGTTCTGTGAAGGACATCGGTGCGGTGATGAACTACAGCGATTCACATATTATTTAAGCGTAATGCCGTATTTTACGTAACGTTTATTCGTAAAACATGTCAACATTATGTCAATAACATTCGCAATTTAATACATTTGTTATTCACAAAAAGTTAAATACAAATTGCATAGGTTCAACTCAGTTTCAAATGCTATCACAAGTTCTGAATGTGATGCGATCTCTGGCGGCAATTAGCTGAAATTGATCACCTTAGTCGTTCTCAACTAGTCTTGATTTAGGTCAATTAACCGATACAACAACCGGTACAAAGTAAATGACGACTATTATTTATCTGATTTCATCCAAAACTTCTGCTTTCATGTTAATTATATTCAAAAGTGGGTTCTTTCAATCCTGCTTGGTCAATAAACGACGTAAAAGGCACAACGAATCGATACACTTTGGTTGGTACTATGTTTTCATGCAAAAAGTCAAACTCTCCGATTCGGCCCAAAATTTGTTTCTGGGCGTTTCAAGGAGTCTAGATCAAAAAAGTCAAATGTCCGTCCGCCGTACGCGCCGTTTTTGGTAGTAGTAAATTTTCAAAAAATCTGAAATTTGGATGAGATTCCCGGCTCTAGTTGGTCCTCGAAACTTTTCAGCCCGATCGGACCAAATTTGGGCGGAGTGGGAGTCAAAATGTATACTTCCAAAAATGGATTTTCAAGATTTTTGGCAATCTATCGCTGAATTCAGTGAAATGGGTCCCAGATTGATTGGTGCCCTCTGGATGAGGTTATGGGTCAAAATGGGTGCCTATCTACCAATTTTGAATACATGTTTTCGAGATTTCTGGTACCTGGGTGTGTGGGGTATCATTTTCCACTAAATTTTGGACGCTGAATTCAATGAGGCGGGTCCCGGAACGATTGACGCCTACCGGAAGAGGTTATGGACGCTGAATCAATTGAAATGAGTCTCCATGCGCCTAGGTCCGAGGAATAAACAACCCCTGTGAATGAATTTGCAGTGTTTTTGAAATAGAAAGACTGGATAGAATAAGCTAGGCTAAAAGAGTAAAATGAAACGAAAAAAAAGTCATGTTCAGACTGCGCATGCGTCAACATCTTTGCTAAACACTAAACACTGTCTAATGAAACAGAAGTGAGTTACGCTTTTATTATTTTTATTGTTGTTTTGTAGTGTTGTAATAGAGATAAATATACTTCGCGAAAAATCCGTGTGTCAACTTTGTTAAACACTCGAGGAATGCTCGGTCTTTGAATTTCTTCCTCTTATTTAATATTAATCCATCCACAACTACATTTTAAGCTATATTGGAATACAGAAAAGCAAAAATTCGACAAATATCCGAGGTTACCAAGGAGAAAAGGAGGCAATGAGATGATTATTCCACGCATTCAACCCGTGTTTCCGAATTGTAAACTGCAAGCAGCCTTGTGAGCACATGATTTACAAGGAAAAAACATTTATTTATTAAGATACGGTTTGCAAACTATGTGAGATCAATGTCCTTATTACGCTGTGTTTGCATTGGCAGTTTTGTGGGGATTTTTCTTTAAATTTATTCAACTTTGAGGACAATTCAGCAAGAAAACTGATTCTTCTCGGCCAAAATTACAACTTAGTGCTCGTCAAGTGAGCTAAATTAAAAAATAATCTATGTTATCCTATAATAGTATTTTTTCATGTTTTAAGTACAATCTGAATCTATTGTCATGTTAGTTTCAACTAAAAATAATAAACGCCAGTTTTTGGACGGTTATTCTATTTTCGTGTGTGTGTACCCAAAATTCGTGGTATTGGAGGTGTTAAAACTCCCTCTGAAAATAACGTTTTTCTCCCTCGCAAATGGGGCACTTGAAACGAGTGGTTCTGTTTCGAATAAACGAATAAACACCCTTTACCCCTGATTTAATGAACACTCCGTTTGTTGCAAAATCAACAATCACCTGTCCTGAAACATTTTAATGAAGAGTGACTGTATTAATTTAAAACTTTCCTCATTGCTAAAAGTCATTTTACGAACTTCTCTTTTGCATTTGTTTTCTGGGGGCAGTTTTGAATTTGAAGAACGACAATATAACGCATTTTGAAAGAAGATTACTTACTTGAGAGATTTGTAGCGTTCTTTTTCGTGGTTTTCAGGTTGTTCGCATTCAAACGACGCGAGCGCCAGAGCTGTGAAGACGAAAAAATAATATTTTGAATCATTTCATTCTCTCGTTTAATTTGAATTACAGAAAATCAGGCAACTTACCATCTTCGTTCAAAACCGGCGTTGCTTGAAGGTAAGTGATGACTTTGGCCGCTTTTGGAAACGGGCAGTGAACCTGCTTCCACGTGATGAATTCCGTGACTTGTTTCGCCAATTGCCAAAACTTTTCGAAATTGATGTGCCCGTTGGGAAGTCTGAAACATATTATAGTAGCAGAATAAGTGGGTGCATTAAAATAAAAGTCGTTTTAATCATCGCATTGGCTCATTGTTGAATGGAATTGAGTGAATAGAGCGCCGAATGATGGATAGATGGATTTTAGACGTATTTTCAAAGGCGGTGGAAGGCTATGATGAAGGAAAATTTGCAGCAAATTCAACTAAAAATCACGGGTGACTGCATTTTTTATGTAATGCGAATCTCTGAATACAAAAACAACATCGACGCAGTAAATATTTACCAAAACACGAGTAAAGCAGTATAACGCACCTATCCTGAATATTCCTTGCATTCAGAACAATATGCGCTTTTTCGTTTGATTTAATTTAAATTTATTTTTTACTTAAATCGGATTTTGAAGGATATTCACTATGAACTGTCAATCAGCTCTGCTTTCAATATTTATGGCAACTAATACTCCACACGCATCCGAGGAAGTCAAAACCCCATTCATGCAAAAATTTCAACCATTCCAATTTGCCCCAAAATTTTTTTGAGCGTTTCTAGGTGACTAGGTCAAAATATAAGCAAATGACTGTCCGAAGTACGCCATCCACGGAGTTCTTGGTGGGAATTTTTTTTCAAAAAATTTGAAATTTTGTTCAGGGAACCGTTTTTGGCTTCAATGGGACCTCAAAACTGGAATGATGATCATCTAACTTCAGCCTGATTGGAATAAAATGGGGAGGAGGGGATGGGGAGGGGCTGAAAATTGTTTTTTGTAAATCGAATGCTCAAGATTATCGGCGATCTAGGCTTGAGGGGTATCAATTTCGATTAAATTTTGGACGCTGAATCCAATGGGGCAGGTTCAGGAACGATTGGCACACACCAGAAGAGGTAATGGGCCAAACAGGGCATCTATCTACCTTTTCGAATGTGAGTTTTCGAGATTTCTGGTACCTAGGCGAGTGGGACTCATTTCAATCGAATCGCCATTCAATATGTAGTGAGAAAAATGATATCCCTCACTTCTTGGTACCCTTAAATCTCGAAAACTCACTTTCAAAATATGTAGGTAGGTACCCAGTTTGTCGTAAAACATCCTTCGGAAGGCACCAATCGGTCTAAGGACCATCTTGATGGATTCAGAGTCCATAATTTTGTAAAAACCCCACACTCCCCCTGGACAGAGTTTGAATCAAACTGGGTATTTTGAAAGTGAGTTTTCGAGATTATCGGGTACCCAGGCGTGTGGGGTATCATTTTCCACTAAATTTTGGAGCCTGAATCGATTGGAGTGAGTCCGAATCACTCCATATTCACCGTTTTCCCTCATTTTTATTGGTCTCCTCTGTGGAACGGTGTTCATGCGCGATGTTTTTTCGGAGTATATGACAGGCATTTTTCAACCCAGTTGGCAGACGGATATTTGGAATTTTGAGTATACGTAGAAGTAGAGTAAGTCAAATATGGATTTTTCATCGTTGATACGAGTGCAAGAGTAATATTCAAATGAGGATAATGAGTCAAAAGGAGAAAACGCTGCAAATTCTTACACACGGGTTGGTTATTCCTCGGACCAGGCGCATCGAGATACATTTCTTTAACATGGGAGAAATGGGGGGAAAAGTGGGTTTGGCGGGTCCCAGAACCATTCCAATTGATTCAGGGTCCAAAATTCAGTGGAAATTCATACCCCACACGCCTAGGTACCAGAAATCTCGATAACACACATTCGAAATGGGTAATAGATACCCATTTTGGCTCATAACCTCTTCCAGCGGGTGCCAATCGTTCTGGGACCTTTTCATTGGATTCAGCGTCCAGAATTTAGTGGAAAATAAACCATTTTTCGAAATACACATTTTGACCTAACCCCAACCCACCCCAATTTGGTCCGATCGGATTGAAAAGTTTCGAGTAGCAACTACAGCCATGAACGGACCCCTGACCAAAATTTCAGATTTTTAGAAAATTTGCTATTTCAATATCGTCATGGACGGCGGACGGACATTTGCTAATTTTGATCTAGACGAAGAATTACTTTTGATCAATCTTGAGGGGTAAAGGGCACCGACGGGCGAGGGAAGCAGCCTTCTCATAGCTCCGAGCTATAAGAAGCAACACTACAACAAAGCCTTGTTAGGTAGATATCCGTCGAATAGTTGGGTTTCGGGAGAGCTTGGTTCGAAGAGAAGAGGAGTGATGCCCGAAGAGGTCAATTGATGGTCACTGCATCACTCGAGTGCGTACTTTTGATGGACGTATAAATTGGCGAAGGAGAGCCCCTCGTGGCATCAAAGGCACACACCCTTGACGTTTCATACCCTTTTCCACCCACTGAGACCCGCGAGGCAATTCCACGGATTCGAGTGGACCTCTCTCGACCCGATCGCCGATACGAAACCGCAGAAAAGTTAAACAATGGGACCCTGAATGGACTTGCCGGTGTATATTCTGCACTTGAAAAGCCGCTCGCCTCGCACATCATCTCTTCTGAATGGAGATCCCCTTCCTTAGCAAGTCTCACTGGATATCTCACGGATAAACTTTATCTCCTTCGGTAGCTCGGTATCCCTCCATCACACTCCAACAACGAAAAAGTTCGAGCTCTTCGACGTCGGAGGAAAAACCGTAATGAAGAAATTGTACGCGTTTCCCCTTTGAAGACGGCGAAAAGTTGGGCGAGTGAGGCATCCGAAAGTTCTCCGGTTTCAAAACGAGTTTTTAAACTCGGCTCAAGGTGGTTCTAGGATTGTTTAAGTTGGGCAGGAATAGACCGCCGCTCTCGTCCAAAACACAATAACTCGCCACGATTGAACTTCCCCGTTCTCCTTCGCCACGACCTCCCAAAAGGAAATTGAGCTCGAGGATTGAAGGAAGAGTAAACTCCCTTTATTAATAGTTGGATCTCACTTTTGCCACTTGCAAGAGTAAAAGAGTTGCCAACACCGCTTTTGGTAATTCAATTTTATCAAAGAACACAAGAAAAGTTGTACGTCAGATGATGAATTTATGGAAATTTATGGAACCGTGATTTGTAGGTTGCAATAAATTAACAAGTGAGAGCATTAATTTATAAGTTAATTTTTTCGAGCTGGTTGGTCACTGCATTCTTGTCAATTTTATAGCCTCACACATTAGTTGGTTATTCCTTGAATAAGTCAATCTCTCCGATTCGGCCCAAAAATTTCTAAAAATCAGAATTTTGGTCAGGGACCCGTTTCTGGGTCTAGTTAGTCCTAAAAACTTTTCAGCCCTTTCAGACCAAATCTGGGCGAGGTAGGGGTCAAAATAAGTACTTCGATAAATGGGATATCGAGATTTTTGGCAATCCAGGCGTGTGGGGTATCATTTCTCACTAAATTTTGGACGTTGAATCCAATAAAATGGGTCCTGGAACGATTGGCACCCTCTGGATGAGGTCATGGGTCAAAATGGGTGCCTATCTACCCATTTTGAACGTGTTTTTTTCGAGATTTCTGGTACCTATGCGTGTGGGGTATCATTTTCCACTAAATTTTGGACCCTGAATCGATTGGAATTGGTCCGGGACCGACCACACCCACTGTTTTCCCCATTTTCTTCGCTCATTTGTTCGACATTTTCGACGACTTAGACGTGTGGGGTATCGTTTTCCACTAAACATTGGACGCTGAATTGATTTAAATGAGTCCCTGTGAAGGAATTTGCAGCTTTTTTATATGTATACTTATTTATTTATTACACAACCCCACAAAAAAAAGTCAAAGTCCATGAAAGCCTGTGGGGTTTTATGTTTTTCGGGTCGCTGATTTCGAATCGATTGCCAGTTTTTTCAGATCAGATCGCTTTCAACGTCATTTGAAGGTCAAATGTAGAAAATATAGCTTAAAAAATCTGAAAAAATTCAGACATAGGTTTTTTAAAATGCTGAATCCGAATCCGGTGTCAGTTGACCTTCATGAGGTCAATGTCAAGGTCATTTGAAGGTCAAACCAACAAAATAATCTATAAAAAAAAATTGTAAAAATTTATGTATGTGTTTTGAGGGTCGCTGAATCCGAATCCAGGGTTGGATTCAGCAACCCTTGAAACATACATAAATTTTTACAATTTTTTTTGAGGTTATTTTGTTGGTTTGACCTTCAAGTGACCTTGACCTTATGAAGGTCAACTGACACCGGATTTGGATTCAGCATTCTAAAAAAACCTATGTCTGAATTTTTTCAGATTTTTTAAGCGATATTTCTACATTTGACCTTCATATGACCTTGAAAGCGATCTGATCTGAAAAAACTGGCAATCGATTCGAAATCAGCGACCCGAAAAACAAAACCCCACAGGCTTTCATGAACTTTGACTTTTTTTTTGTGGGGTTGTGAATAAATAATAAGTATACATATAAAAAGCTGCAAATTCCATACATACAAAAAACACATACATAAATTTTACAATTTTTTTTAGGTTATTTTGTTGGTTTGACCTTCAAGTGACCTTGACCTATGAAGGTCAACTGACACTGGATTCGGATTTCAGCATTCTAAAAAACCTATGTCTGAATTTTTTCAGATTTTTTAAGCAATATTGTCTATATTTGACCTTCAAATGAACCTTCTGATAACCAGGACATGATTGAACCAACCCTGGATTCGGACTTCAGCGTTCTAAAAAACCTATGTCTGAATTTTTTCAGATTTTTTAAGCAATATTTTTTTAGCTATATTTTCTCCATTTGACCTTCAAATGACCTTGAAAGCGATCTGATCTGAAAAAACTGGCAATCGATTCGAAATCAGCGACCCGAAAAACATAAAACCCCACAGGTCGCTTTCATGGACTTTGACTTTTTTTTTTTTGTGAGGTTGTGTTATTATTCAGCTTTGAAAGATGTGCAAAGCCAGGAATACCAGACTAACAGGTAAGGGTCCACGGGCTGAGAACTTGAGGAAAACCGGACGAGGCAGCCGAAAGATGACGTCATACAAATCCAGCTACCCCTACAACTCCTTTCACTGTCCGTGTGAATATGCTCTCGTACTTGATTTTCATTTTATCTTCCCTTAAAAATGGTTTGTTGAGCTATTGCGTGATGTATGTATGAAATACCGCGAATTAAGCTTTCACCAGGAAAAAAGCTGTCAGAAAGATATGGATCATCCCCTGTAAGCGAGCTGACTGTTTTGGTGCCAATACTGTCAATGTATATTGAAATCACTTTAAAAATTCGATTTTGAGTAGGGATTACCTCTTGATATGATGTTATGATTCTTTGGACATTTAAAGGTTAATTGAAAATATTTCAACTTATCGAGGGTTCATTAGACAGCGTGAGCTTTCAGCTTATCAGTACATCGATATTTTGATTTTAATTTTTTTACCGCTTTTAAATTTACTCTGATACTAATACGATGGGTGAAATAACATTTGATGAGTGATAAGCCTTGACTTTGAATAACTTGTTCAACTCATTTAGTCAAAACCAGAACTCGGTTGTCTAATTCTCATCTAATTCTACCTGTACGTAATCACTGCTGTGGTTAAATAGAGACTAACTTGGCCCTCAGACCCGAAGATTGTGAGACCCCAAAACGTTGACCAATCAGTACCTATCAGTTCTATAGTTGGACTGGCTGAACAGCCAGCACAGCTTCTCATCCCCTACCGCGGGCTTGTAGCCCAAATTGGGGATTATATTTCCAGTTTTCGTAACTGGTGTACTCCATGATTTTTATTTAAATAATTTGGAAATAAATAAGAATGAAATGAATGAATATGTGTGCCCTAATTATAATATTTATCATTATTAAATGTTGTTATAATTTATTAATCAGTTCACTCACTTATTAGAGCAGCCTTCGTTGAGGAAATAGAGATCCTTGACGAGGAGCGAGAAGAAGGGGATGACGATCCTCTGCGAATCATCTGTGGCAGCAGCAGCTCGCCAAACGGCAGCTTTCAACGTAGACCGATAACTGCTGAAGTTGCACGACGGATCCATTTGGTGCTCGAGAACGGAAAATTTGGCACACTGCACTTTACTCCACTGAAACACAAAGTGAAAAAAAACATTTCAGGTCAAAATGTGTTTTTTTTTCGAGATTTATGGCAAACTGGGCGTGTGGGGTGTCATTTTCCACCAAATGCTACACTCTGAATCGATTGGAACGAGTTCGGGACACTCCACACCCACTGTTTTCTCCTAGCTCTGTCGAATAACCACCCCTGTGAAGGAATTAGCAGCGTCTTCTAGTATATTATTAGCCTCCAAACAAATTGTCACATGGTGTTCACCCCAACACTACCCGCTGTTTACGCGCAAATAGGTATTTTCTCCTGAAATAAATTCCACATTTTCCAGAACACCAAGTCGTAAAGAATGTAAGCTAAGTACTCGAAAATAACGTTCAGTAAAGCCAACCGAGAGACTTGACGCCGTCCCATAATGGACCAGCCGAAATTAATTGATACACTCCTTCTCGGCCGGTTTTCTTCCACGACTTTTTATTTTCACCCCTTTCGCCATCTTCCCTACTGAAGCGTTTCTTCCGGTTATAAATTAAACAATGGAAGTAGGGTGAAGTGAAGAGAATGATTAATGGTCTGGAGGTCATTGTAGAAGAACTGAGAAGGACCACAACTTATGAGATGATAATAAAAAAAAAAAAAAAAAAAAAATTCAGCCTTGAATGGGCCTTTTCAATAGAGAAGGAACGGTTGAGAGGGAAAAGTGGTAGATAAATAATTCGAAAGCGTGAAGACGCATTTTTCAGGTTGACATTCGAGGCAATGTACTAGTAAGGTTATTTTGGCATGATGCATCTTACATAGCCCTCAGCCACACGGTTTTGACGATAAATGGGGAGAAAATACGAATTTGAACACTTTGTACTGCTCATCGCATTCCTCTAATAAAGCGGTTCAAAGTTCAAATCTCCTATAAACCCCGTAACGTAATATCAAACAGCTGTTCAGGATCACTCAATATGAAACAGCTTTCTCAAAAATAAACTCCCCTAGAAAAAAACCACCACCAACTCAATAATTCCTCTCTTCACGACGAAACCGCAATAAACAGGCGAAATGGTTCTTTCCCATTAATCGCGGCGTCGTTTTAATTAAAAAGACCCCCCTTATCGCCTCTTCTCTTCCCAAAAATCGTGCAATATTGACGGTAATGTGGAGAATAAACGCCTTTAACGGTTTCTTCTTTCCCCTCTTCCAAATAGTTTAGGGCTTTGCCAACTCCGTTTATTTGAATCTATACGAGTTGACTTTCGACGATTGACTTACAATAGTTTATCTTCCATTTTGGAGATTCCTTTTGAGCAGAAATACGGCTGGGCTTAAGAAAATCATTGGTACATTAAAGAATTTACCCATATTTGAATAGGTTTTTTTGGAACATCTTTGTTGTATAGGTCAGTGCTACTTGCATCAACAAATAAAACATTTATTGATTGATTGGTGAAGAAGCGTATTTCCTGGAAGTTTCCTTCCTTGGGACAGAATCGGTGAATGGTTTCCATACTTCTTCAGATTAGAGTAGATATCGCCAGCACATCAAATACGGAATTAGACCAAATGTCCACTAAGTTTCAAACGGGTATTTTGCGTCGCTCTAAAGTGTGTGAAAAGTTGATTAATCATCCAGTTTCAGTCCACAGTCGATACTTTCTCAAACCACTGAATCAGAAGCCCAAAGGAAATTGATTTCTCGCCGCATTTTCCTTTCCGAACGATTTTCCCGACCTCTAATCCACATTCTCGAGTAATTACTCCATAAATTAGCGCGGATTTGTGAAAATTCGATTTACCGAACGGATCCAAGGTGGTGTACTGATGGTTAGGGAAGGGGGGGGGGGGGGAGTTTGAAGAGCCCTTTTCGCCAAGTTGGTTGAAACTCCGCAGGCCCTGAGGTGAGATCGACGCGGCCGCAAAGCAATCAGCGAACGGACTAAACCCAATTTGTTACAACGTCCGCGGGTTTCTGAAAGTGGGGGGCCCTCTCTGGTGTCTGGGTTTCTACGGGAACTGATGGTTAGGCTTCTGTATTCGAAGCGTTCCCGCATAACTCAGCCATCACAGGGAACAAGAGGCGTTCTCATCTTGCCGCTATCGGTTGAACGTCGATAAACTTGTAAAGGGAGACGTTTGAGACCAGGAAACCCATTCTGGCAGTTCTTAAGGTGTGCTGAAATTGCACTGGAAACATACGACTGATGGCTAAACCAAAACGCAGCAAATTCATACACAGGGGTTGGTTATTCCTCGGACCAGGCACATGGAGACTCATTTTTTCAACATGGGGGAAAAGTGGGTGTGGTGGGTCCCGAACCCGTTCCAATCGATTCAGCGTCCAATATTTAGTGGAAAATGATACCCCACACGTTTAGGTACCAGACATCTCGAAAAAACACATTCGATTTTGATAGCAGAAAATTCCAAAATTCTGAAATTTTGGGGTCCGTTCCCGGCCCTAGTTGGTCCTTGAAACTTTTCCGCCCGATCGGACCAAATTTGGGCAGAGTAGAAGTCCAAATGTGTTTTTCAAAAAATGGATTTTTGTGATTTGTGGCAATTTAGGCGTGTGGGGTATCATTTTTTACTAAATTTTGGACGCTGAATCGATTTGAATGGGTCCGGGACCCGCCACACCCACTGTTTCCCCCATTTAGTTGAAGAATGCTGAAGAAATGAGTCACCATGCGCATGGTCCGAGGAATGACCAACCCCTGTGATTATTGATATAGTTTCAACCTAATGATCCAGACCTTGTAACTAACCACGTATTTAGGAAAATAGTCATTGTTGTGTACCATCAATTTCACTTTATGAACGTATTTAAGATTGACTTCACATCAGTTTGGAATTTATATTATAACAAGTTTTCAGCCCAAGGATGGTTTAATTTCACTCGGAGTTCCTCTATTCAGTGGTGGTTCTTGTACGAGGCGACGAAGTTCCTGCGTCTGGAAAGAGGTCGATTCAAAACGACGAACCGCCTTGTAAATATCCGGGAGTGGGGATGACGTCACAAGAAAGCTCAACTTCACCTCGAAATTGCCAAGCAAGGTTTTCCACTGTCGGCGCGCATATACACGTCAATTCCCGAGTGTGCGATGCCGGTGAATTAATGAATTCCTTCCTCCGAAAACCTCGCGGATTAAACGCGAGAAAAAGGAGTATATTCGCCGACGGTAGGTCGGGGGCGCGCAAAAACCTGAGGGGTTTTACCCCTTCAAATTTTTTTGCTCGTCCTTTTCATCCGAGAGGAATATACGCTTTCAACCTCACGCCCCTCACCCAGTTCTCAGATTGTAGAATTAATTAATGGAAGAAAGAAAGGCCCTCGGCACGTTAGAACCAGTGCCAAATTAATTAATTTCGCTCATTCAAAACTAAGGGATGGTAGATAAGTAACGACGTTCCCCGCGAAGGCATTCTAGCAAAAAAATGTTAATTGCTCTGAGATTCCTGGGACCGAATCTTAATTTTAATCTGCTCAAATTAGAGCGAAAATCAACACCTTGTTTTATTTTTATGGGCTTAGGGAAAATCGAGGGCGAGAAAGGAGAGGAATGGCGACCTGCGGTAATGAAACTTCGTCAGAAGGAGCGAACACGTAACCGAGGATTCATTTGCACGCTTTTTTGCCTACCTACATACATACTGGGATAAGATCAGTACCTAGCATTCACGTATTAATCCTGTTTTTGCTGGTCCTTGCATTACTCTAACGCATGACAGGTTTGGTATGCGCCTAGCTATTCTCCAGAGGAGGGGATGGACATGATGTCTGGCCGCAACTGCAACATTAGTTCGCAAAGTCCCACTAGACTTCAGGGCAGTCGTATTTCATCTGTGATAGCAGCCCAGTTTTCACTGTTATAGCAGTGTCTCTCATAGCCTACTTTTAGCGCATTATTTCCTGGTGCAGTTCAACACAAGTGTTTTCTGCCTTTGATATGAGCGTGAGCTTAAAATTTATTCAGTGTAAAATTTTGAAGAATATGATGCTGAGTACAATTTGGCTACCTGTAACAATAATATGGCTCCTCTAAGCTCCGTAAAATAGTATTTATTCCATAAAGGAGATCCTTTGTATTGATTCATAAGTATGTAGGGCCAAAAATCCATCCATACATGTACCGGTCTTGTGCTCAACCTGCCATAATGCACCCACCGAAATGGCATTATTGTGATGCGCTATGACTGTGCTGGAGAGTTGTAGCAACCGTGGGCCAGCACGGAGTTGATGTAGTTCCCCTCTCTTCAAGATAATTTTATCAAGTTCTTAATAAAGCCTCCTATTCATATCTGATATGTATTAAATTGTTAAATTCAATCGCAATTATCAAGCTTGTTATAATTTTTAATTTTTAATTTTTAATTTTCTTAGATGGAAAAAGGTTTTCCGTGTTTTGACTGACCCTGGACATTTCGACCTTTAATTTGCCCATAAAATTACGAAAAGCGGAGGTCTGTACCGTCGCTAAGGACTCGGGTCGAACAACCGGTTAAACCTGATGGGATTTCCCAGTCATGGACCGTCATGAGTGTCAAACGAAACATTTCTAACGAAAAATGGCACTCTAAACGTTGTGTAACGCTCGGGATTCGTAAATCCCGCGTCTTTGAAGAGGTCTATAGGTATAAACCGGGGGAATTGGTCGGGTTACGAGGGGAAACTCGGACCAGGAACATCTCCAGCTCATAGGAGGATGTAAACCTTTGGACATTACTTGAAGTGGTTGCCATTGAATGTATCACAAAATGTGTGGAGCTTCGCCGTTCCGGCCCATTAGGGGTAGAGCGAGCAAGGAACACAAGGGAGGTTGTTCTGTAGGGCTCTTGAATCCTCCCGTCATGCCCTCAAGGGCACTAACTTCCCTTCACTTTTATCCTCTCACACCCTTCTCCCCTTTCCCATTCAGTTTTTCGCTGTCTTCTTCTCTTTCTACCCGGATACCTCGCCAAGTCTCATTGACGCCTTACGACCTCTGACTCTGCAAAGGTTTTCGTGGCTTCTTCGAGGTTAGCTCTTTCTACGAGTTCACCAGTCGAGAAGAACCGTTAGCCATTTTCACGGCTTATCTACTCGACCTCGAGCGAGGGTGTAATTGCTAGAGAACTCAACTACAGAAACAAACTCGACCTTCTACTGGGTTATGGTTTAACAAGTAACATCACAGTGAATCCTGTCTCTCCCTCGCCGGCAATAAACCGTGTTACTCCTCTCATGTCCTGAAACCGTTCGCGAAGAACTAGTTTGTTGTCCCCTTCCAGCTATTTATTAAATGATTTCCTTCAAAACCAGGCAGATAAATGCACCCTTCAGAGCCTTCCTGGCTTGGACAGGGGCTCATTGCTATTGAAACCATCTCCCACCACCAGGCACATCTCCTTTGTTTCTCACCTCATTCATCGATCGATTGGTCAATTTCAAAGCGCTCAATCGAGAGAATGCGGCCAAAAATGGTGATGTATCAAACTGAGCAAGCGAATTATGATCTTTTTGTGTAGTGATGTATTGGATCTATAAAAGATCACTACTACATCTATGATACGGAAAGAAAGAAAAGGAAATCGTCGACAAGTCAGGCTACCTAAATACTTGAGAATACTTTATCGCACTACCTATTAGCCACGAGAAGACAGCCTTCTTAACCCTGGAGCGACTCAGGGAACCACAATTTAGCAGAGGGGCAGGTAGGAGTCTCAGCACAAAGGGCAGGCTCCAATACACATGCCGCGATGTGCATTTCAGCCTGGTCCGCAGGGCAGGGATTAATGCCTGTGTGGAGGGACGTACTCCATGATCACCACTACGCAAGTATTGAACATTTTGAGGGTGCTTGTAGTAAAACATCAATGCTGTTTTGGTGTATAGCTGGCTTATGGGAAAGATGGAAAATGTCAGAGCTGGAGAATCTTCTAGGCTTATTAGCCATGATCTTCAGGATAGTTCTCTGGGAAACCTCCAACAACAATAGCCCCCCCCTCCCTAAACCAGAATTCCAAACCCCCGGCCTTAGGCCGGGTACACACGTTGAGGATTCCGGAGAGGATTCCCCATGAGGCCAACCTCTCCGGCCGACGGACCGTGTGGACGGGTCGAGGCTTTCAGTTGAGGCGGACTGCACAGGCCGCCTGAGGCCGGGGTTCTGGCCACTACAACTACACAATTTTCCTCGAAGGCCTCATGCGTCCTGTGGATGCTCTGTCTGGCTCCGGCTGCCTCTGAGGTTTTCCCCAGAGGAATTCCTCTCCGGAAATCCTCAACATGTGTACCCGGCCTAACACACATTGAAGTAATGAGTTATAAATGCTTATAAACAACTTGAAACGTTTTGTGGACCAACTAGAGCCATGAATGGCTTTGTTCGACTGGATGGAACCTTTTCTGAACACAGTTTTGCAACAGGTATAAATCACCCAACCCGACCGCTCCAACACAAATGGTGAAAAAGGGATGAAAGCAGATGACCAGGCAAGTCCACGAAAAGGAGTTACATAGGCATAGCTGCACAACCCTAAAGTGTGGAGGGCTCGGAAGCGGTATCACAAAAGTGTCTGCCTCAGCCTATGGAAGACATAGTTAAATTTCAGTAACTTTTTTGTAAGGCTGTTGATGTGCACAACCCACTTGAGGTTTTCGTCTATTACAACTCTTAGGTACTTCGCAGATGTTACCCTTGACAAGGAACCTTGCAGTCCGAGGGTGAAGTGTTCCAAAACATGTATCTGCTTCCCTGAAGTATCTGACTGCTCGGGTAGAGCTTATATCTATGTAGGCATCTACGAATAGCACACTCGTCGGTACTTGAGAGTAGGGTAAATATGACAGCATGGCAACTTTTTGACCTTTGACCTTTAAGGGCTCGAAAAAAAGATACGACTGGATAGAGAATGAACTGGTTCAGGGTGGGGGTAAAGTCAAAATCAGGAGAATGGCGTCTACAGTGTTTGCAATAGTCAGTTCTGTACGGTCTAACAGAGATAGGAGATGATATTGCAAACACTGTAGACGCCATTCTCCAGTCAATTTATAGGGCAGATATTTCAATCATTATCTCCACAACTTTGCCAATTTTTTCTGACGCCCCTAAAGGGCTGACCTTGATTTTGAGTTTACCCCTCCCCATAAAACAAGCCATCCGCTATCCAGTCGTATTTTTTTCAAAACGTCCCCCCCCCCCACTCCAAAACTTTAGCAATTTTTTCTGGCGTCCCTAAAGGGCTGACCCTGATTTTGACTTTACCCCCACCCTGAACCAGTTCATTCTCTATCCAGTCGTATCTTTTTTTTCGAGCCCTTAAAGGTCAAAGGTCAAAAAGTTGCCAAAGTGTCATATTTACCCTACTCTTGAGCAGTGCATTCAATAGATGAAAAGCTACAATAAAGTAAAACGCTCGTTTTCCACTGTAAGCTATGAGGTGGGCCTGCAACGAATACTTCAGAGGAGAGACTGCTGTTCGGTTGAGAAGTAAATGCACGAAATTAAAACCCTACGTCTTCTTTGGATGCAGTAAAAAGGCGGACGTTTCAAGGAGTTGATTACCCACAAGATTTTTGGTTTGAACTTGAGCGAAAGAAGGTCCTTCTATCGTTATATAGGCCAATAAATCAAACACCGTGTTATTGATGTTCACGTAATGGCGTCGTTATTGATGTCAACAGGAGAGTTGGAAACCCGTCAAGGAAAAGCTATCTGTTCATTCACTACGATGGCTGGGGGACTTTCACATTTTTCTTCCCCACACGCCATTGCCTACAGCGGAGCGGCCCGAAATGTCACCTTTCCACTACAAAAAGGCTCAACGACAAGAAAAATCGTTTTCCACTCTCCCGAGCAAAAAGAATCGAAGGGAAAAAAAACCTCCCGATACATTTCCACTTCGCGGTAGAGCGGCGGTGAAATTCAAATTAATCTCTTCGGGTCACGCGCGAGCTTGTTGACAATTGAGATTAAAAAGCAGGAAATGAAAAAAATGAAAAGGACATTAGCCAGCGATGCGTTGCAGCTTTCACCCTGTTGACCGTGGGCTGGTTTAGTGTGATAAACTAAAGGGAACCTGCTTTTTCGAACGTGGCTTTCATCGAATCAGTGAATTTTCCTCAAAAAGAACCTCCGTGAGGGTGAACAAGCTTTGTCGCCGAATCAAAGAGAACGTTGAAATTGATAGAGGGTTTTCTCTCGAATTTTAAAAGACCGTTACCACACGGAGTTCCGAACCAACGCCTGTTTAAAATGTCAGTTTCATTTCAAAAACCGGGAAATAGGTCACAAAATGAGAATGGTATGTTCATAACTCCCCCAATTAGGACGAGAAAAGAAAAAAAGCCATTGAAAATTATTACTTCGAACTTTCAAAGGTATTAGAATAGACGGAAAATACAGCAAGGATTGATATTCAGAGCTTTCTATCACGTACTTCGTGTAGATCAACACGGGTCCAAGTGCTCCCTCTAAATAAATCTAATCGAAAGCGAGAAAACCCTGATGAAAGCTATATTTTTGCAATTTTAGCCCACCCTTCACGCCCATAACGTCCCATCAATGAGTAACAGGCGATAATGCGCAGTCACAATTTGCACCGAAATTAAATTTAGGGTTGGTTTGACGCTAGGCAAGTATTTTTAATCATGCAATTTTGAAAAGTAACTTGCGTTATTTGAATATGACAAAATTTTGACGCCTAAAACGTAACGGTAGGGTGGTAGGGTGTGTGTGGGTAGACAAATGTCGTGATAGAGGGTGAGGTTGTATCCATTAGGGAAGACATATTACCCTGATGTGCAAATCAGATAATAAGTAATCCATGTGTTTTCAATCTTGAAAAACCATGGGATCGTAGTGGAGCATTCAAAATTCGAAATATCGGACTTATATCGGTTTCCGCCATTTTCAGCCACGTTATTGAAATAACTGTCTTGACTGACAACCCCCATTTCCCTTTATGGGGCAACCGGCCCCCGACGTAGCTCAATTAATCGATTAATCGCCCAAATTTTCCGGAAAATCTCGAAGAACCATTTTCTAAATACCCGTTCATACGCTCTAAAACAAGAGGCTTCAAAATTGATGAGGATTAATCACGGCTCAAACGGAGTCATTGTACAAAAATGATATTTTCTCTAAGGATTCAATATGCACACTTTAACCCAACTGGCTGAAAAGGGGCAACGTGACACTTCGAATTTAGAAACAACGCATTTAGAAAATGTAAAAGCTCAATGTTTGGGGAGAAAACGAATATTCCATGCCTTATTGTACGACGGGGAAGAAATGCGATTTCCAATTTGTCTTCCTATTCCAAATCTCGACGTAAGAAGACCACCTTTTGGCTACAAAAAAAAAAAAAAAAAAAAAAAAAAAAAAAAAAAAAAAAAAAAACGCAGCAAATTCTACACACGGGTTGGTTACTCCACGGACCAAGCGTATGGAGACTTATTCTTCAACATGGGGGAAAACGGGGGTAAAGAGTGGTGTGTGGCGGGTCCCGGCCGGGCAATTACAATCAGCTTCAGGTCAAAATTTACTGGAGAAAATGATACCCACACGCCTAGGTACCAGAAATCTCAAAAACCATATTCAAAATGGATAGATAGATACCCATTTTGACCCATTATCTCTTCCAGTGGGCACCAATCGTTCTGCGACCCACTTAATTGGATTCGGCGTCCAAAACTTGATAGAAAATGATACCCCACACGCCTGGATTGCCAAAAATATCGAAAATCCATTTTGTCAAAAACCATTTTTGCTCCTACCCTCCCAATTGAGGAAAACGATTTTTCGCTTGTCGTTGAGCCTTTTGTATTGGCAAAGGTGACATTTCGGCCGCTCCGCTGTAGGCAATGGCGTTTGTGGTAAGAAAAACATGTGAAAGTCCCATCGGGCTGAATAGCTTCGAGGACCAACTATTGATAGACATTTTTCATGAAAACATAGGTTGATTATTCAAGGAATAACCAACCAAAATGACCGTGTCTACATTTCAGAGCCCGTCAACATACGTATGAACAACCGTTGATTGATCGTGACACCGTGAGGTTCTCCGCATGATATCATGTGACGTGGGTGAATAGTTTCCTCACCTTTATTCTCGTAGGGAGTGAATAATGAGCAGAGTTGGACGGCTGGTAATGAAGGTGTTTTCATTTAATAGTAATAGAATTATAATGAATACGGCATGTGAGGTCTTGCGAGCGTGGGCACACTGTAGAGGGAGAATGGCGCTTACTGCTGAAATAAGCAGGTTTGTTTCGTGGAGCTCGATGACAGCCTATCATTTTCGCAAGAGGTTCTAGGCTGTTGACAACGCGCTATGAATAAACAGATGACGAAGAGGCGTGGCGAGGAAAGCGGTCCGATTCATATAGAATTCATAGCGAGGCCTTGACTGGCCGCTTAAGGGTTGAAAAACGTCGAGGTTTGGTGAAACGAGGCGGTTCCCCGGCAAGGGGTCGGGGGAGGGAAATGCGAGGTGTCAGAAGCAGCACCGCGTCACCGCCCTCTGCCGGCCAGACCGAACATTTCGGAGGTCGCACAACTTGAATACCATTTTCTAACCGCAACGGACGTTGTAATTATTATTGTTAAACGTTGCTTTTCCACGCATCTGCAGTTGATCTGGGAGAGCCGATTCCGGCAAAATTATTCAGACCGGAATTTGGACAGCATTTTGACTGAACACTACATCATGACCGAAAAAGAGCCACATCCTCGCCATCTATCAAAACTCGCCTCGATATGGAATAACGCTGCTAATTCTTTCATAGGGGATGGTTATTCCTTGGACCCGGACATCGGAAAAATAGGGGAAAAGAGACCCAGACTCATTACAATCGATTCAGCGTGTAGCATTTAGTGGATAACGATACCCCACATGCCTACATCGCTTTAAATCTCAAAAATCCATTTTTTGAAAAACAGATTTCTGGGAACTAGGCGTGTGGGGTATCATTTTCCAGTAACTTTTGGACGCTGAATCCAATGAGACGGGTTCCGGAACGATTGGCGCTTACGGAAGAGGTTATGGGCCAAAATGAGTATCTATTTACCCATTTCGAATGTGTGTTTTCGAGATAACTGGTACCCAGGCGTGTGGGGTATCGTTTGCCACTAAATTTTGGACGCTGAATCGATTGGAGTGAGTCTCCATTCTCCTGGACCGAGGAATAACCAACCCCTGTCAAAGAATTGGCAGAGTTTTGATCCAGACATCATCATCAACCGTGTAAAAATGGTTGTCGCCAATCGAAGATCGACCCCCGTGACCTTGGGCATGATCACAAAGGTTGTTTATTCAATATCCAACCAAACATACGAATCATTCGCATGTAACCTTCAATGAATTTCACAAAGTATCCTTCTAGATCCAAGCTACTCACATCTCATAAATCATACCCATCAGACTGGTAGGTACGTATTTCAGGATAAAACATGAAGACGCTTGCTCATCCACCCCAACGGATCCTGGCTAGGAAGTTGCACAAGGTTGGGTATTAGGACCCGTGTTATGCCTGTGATCTCCCAGGAAAAGAACAGAATACCTTGGCGGCTTTTGCTGATGACATGGCTATTCTTGCCGTGTCGAACATTGATAATCGAAAAACATCGGCTGACCAGCATCCAACTTAACAATCCATCTCCACGGTCTGCAACCGGGTGTGATGCTCGCATTGCCAGTTTCTTCTACTCCCTGTCAACTTCCAATTCACCATAAGGAGGCAACTTGTCAAAAATATACAATTTTGAATATGCTCTGGCTACCTGCGACCTCAGCGGGGAGCAAACCCTCCAGGTTGCAGAGGGCGCCCAACTTGTCTGTGAGGTTTGTAAGCAGGCTGAAGTTATCCAATCTAGCAAATCCTTACTACCGCAAGCTGGGCAGGCTAAAAATTTCGAAGCGGATCAGGTAGGCTGTGGCAACCATGCTTTTGAAGTACGGCAGCCCGTCATACCTGGCAGCCTGTCTTCCTCAGGGCAGTGCACGGCCAAGAAACATGCCGTACACAACATCGTACATAGACTTTTAATCGGTCTTTCAAAGCCTTCGCCAGTGCGAGAAGGAAGAGATCTGAGTCAACTAGTTTATAAATTCTTGTATAAATTTACATAACAATGATGCTTTATCAATTTTCCTGAAAATCACATTTTTTAGAGATGATTTCGTATAAAATAAAAATTTCGAGCACATTGAAGCTGAGGAGCACAGAGCAGCAAGACGATTAATAACACGGTTCGGTAATCATCATGAAGGGGGGTGGGGTGGGGGTGCATTAGGACGGGACGAAAAGACAGCTCCAAAGAAAATATGTGACTGAACGAGGCGACGCTGACGGAATCCCGATATTGATGAAATTGGATTTTCGAAACGCCCTCGTCCGGCGGGAATGCGGAAGGGTGAGAAGAGGGCGCTAGGGGTAGTCACTCGATCCGAATCACGGTTCAGCCTCGTTTCCGCGGAAATGACAATCCTCTTACACGGTTCTTTCGAAGAATGGTGACTCGACGAAGGGAGGGAAATCTTTCCGTTTCTGGGGTACCAAACCAATCCCCCCGACACCATTTTCGAAACGAAGGATAATTGACTGAAATCTGGAGCGTCGTCGGTTCATCCTTCTTCCGAAAGGCATGTGTAAAGAGGAGATTGGAATTCCATTTCTGGGTTTACGCCGCTTTATTTAACACGTCTTTTCCTCCATCGGGTGGTCTCGATGTGATCCGTCTGCCGCGGATTGGATCAGGACTTGATAGGATTTTATTATTCGGCCATGATTTCCCAAGACCAAGAGTATAAATTACCTTAGTATTTGCAGCAATACGAGTCTTCAATGAGCAAAGAAATTATAAATAATGAACTTCACTGAACTTAAGTGTAACTCATTCATTAGAGAAGATGATGCAAATTATTCCTGAACTGTCATCAAAACTTTTCAGCCCAATCGGCCGGAATTTGGGACGGGTATGGGTGAAACTGAGTTTTTTGAAAATCGATTTTAGGGTGTTTTTGGGAACTAAACGAGAGAGGTATCATTTTCCACTAAATGTTGGACGGCAAACCCATACAGATGGGTCTCGGATCGATTCTTGCTCACTGGGGGGTTATGGGGGCGTTATGGGTCAAAATGGGTACCTAATATGAGTCCGGAACACTCCACACTCATCCTACACCATGAATAACCAACCATTGTGGAATAATTTCCAGCGTTTTGGTTGGTTATTTCTCTAATAATTGACCAATGTTTTCAAAATGTGTTTTTCGAGATTTTCGCCGATATATTTTTTACTAAATTATGGACGCTGAATCTATTGAGACGGGTTCCAATTGGCGCCCCCAAGAAGTTAAATATGGGTTAAAATGGGTATCTATCTACCTATTTCAAAAGTGGGTTTTCGAGATTCCTGGTACCTATGCGTGTGGGGTATCATTTTCCTCTAAATTTTCGACGCTGAATCGATTGGAATGAGTCCGGGACACTCCACACTCACTATTTTCCCCCATTTTTCTCCATGCTCCTGGTCCAAGGAATAACAAACCCTGTGAATGAATTTGCTTGCCTCGTTCGCGGCTCGATTCAGCGTCCGTAATTGACTTTAAAATGACACCTGGCACGTGTAGGATCCAAGAATCACGGGAAAATCCATTAAAAATATTTCAAAACACAGGGCTCATAATGTGTAGGGCACAATTATGACCCAAGCGTTGTCAACGCGCCAAATTTCAAAATTTTCAGAGCATTTTGGGTTTGGAATCTACAAATTCCCAAACGCAAAAGGGTTTTTACCAACACGAATACCTTTTCACAAGTACGGCCGATAGTTCAAACGTTCAAACGGGTTCAGGACTTGATAACCCGTTCCACCCTTCATCCCATGGTGGTTAAAATGTATTCGACGCCCATAACGGTTACATGGCGGTGTCAAACTAACCGAATAATTTGGCTTCCTATCGACCTGTCGACCCGAGTGAAATTCGAGACGGCCCTTATCACGCTCCCCGTCGCATAATAACCCCAATGTTGTCATCAATAATCTTACGTCAGCCTGCGATGCAGCGTTCCAATCAAACTCGGATCGAATTCTCCACTCAGTTATCACTAAAGTCACCTCGAACGTTCACTTCAAAAGCTGGAAAGAGTAGTTCAATAAATGCCTTCAGTAAATGGCTTCTTTATGTGATTCCATGATGAATAACGTTCAGCGTTCGGTCGTGATTTATATCTTTGTAATGGAAATAAACTAAGAACCTATAATGAACCCCCATTTACATTGAAATATGAGAAGAACCCTTCTATAGTTATTTTACTTTTGAAATTTAGCAGCTTCAGTATCCATAATGTCCGTCCGTTCCGACAAAAAACATTTCAAATTCTTCAAAAAACCATCAATTTTGCGGAAAAAAGACTCAATTTTGGGCATAACATCACACCCATTTTCATTATGATCACAGTAAACGAAGGCAGCGTCGAAATATGGATGTTAAATTGTTTAAAAGTCTAAATATAAATATTTATGGATGCGTGTTTTTTTCTGGGCGTTTCTAAGTGTCTAGATCAAAATTAATAAAAAAAATCAAATGCCCGTCCGCCGTAGAAAAATTTCTAAAAATCTGAAATTTGGGTCAGGGATCCGTTCCCGGCTCTAGTTGGTCTTAGAAACTTTTCAGCCCAATCGGACCAAATTTGGACGGGGTAGGGGTCAAAATATGTATTTCGAAAAGTGGATTTTCGAGATTTTTGGCAATTTAAGCGTGTGTGGTATCATTTACCAGTTAATGTTGGACGCAGAATGCAATGAAAAGTGTCCCAGAACGGTTGGCACCCACCGGATGAAGTTATGGGTCAAAATGGGTACCTATCTACTCATTTTGAATACATGTTATCGAGATTTCTGGTTCATAGGCGTGTGGGGTATCATTTTCCACTAAATTTTGGACCCAGAATCGATTGGGATGGGTCCGGGGCCCGCCACACCCACTGTTTTCCCCATTTTCCCCACTTTGAAGAAATGAGTCTCTACGCCTGGTCCGCGGAATAACTGGAATATAGATTTTTTAGCGTTCTTTTTCTTGCCTTTTGTTGCTTCTGAACGGTGTTTGTCTGCCCTAACAGCTCATAGCATTCAGATTTACAGCAAACAAGTAATATGTGTTAGGTAATTCTTTTATAGCATATATTATTTGTATCTGTATTGATGAATCTGTCTATAAGGTGAATCCATATTAGTATTCCTACGTTACACGTTCATCGACTCCTTCCCTCAGCTCAAGCCTGGCTTATAGGGGGGAGTAGCATTGTACTTAAAACATATGTATTTACATACTGTTTCAAGAATTATTCAATTAAAAATTATATTTAAAAAAAAATATATATATATTCCAATTGCGGCGCATACCGGTGTAGAGAACTCGTAAGACAAAATAGATATTTTCAGATAATATACTATTTTTTTTCTAGCTTTTATCAAAAATGGGTGCCATACGAAAATGTTTACCGAAGGAGACTGAAATGTCTGTACTCTATTTTCGATTTAGTCTTCTTGAGCTTATTCACGAAAATAACCTTGTCATTATCATGACTAAGTCTTGATAAAGTCGAACGTTTATTGAGGGGAGCAGAAATTCAGACAGAAAATCGCCCTAAAACCCACTTGCTCTTGAATATCGAGAAATGGTGGTGTCTGTGAATACGACTAGTGAAGTAGTAAGAACTTCATGGCTGTATTTCACGAATATTGATGACGAGAAGGCGCGAAGAAGTTCCACCGACTTAATAGTTTGCTTTAAAATCCTTTCGCCCAACAAGGGAAACGTGATTCTCAGGGGTGATCCCTTCACGAATACAGTTAACACCCGCAGAGCGCGTGCATAAGCAATTTCACTCTTTGGCTTGAGCCTCAAACCGGTCGGCAACTGGGTTGACACGGACATAACCGAAGCTTTCCCAGTAATGAATGCACAGGTTGAAGGGGAGCTTGGAGAAGCAGAAATGCCACCCCTCTCGCAAGTTTGTCCCTCACTTCCACCACCGATGGGAAACTCAGTGAAACGCTCGACTAAAAAGTATATCTGCAATTCAGATAGTTGGTAATGTCGGGACAGGGATAGTTGTTACAGACGGAAGACGAGGGATAAACCTGGGAAAGGGGACACCTTCCTAGTGGGATTACCCCGCTTTACTTCACCTTGTATGTGACTGTTCGGTGAAGGAAAGGCTTTCCGCCATTTTCTGAATGGACGACCGAACCGATCTATTGTGACCCTCGACAACAATAGGATCCGTTCACAATGGTCCGATGAGGAACGATTCAACAATGAATAGAACCGCCCAAGTTCGTTATTAATTTGTGACTAATGTGATCCAATATAACTTGGATATATATATTCTTTGTGCTCCTTTGTCGAAAAAGGTTTTCCGAACGGCAGCTGATGAATAAAGGAGAGAAAACGCTGATAGACGTTTGATATTTGCAAGCCTTTTCATCGGCATCCCTATCTCAAACATTATCGTTAGCAAATATTTGCCTCAATAGCGAGTATTTATCGGAATGAATGAGCGAAAACTCAAATTAGGCTAAGATACCTTCCCCTTTCTGAATACATTGTGCATTGAAATCGCGTATCACTCTCATTTCATTGTTACAATAGAATGAATATATCGGGTTACATTCATTTTGTGACAAAACCAATACACGTAATGAACATAAACTATATTCTGGTATCAGCTTCTTCTGTTACAGGCCAATCAGTCTGTGCAGTGCCAGATGCCACGCATAATATTTGCGGTGGACTGACTCAACCGTCGTAGGACATGATGACGACTAATTGCTCAACAATTGCTGGAACCTTCCTTCACTCGAGACACAGTCAGTTCCAAACGGGATACGAGAACTTTTTGCCGGCACAATATAGTTTTCTCCGAATAGACTCGGGTTAAATTGCAAATCAATAGTGTTACAAATAGGCAACAACGTTACACCGCTGAATTGTGTAGTGATGTGTCATGGTGAGTGCGCGGTGTGACATGTATTAAGTAACAATGTAAAAATTATTTGTTATATATGTTCATAGCCTCGTATTTTTTTCCTATTTTCCTATTTCCGAACTAAGTGCGCTCGCTTGAGTGTGGAAGGATCAAACATTATTGTTACTATTTTATCCATTCCTATTCATAGCGTGGTTTACATACCCCTGCATCAGCACGTTTATTTGTAATGTATTACTCCTCAAAGGAAGAGTACGGGGAAACGGTAAGCATCCAGGACACATTCCAATCGATTCAGCGTGCAAAATTCAGTGGAAAATGATACACCACACGTCGAGGTCCACAAAAATTTCAAAAATTAACTTTCAAAATAAGTGAGTAAGATGTGCCAATTGGTGCGGGACCCATCTCAAGGGATTCAGAGTCCAAAATTTGGTGGAAAATATTACTTCACATAACCAGTTCCCAAAGGATTCCGAACATGAGTTTCAAAAATCACCATTTTTAGCTATATTTTCCCCAAATTTGGGTCAATAGGACTATAATGTTTTGACGACTAACCGGAAAGAGGTCAAAAGGGGCCTAGGGGATTACAATTTAAAATTTTTAGACACATTTTCTACAACTAAACACGGCTTGGACAACGGACGATTCAATTTTTGGTGAACGATATGTAACCGGAAAAGGTAATGGACGCTGAATCTATTTTTAAATTAGTCTCCATGCGCCTAGTTCGAGGAATAACCAACCCTAGTGAAAGAATTTGCAGAGTTTTTTGATCTAGACACTTTGAAAAGCCCAGAAACAATTTTGGGCTGAATCGGGGAGATTGACTTTTTGCATGAAAACATAGGTTGATTATATTATTCAAGGAATAACCAACCAAAATCACCGTTTTTACCCATACCCTCCCCTAATTTGGATCAATCGGTCTGTTTCGGGAATCAACTAAAGCCGGAAAGAGGTCAAAATTTCAAATTTAGACATTTTCTTATACCAAACACGGCTTGGACAACGGAAGTTTCGATTCTTCGTTAGTTATTCCTTGAATAATCAGCGTATGTTTATGCAAAAAGTCTTTGCTTTTGACGCTTTAAGGTGTCTAGAAAAATATTGAAAAAATATCCGGTACCTAGGCGCGTGGGGTATCATTTTCCACTAAATGTTGGACCCTGAATTGATTGGAATGAGTCTCCTTGCTCCTGGTCCGAGAAATAATTAACCCCTGTGAACGAATTTCAGCGTTTTTTAATCTAGACATCATGAAACGCATACCTCTGACATGAAAACTTCCGGTAATTATTCAAGTAATTTGTAGAAATTTCGGTCAATCATGCATGGCAGCTAGACAGAAATCTCTTTGGGGATATTATTCATACAGAAATAATACATCTTTGCATTCAATTTTCGGATGCCAAATATTGATTGAGATGGGTTTTGGATCTCCTGGAGAAGAGCTCAAAAATGCAATTATTCCTAAAAATGGGCGTATTTATTAAATTTCGACCACTTTTTTGCGATTGAATGATAAATAGTAATGGTAAAGATTTATACTTTGAATTGGCTGAGGTAGATCTTCGGACGAAGGGCTTAAGTCCATACGCTGGCGACTTCAATTACATAAAATTTCCTCTTTATATAATCGAAAACGATGTACCATTAAGAAGAATTAGATATGTCTTCTATCACAATGTGAAAATCAAGGGCAACTAGGTGGTGATGGGGGGGGGGGGGGCCTTGAATGATGAGCTCATTGTGGTCATATTTCACTCAGACTTCCTTGGTGTATCACCCCGTGACGCGAAAATGCCAGGATTTATTGCGACAAACCGTAAATAATAGAGTCGACCTAGACCGAGAGATGCCATTTCTTATATCTTTTGCGAGGTGTTTTTCTTCACATGATACGAGATGATTCAAACCAACTCTCGAAAATTCATACAAAGAAGATCCGCGAGACGCGCGCATGAAAAGGAACGTCGTACATCATGCAAGAGAAAATTGAATTGCGTTAAACATTAAAATACAATAGAGAGGGGGGAAAGCTTACAGCTGCTTTACAACTCCGCTATTGTCCCAAGGTGCCGGCACTTCCATTGTTCAACGCAAATTGAAAACAATTGCTTCAAGAAAAGTTTCCTTCCCTCAAATGCCTACCGCTCCCAAGGGCGCAGTTTTTGTTTGAAGTTCTTCTAAAGGCGAGCTGAAGGACCAATAACTCAAGGCGACAACTCTGATGAGGAGGGCATTACAGGGGCGATGGAACCGAGTAAAAGGCCGAGAAAACAAGAAGAGGCCTCGTTGTATTTTCCTCTATATCGAAGACAATCCCCCAAGTGCCGCTTCGAGAATCGGAAAATAGATTCTCACCGTCGAGTAGCTTCTATAACTATTGTACTGAGATAACTATTGTAGACATCACGGAAACGATACTCCTTCAACAACCAACTATTTTCCTCCGCCAGCAAGTTCTCGTCTGGTTGATATTGTTTCGCAGGAATTCGTACTGCCGAGGACGCGCTGCATATTCGCGAAAAGCAATATTGTTTCGCGGAGAGGCGAATACGTTACCAGAGGCTTCAGTTTTCGAGGGCCCCTCAACTTCAACTTGGTTTATTCAGCACAAACTACCAAAACACGTAATTGCCATCTGAAGGGAAAGGAGCTATCGAAGTTCGTGGAGAGAATAATGAAGGCGCGTGTTGTCCAAGGTTGAGCTCCACTCCTTGCTAAGTGGAGAGAAAATGTATTTCAGCGGCGAGAAGACAGGAAGTATTAAATTTTGGAATAAATAACAAACTGAAGACAAAATTCAATCGCCAATTTGAAACCCCCTCAACAGCAGTTTCGAGGGTCTAAATTAGTGCGCCTTCGACTGGCACAAACCTCAGAGCTGGTCAGTTCTTCAAATGAGCAAAAACACATTAGTCCGGCTGTGTAATTAAGCTCGGAAAAAGTTTTTATCTGCCGCTGACACCTTGGAATCGCTTTTTTCGAAGGGAAAAACTCAATTTATATTTGAAATCCAAGTATGTCATCTTTATTTGATTAAAAAGCTGACCATAAACACTATTATTTTAGTTTTTTTCCCCCCTTTGTAATGAGGTCAGGGGCAGTACTGCCCCTGGGCGCTGCGAACTCCATGGGTCTATCGTGCCCGTCCGCCCTTACTAATAAAACACCCACGAGATCCCCGCCTTCCTGAGGTAGCGGAGGATCCCGTCAGGAGCCATCTTTGCGATGCCAGCCGGGCTGAAAAACCCTTTACCAAAGATCCGCTGCCGAGTAGCGGCAAAAGCCGGACACTAACATATCGCGTGCACAGCTGTCTCAGCTTCCTCGGCACACCAGCGGCAGTCTACTGTCTCTGATTTGCCCAGCTTGCCCAGGTGGTACCTGAGCGGGCAGTGTACATAGAGGTGAGGGTTCTGAGCTCCCTCCTACTCAATGTGAGGAGGATCTTTGCCCTCTTTGAGTTTGGTGAGATAAGGAGCTTGGACTGTCTGAGGCCAGGTTGCCTCTGCCGGTAGGCAGCCACTGGTGAGCGCTCCCACAATCTGACCTGCTGGTTCAGTTAGCAATTGGAGGTCCCGATTCAAGGTTCAGGACCAAAAGGAGAGGACGCCGACCCCTGCTTGGCAAGGAGGTCGGCTTCCTCATTTCCTTGAATACCCCGATGACCCGGCACCCAGAGGAGCGTCATCGCGTTCCTCCTTGCGAGCCTCTTCAGGGACTGGAGGCACTCCCACGCCAGCTTTGAGGTGAACTTGAAGGCTGCAATAGCCTTCAGTGCTGCCTGGCTGTCTGAGAGTATGGTGATCCTGGCGCAGGTGAGCCCCCGTCGAAGGATCTCTTGCGCACAGGCAGCAATGGCAAGGACCTCTGCCTGGTAGACAGTAACAAACCGGCCCACGGGGGCAGCCAGTGAGTATCCCGGCCAACTCACCCCTAGACCAGCCCGACCATCCACCAGCGATCCATCAGTGTGCCACTTCTGTGAGCCCTGGGGAAGTAAGGGTGTAGCACCCTCCCAGTGCTGGCGGTCCTGGATGACCACTCTAAAGGGTATGTGGAAGTTGGTCTCCTCTGGCATTGCATCGGAGACTGCAAGGGCGGACTTGTCAACCTCAACCCTGTAAAGGATTTCAGTTAGGCCCCTCAGTTGGAACATAATGTGTCCCTTAAGCGCCATCCTCCCCGCCGCCTGGAATGCACATCGCTGCACAAACAGGTGAAGGGGGGTGAGGTCCAGAGGGACCTCCATGGCTGCGGTTGGGCAGGTGTTCATGGCACTTGTGATGCTCAAGCAGGCCAGCCTTTGCAGTTTGAGCAGCTGCATTATTGTAGGTTTGACATTTGTAACTATTGTTATTGTTTGTCTGGCGACCCTAACCCACATTATTGCATGTTCAGCGACCCAAAACCATATTATTGCATGTTAGAGGAGCCTACCCTACGAAAACGCGATACTCTAATAATGGAATATCGCTAATTACGGGCTCTAGGACGAAGAACAAAATCAGTTCTGGACGTAGGATCGGCATAGAAATTGCCGATTAGGTATCGAGTTATATCACGTTTCATGAATGTCAAACCGCCGGGTGTATGCATTTTTAAAAATGTTCTGTCCCAACGCGAACGAAGACGCAGTTTTTCTCGTCGTTGAAATTCAAATGAGTTTACCCAGTGAGGCGAGGTTTGCTATCAGCTGACAGGCTTGTTACCATAAGGGAAAGATCGAAGCGAAATAAAGAGTGAAAAAGGAGAGCAAATTTGTATGGTAAGCTGCGAAATGGGATCTCGTTACGTGGACATCTGTTGAAAGGTGGATTGATGGGAGAGTAAACTGGCCCCACGCGATATTGCGAGTAGCTGAAAATCATCGTGTTGCAGTGATGAGAGAACTACTGGAATGTATTATCCGCAGACCTGATTCGTGTTGACTTAACGAATGACAAACATTCGATTTAGAGCACGGATTGAAGGAATAGTGTGAGAAATCTGCGGCTCCGGCATGTAGGCGCGAAGCATAAAACCAGGCACATGACAACTCATTTCTTCAACATGGGGAAAATGGGGGAATAGTGGGTGTGGTGGGTCCAAGACCCATTCCAATCGATTCAGGGTCCAAAATTTAGTGGAAAATGATACCCCACACGCCTAGGTAGCAGAAATCTCGAAAATACACATTCGAAATGGGTAAATAGGCACCCATTTTGACCCATAATCCCATCCAGGGGGCACCAATCGTTGCGGTACCCGTATCACTGGATTCAGAGTCCAGAATTTAGTGGAAAATAACACCCCACACACATAGATTGCAAAAAATCTCAAAAATCCATTTGTCAAAAAACAGATTTTGACCCCTACCCCACCCAAATTTGGTCCGATCGGGTTGAAAAGTTTCAAGGACCAACTAGATCCAGAAACGGGCCCTGACCAAAATTTCAGATTTTTAGAAAATTGTCTACTACCAAAGTCTGGCGGGGACGGCGGACGGTGTAGGGCGGACGGACATTTGCTAATTTTGATCTAGACACCTTGAAACGTCCAGAAAAAAATTGTTTGGGCCGAATCGGAGAGATTGACTTATTGCATGAAAACATAGGTCGATTATTCAAGGAATAACCAACCAAAACGATGAATTTAACGAGTAAAAGGGTGTATTGTGACAATAATATCAATGAATCAAAGTCACTCGAGAAGCGACGCATATTTCCATGTAATCTCGCTCTTCAACAGAAAGTAAAATTGTGGTTTGTGTAAAAAATTGAGCTTTAGTCCGAGATTCTTCTTAAAGAAAAAGTGGAATTCCCCTTTTCATCCGAGAAAATGAGATTGGACCTTGTCAAAGAGGTGGTGAAAATACACTGACGGGAAGAAGAAAAAAAGGTAAAGAGGGCGCCGTTTGAAAGAAACTCTGATCGCCCCTCCAAAATATCCTTCCAGAGTCAACGTCGAAAGGGAATTTGCGATACAGTTAACATAGAAATATCAAACATCAAAACCTGATTTTTCATTTTGAAAAGGTACACCAGAATTGAACTTTTGATTTCTACAGGGAAGAAGACTTACGTTGAGACTCAAAAGAAGCGAGGAAAACCGACTTGGGGCTCTTTGACATGAATATTATAGCCTGGTGAAGAAAAAAAAGTTAATCATTTCGGAGTTGATTTATCAGCGCTTCTTCATTCACCCGAGAATCGTCAATTTCTCAAGTTACAAAAGGTTCTGTCAGTCGAAAAAAATGTATTTTCGATAAATATTTCGACACCGGTGTATCCCATTCGTCAACCGGGGTCAAAAAGACTGCTGGCACAGCAATAGTAAGTAGCAAAAATGCACAAGTTTTTAAGGAAGACATTAACCTATTGTTGCGAGATTACACCTGCACCAGTCTCCTGGGCGACCAGCATTACAAGGTCAATGACATGTGGAGGGCTAAGGGTCGCTCTCGAACATGCATGCATCCTATGGAATTGGCTGGAACCTTCCCGTTTGCTGGAGACAACACATTGAGTTCCCAGAACCAGGGAAGACTCGAGAAGGTTCTTGGCCAAGGGAGCAAGCATAAAAGGGACTGAGGAACGCCACAGAGGGCAGTTCAGTTCAGAGTCCAAATATAGCTGCTAAATTGTGCCAATTGTGTTATAAATTCGTGCAACAACCCTGTTACAACTGTGTATTGTGCCTTGTGATTGTGTAAGTGTGTGAATGAGGACAGTGTATTTGAGTGAAAAATTGTAATAAATTATTTACAAAGAACATAAATCGTTACAATTGGTGTCAGTTGTGGGATGCCTTTGGAGTTGCATTCAGACCAGGGGAGAAACTTTGAATCTTCCGTATTCCAGGAAGTTTACAGGTTGTTGGGCATTCGTAAAACCAGGACTACAGCATTACACCCACAGTGGGATGGCCTGGTTGAACGAATGAATCAGACAACTGGTAATTACTTGGCAAAAGGGGTCCCTGACCACCAGAGAGACTGGGACCAATACCTGTATCTGTTTGCCTTGGCTTACAGATCAGCAGTACAAGAAACAACTGGAGAGACTCCTGCATCGGTATTGTTATGAAGAGAGATCAGATTACCGTGTGACCTAGAGTTTGGGAGCAAACCTGGAGATGATGTAGCTGGGGAGGACTATATCAGCATTTTAAAGGCCAAGCTGCAGTATATCCATGAGAAAGTCCGGGGCCATTTGGTCCTCCATAGCCAGTGACCGGATGAAGACTCGATACGTCATAAAGGCAACTGAGATGGGTTTCCAAGTGATCTTGTCTGGTTCTACAACCCGCGTCGGAAGCGAGGACTATCACCGAAACTCCAGAAGAATTGGGAAAGGCCCTACGAAGTCTTGAAAAGAATCAATGATGTCATCAACAGGATTCGAAGAACTCCAAGAGGGAAACCGCGAGTGGTACATTATAATCGGCATTTGTGGATAGTTCGACGCAGGAAGACTTCACCATCAAGTAAAGAAGACCCGGCAACACTGGAGTTGAACATGTTCATGAAGAACTATGGAGGGACTGGCAAAGCGAGATTTGGAGTCACCAACGAAGTGCGTGAGAACCTTTTTGACGTTGGAAAAGATTGTGCGCTAGCACACTGTGTAGCTGCCGACTGCCGTTGATTATTCAAGGAATAACCAACCAAAAACTCGAATGGAGGACATGAGGGAGGACATAAGCTTATCTATCGTATCTGGTACAGTGGGCGAGTGCTTTCGACAGCTGCACATTAGCTGACCCTAATCCACGTTACTGAGCAAAGTTGCAGTAAACGTAGCAAACTAAATCTTTACTGAAGCAAATGGAGTAAGATTTGTTAAATCATTTTGGAAGCTGAATAACGGAGTTAACCTCCAAGAAAACATTTCATCACTATGAAATAATGCGACACATTTGAACAACTTCTCCAATTAGAATCATACATTCTTGCATTCGTATCAATAGGAAATATTGCGCCAGTGGGGCACGATTTTTCATTAAATTTTAGATGCTGAGTAAATTGAGATGTATTTTGGATGATTGCCACCAACGGAGGCCGGGTTCGGGGGAAACGTGGGGTGAGAGGAATAATTTTAGATGAATTTTGTGACGTTAAAGCGATCAATTGAGATTATAAACTATTGGCAAACACTAAGAAAAATATTCTTAAAAATTTGTATTTAAAAAAAAAAAATTCCCATTTTCTATGTTGATAGATAACTTCAAAGACCTAAAGGATAATTTTTCTCAGACGATCAAAATCTAAGTAGAATACAGAACCATTGTAAAATAACATCCAGCGTTTTTATCAATTATTATTATTAATTTTCCAAAAGTGCAAACAGTCATATATATCGAATCATTGGCTTGGGGTGTAGTCAGGATGGAAACACCATTCACGAATACTAACATCACGAATATCAAAGGGCCATACAGCCAAACTTCATCAGATGAATGCGAACAAGATTAGAAAACTCTTCCAGAGCGAAACAAGTTTTTCAATTCCTTCTCTTCATTCCTAATCGAGTTGACTTGAAGCATTGTTTCACATCAAAGGGATTGTATTTTGAGGGTTAGTCCAAGCTAAGCTCTTTCGGGCATTCATTTCACACTGATATCTCACAATGCATCAACATTGACCCACCAGTGTTTGGTGATCGTGTTGCTGCTCAAATTTGAATCGTCAAGAGTTCAATTGCTCGTGAATTTTACTAAAACCCTGGGTCCTTCTGGAAAGTATACAAGAGTAATAATTGTTTTGCCTACGCCCTATGATTTTCCTTTAAAAAACGCTGCAAATTCTTACACAGGGGTTGGTTATTCCTCGGACCAGGCGTATGGAGACTCATTTCATCAATATGGGGAAAATGGGGGAAACAGTGGGTGTGGCGGGTCTCGGACCCATTCCAATTGATTCAGGGTCCAAAATTTAGTGGAAAATGATACCCCACACGCTTAGATCGCCCAAAATCTCGAAAATCCATTTTTCAAAAAACACATTTGACCCCTACCCCACCCAAATTTAGTTCGATCGGGCTCAAAAGTTGCGACGACCAACTAGAGCTGGAAACGGGTCTCTGATCAATATTTCAGATTTTTAGAAATTTTTCTACTTCCAAAATCGGCGTGGACGGCGGAATCGGAGAGATTGACTTCTTGCATGAAAACAAAATCTCAAAATCTTGTGTTGACAACACAATCATGTTTTCAGGTGTAATAAATAATTCTCCTTGTAATAAATTGATAAATGATCCACGTCAGCTCGACTCTTGTAATCCGAAACAGGAGCGAATTGAAGTGGGAGGAAGACGAGTCTCAGTTGAAAGGGAATTAGACGTAATTCTCGTGTTACGAACGGGAGAAGGGGTTTTCATAGTTTCATAGTTGAAATTACAATACTATGAGCCACTTTGCAGTGAGAACAACCCCAACAGAATGCTCAATAAGATGCAATAACGGGAATAAGGGTAAATCTATAAAATCAGGGTACGCACCCCTACAATGAATATATTGCCACTTTCGATACATCGAATCGGCATGTGACATGGCAACTGACACATTTTATCATGGTTATGAAGGATTGCGCATGAAGAAAAGACGAATACTGTAGACAAAAACAGGAAGGATAAATAGAAGGGCGAAAGATAAGGTCAACAAAACGGTGATAACAATGTGACAGAAGAAGAAGAGAACAAAGAAGAAGAAGATGAAGAAGAAGAAAATGGAGGGTACAAAATAGTCAGGTTGCACCTTGTGCGCATGCGTTTTACAATAGTCCATACATCGAAAGTATCAATATATCGATTGTGAGGGGGTGCATACCCTCATCTTAACATCCTTAACATTCGACTTACCGTTCGCTTCAGCCTTGACACCGGCGACATGTTCAAACCGGCGATGATCGCCATCAACGAATTGAAATTGCCGATGTTGAAACATTCTCGGGCCGTTTCGACCCAGAATTCGACCACTCGGACTCGTTGCTTTTTACTTTTTATGTGCTGAAACAGAAAATCGAATAGGAAAGTTAGTCGGCTGAAATATAAATTTAATAATCGGAAGAAGAGAAAAATATTTTGATAGCTTATCAAGGCTGTAGAAAGTAGTGCATATCAGATTTTCCGATAGCTCTCGCTCAAGCCGCAGTTTTGATTGGATTTGATTAGAGTTTTATGGATTGAAATAGGCGTATGTCCAAAATATTCATAGTAAATTGACTTCGTTGATTGGAAAAGGAAAACTATAAAACATTTTTGCCATCCAATCCTTGTAATCAGTCACTGCGATAATAAAATGTACTGAATAGACTATCATAACGTACGTACTACAAAACGGTGAAGATCAAGCTTTCGTTTTACGATATGAAGCAGGTAGTCGTTATACTACGATTTAAGTCAATATACTTTTTTAAATCGTGAATATTTCCGAAAATCACCCTTCCATGAAACCTCCAAAGCCGCATAGAGGACCGTTGTACATCATGGGACAAATTATTCACTATATTTCCCCCAAAGACATCTGAAAGTGAATCATTGGCTGGGCTCGTCTTCATACTAACCATCCTTACTAAATGGGTCGTTACGTCCCTCTTACTTAAAAACTAATCAACGTCTGTATATTCATTTTTACCTTACTTTAGTATTTACACAAAAATTGTACGAACGTGAACTACAAATTTTTCTGGTATGTACAATCTCCGTGTGGGGGACTAGAAGGGGTGAGTACAAAGTCCGTGAGCCCTAGGTCAGATAACGACGAATTCAAAATGGACGGTTCGCTCCAGAATTCAAAAACGTCGATTTGGAGGTTGGACAGTGTTTGAGGCTGAATTTTGACCATTTCTCGATCCTTACGATATCAGCAATTGCTTCAATGATGACTCCATGGTCATTGAACCCCTCCACAGTAAAATCAATAAGTTTTTGGATTACATCATGGACACTTACATTGCTGAGGAAGTATCATTTCCATCCACTTTCTGGAGCGAATTTTCTTGTGCCACGGCCTAGATGATGAATAGCTGTGAGGATTTACCCCCCAAAACCCCTCAAAATTTAATCAAATGTCTCATCAAAGTCATCCGCACATCATCAAATTTATAACATCCAGACAATAACCTACGTGAAAATGCGGCCAAAGCACAAAAAATCAGCCGAAATTAGGAAAAAAACGCCAAATTCATTGACAGGGGTTGGTTATTCCTCGGACCAGTAGCATGTTCGGTGTGAGGGAGACTTACTCCAAACAATTTAGCGTCCAAAATTTATTGGAAAATGATACCCCACACGCCTAGATCGCCAAAATTCTCGAAAATCCATTTTTTGAAAACACATTTTGCTCAGAAAATCATTTTGGACCCATTCGGAGAGATTGGGGGTCAAAATGAGTATCTATCTACCCATTTTGAATGTGTGTTATCGAGATTTCTGGTACCTAGGCGTGTGGGGTATCATTTTCCACTAAATTTTGGACCCTGAACCGATTAGAATGGGTCCGGGACCCTCCATACCTACTGTTTCCCCCATTTCTCTCATTTTGAGGAAATGAGTCTCCACGCGCCTGGGCCGAGTTATTAATCTAGACACTTTGAAGCGCCCAGAAAAATAATTTTTGGGCCAAATCGGAGAGATTGGCATTTTGCATGAAAACTTAGGTTGATTATTCAAGGAATAACTACCCAAAAGAGGAATTTCTGAAGCAGCAGATGCTTGCGTATTCATCGGGCAAGATCTCTCGCACCGATTTCGACACAGCTGCGTCCTTTAAATTTCCTCCAATTTATGTAGCTTATTTGTTGTGTTAGCTTAGGGGGTTGAAGCAGTTCGGCTTTTTGTGGTTCACCCCGGGGAGCGCTAATCGGTTCATTACCGTACAGAGTTTGCTATCACCAATTTTCCTATGCATCGACAATTCAAAATTTAGGGAAACCTCTTGGAGAGTGGCATGGTCAAAACGTTAACAAGCAATTACTGAATTTGGAATATTCTTAGAAGTTTCTTTCTGCCCATCAATATCAACGTGGACATCTGTTATAATATTCGGTTTTATACTTTTAGGAACACAATTTGGCGGAGGATCCGAGAGGATGTAGAAACTCCGGAAAAGTTATCTCTATTTTAATGAACTGGATTACTGGGTTAGAGGGGAAAAAAAGCGAAACGAACTTCCGTGACCGCTTCATTATTCTGACAAAAAAGGACGGGTGAAAGTTTAGCTAAGTGGTTTGTGTGGGTAGGCAAATGGGGCCCTGCCCGACCGTCGAGAGTTTGGCGAGCTCACCTTGCAAACCTCAGTCGCGACGAAATAACTCAATCTGTTGAACCAAGAGACGTAGCTCTCCAGATTTCTCGTCTGTTTCATATCTTTGAAAGAAGTTTCCAAAGCGGGACTCTCTTTGGCGAAGGCCTGAACGAACTCTTCGGGCCCGATATAACTCAGTCTTTCCAACTCAATATGAGTTAGTTGTTGGGCGAGAGACTCGGCCGAGCCGCACAGCTCGTTCACGTCAGTCTGAAACAGAAGAACGACCAAAAATGTTAAAAGAATATGCGTATTGACGGCAATAATTGATGTACATATTGAGAAAGTACCTAATACATATGGCTAGAGAACGGGTTAGCATGCAAATCAACATTTTTTACCAATTTTTCCAATTTACGCGATTTTTCAAATTAAAGTAATAATAAATATTCATGGGACATATGAAATGGGAAAAATGGGGGAAACAGTGGGTGTGGCAGGTCCCAAACCCATTTCAATCAATTCAGGGTCCAAAATTTAGTGAAAAATGATCTCCACACCCCTAGGTACCAGAAATCTCGAAAACACACATTCGAAATGGGTGGATAGGAACCCATTTTGGCCCATAGCCTCATCTAGTGGGTGCCAATCGTCCCGGGACCCATTTCGTTCGATTCAGCGTCGAAAATTTAGTGGAATTTGATACCCCACACGCCTAGGTACCAGAAATCTCGAAAACACATATTCGAAATAAGTAGATAGATAACCAATTTGACCCATAACCTCTTCCGGTGGGCGGCAATCGTTCCGGGACCCGTCTCATTGGATTTAGGGTCCACAATTTAGTGGAAAATGATAACCCACACGCCTAGACCGCCATAAAAATTTTTCAAGGAATAACCAACCAGTACAACCTTAGTCCACAAGTACATATCTGAGATAATCAATGTTTTAATTTTGGCAATTTATCACACCACAACAATTTGACAATAAAATATGGGATAAGTTTAACTCTCTCCAAGATATATCTCTTTACTATTTTATCGAAAAAATTAAATTTTTAATAAAATTTAAATGCGTTTTAGGAACAATATATCCAAATTTGTCCGGGCAAAAGTCATTTTTCCCCGGTGTTTTTCACCAATGCTTGGTAGTCACAGTTGGAATCTTCTTTTTCGTCTTCTGTATCAAATCAATTATTTATAGAATTGGCGGGATTCTGCTTTTTGAAGGAACTGGGTTAGGTGAGGGTCTTTCAAGTTCGCAGCCATACATCGGCAGAACATCAGTAAGATGCTAGTGGACCTCTGACTTTGCGTCCAGATCGCTTGTTTTTGTTTACGAATACAGTTTTTTCGTAGTTCCAAAAAAAAGTGTATCAGTGCAAAACATAGGTTGAGTTATCAATATTCATTTCAAGCACTCATATAGGTAGATAGAGTAGCGATTGAATTCTTTGTTGGGTACGAACCTTCAAAAATGCTTTGTAAGGGGTTGGCTTCAATCTTAAGGCTTACCTATCCAATCTTCTGGTACTTCAGTGTAACATTTATCATTGTACAGTGTGGACAAAAGTAGTCCTTCCCAAGTATGGCAATAAATTTCCTAGCTGTAGGTACCTCTGGACAAAAGGTTTCTTTGGCCCGGGAGACCTCACTGAATGAAAGCTTCGAGTATTTCTCAACAGATGGCAGCAATATCTCTATTTTTGTAAAGAATTGGACAAAAACTTTTTTTTCCCAGTCTCCAGTCATATTCACATTCAGCAAAGTTCGTCCAAAATGGGTAAGTTGGCGTCTAAAGAGGTGAAAAGCACTGCCCGAATGGTGAAAATTTAACAACTAATAAATTACTCAGATCATCTGACAACTCAGCGTCAGTCGGATAATGATTCGAAGAACTTATAGATTATTTTTAATTTAATTAGTCCTGCTGACCCTCAGGTTACAGAGAATTTTGACTGCCTAATCTGATTTATGTATCAAAACGACACATTCATTACGTTGTCGTGGCAAATGTGCAAATGCAAACAGCCAGTAATGACGAGGAGCAAATGAATTATTGAACCTGAAGCGAGAGAGCATAAGGCAATACACCCATTATATACATTTTGCTTTAAATAAATGCACTAAAATGAAAATAAATAAATAAATCATCGTTTTCCCAAAGTGATCTTGCCGTCATGCCCTCGCTACCATTTGTGAGACCCATGTACAAAACCGTTCTGGTCAATTATTCATCTTAATTCAGGCAAAGGTTTAATCAAATTGAGTCGAACAAGTTCACAGAGTACGAAAGTTTGAGAGTACATATTAGTGTAGCAGAAAATTCTGAATTAATTGGTATTTTTTCAACTTATGCAAGCGGATATTGAATTGCTTTGTTCGAACGCTAAAGGCGCAATATAGATACCAAGATACCTATTAGATAAACTGGCATAATTTTGAGGAAAACTATCAATGTTTTACTCATGTTAATCTGCAATTTATGGAGTTTGGCCGCGCAGCAAAGTGTTCAAAATGTTTTCTGGAACTTCTTGCTCTGTAATGTCTGTAAAGGGTGCAAAACACCAGCTGATTAGTTCAAAACTCATATTGCACGCTCTATTGTTGGGGAGAGTTTGCGGTGTTTGTTGAATGAAACCAACCGCAAATTTCTCAACGTGAAGAACGCCTGATGCATTTCGGTTCGAACTTTCCTCGGTTGAGCCATATCGACTTTCAATAGCATCAACGTTCAGGTGAGAGGATTTGGTTTGAAGCGAATGCCTTCGTTTCCATTCAACACATTTGTTGTAGTTTCTTTAATCCGCATCCTTGCAATCTCTTTCACCGACTCTTGAAACCTCCAATCGAACGAACACGGCTTTTGAATTTCAGCGAATTTACACCGACGCGGTTCTAAATGAGCCAGCCAAATTATTGGAAACAATTCGCCATTACTGTACGGTTGAAGGAGGCCCAATCAGCGGCTGTCGAGGGGATTACACTTTGAAGAGCACGTAAAACGATTTTACTTGAATGGTAGACTGAAGAGCTAAGGCGATTTAGGTGCTTATTCCGTGCGAATTGTTCTAGTATTGTTTGGTATATTTCCACTATGATTTATTTCAATAGTAAAGGTGTTTGTAGGCGATTAGTTTCTGGACACACCTTGTGAAATGAGATTACAAAGTAAATATGTACTTTTCTTCGATAGAATAGAATTGGTATTCCCTTGGTTATTCCTCGAACCCGGCGCATGGAGACTCATTTCTTCATCATGGGGGAAATGGGGGAAACAGTGGGTGTGGCGGGTCCCGGACCCATTCGAATCGATTCAGGGTCCAAAATTTAGTGGAAAATGATACCCCACACGCCTAGGTTACAGAAATCTCGATAACACATATTCAAAATGGGTAATAGACACCCATTTTGACCCATAACCTCATCCAGTGGGTGCCAATCGCTCTGGGACCCATTTCATTGGATTCAGCGTCCAGAATTTAGTGGAAAATGATACCCCACACACCTAGATCTCCAATAATCTCCAAAATCCATTTTTGAAATACACATTTTGACCCCTACCTCACCCAAATTTGGTCCATCGAGCTGAAAAGTTTTGAGGACCAACTAAAGCCAAAAACAGGTCCCTGATCGAAATTTCATACTTTCAGAAAATTGTTCTACTTTGAACCAACCTTGAAACGTCCAGAAAAAAAATGTTGGCCGAATCGGAGAGATCGAATTTTTGCATGAAAACAGGTTGATTATCCAAGGAATAACCAACCAAAGCACGAGTTTCAAAAATATATTCATCATGATGAATAAGTAGGTACCTACATTGAATTTCGTAACCTCAAGTTCAGATAGTTAAGTAGTTTCAAAGGTGCTGAGTAGTTTCAACACTTGCTGATTTCTAACGACACCCAGTGACTCTCTCTCTCTCTATCTTCCCAAAGCTCATTAGGAAGAAGTTTTCGAGACCGCGAGGTTCCCTTCGACCATTGAAGAGACTTTTCCGAGCTAAATTTCATCAACGAGGAGCAACTACGGGCTCGGAGGGGTACAAAAGTTTCACCCCATCGTTGTCGCAACTTCCTAAACAATGAGATCCTATCGTTCGTCCATAGTTTCAAACCTATCAAAGCAACGATGGTCGATCGAGATTGGTTTCGTTGTTTCGATATTGTAACAATTCAATGTAAAACGCTATCTGAGAGCTTTCAAAAGGGCTTGTCTGGTTGGTGAGGAGCTGGAGGACGAAGGCGACAGATGGAAAATATAATCGATAGCTAACCAATTTGTGTGAGGCTGACAATGTCATTGGAGGCTACCAGGAACAGAGTGATATACATACCAAATATGGCCCAAATTAATTCAGTGCTGAAGCACTATTGACTGACGACATCTAGGAAAGCTACTGCGGGTGAGGACAGTGAAGAGCTCTTTCCAGAACCTTGCAGACCCAGATCCCTACCCTGCCCTCTCCATTTACCCCAACCATAACTTCCAGCTTCAGCCCTTTCCACGACTGTCCACCCCTGGCTCCTTCCAGAACCTTCCAGACCAAGATCTTCACCCTGCCCCCTCCATTTACCCAACCTACCCAACCTCCTGCCCCCTGCCCCATCCACGACTGTCCACCCCTGGCTCCTTCCAGACCAAGATCCCCACTCTGCCCTCTCCATTTACCCAACCATAACCTCCTGACCCTGCCCCATCCACGACTGTGTCCACCCCTGGCTCCTTCCAGAACCTTCCAGACCAAGATCTTCACCCTGCCCCCTCCATTTACCCAACCTACCCAACCTCCTGCCCCCCTGCCTCTTCCACGACTGTCAGCCCCTGGTTCCATCCAGAAACTTCCAGACCAAGATCCCCACTCTGCCCTCTCCATTTACCCAACCATAACCTCCTGCCCCTGCCCCTTCCACAACTGTCCACCCCTGGCTCCTTCAAAAACCATCTGGTCTCAACTACCCTAACACCCACCCATCAGTGTAAACCCCTGAAGCTTAGCAGCCCTCCAGTCAATAGCGCTTGTCCACAGCGCCCGTAGCTCCGTAGCTTTATCTATCAGAGGATCAGTAGGATGTTGAACAGAGTCATCAGCAGAATCCCGATCTCCACTGCCAGCCAGCGCGATGCTTACATGTTCGGCATATCAATGAAGCACTTTTCAATGCTTCGTACTTTTTCCGTCCTTGCACCCAGTCAGCATGATGACCAGCATGATAAACTTTCCGTATTTTGTTGACATCGTGATAAAACTTCCCTGAGTCATTTTGGCCATGCTGGCATACATAGCGTTTCTCCATGGTCTCCTCATTCTTTGGCAGGTTTATTGGGCGAATCGGTGGCTTTCATTGTAGCAATCATTATTCATTAGGCGAGTGGGGTATCATTTTCCACTAAATTTTGGATGGTGAACCCAATGAGACAGGTCCCGGAACAATTGGGCCCACCGGGAGAGGATATGGACGCGGAATCGATTGAAATGAGTTAAGGAATAACAACCAACCCCTGTCAAACAATTTGCAGCGTTTTTCCTAGTCAGCTAGTTTGTGCTCAATGTTATCGCGTGTTATAGTCAACATGGCCTTGCCATTGGTTTGTTTTTCATTTATCCCAAATGTACGTATTAAAAAGCATTCCGTCCGCCTCAACACCTTATCAATCGATAAATTGAGTGAAAAATTGGATAAAGGGTTTGGTCACCGGATGAAGGTGTCATAATGAGAGTATCTTTTAGAGTTAGAAAAGAAGGAGGTTCCCTCTAAAACATGAAAAAATTGTTGTTTAGTCATTTGCTTCAGAGTACATAATAAAAAATGTATAAATAATTAAGAAGAAATTGTAAAATTAATTTATGAAAATTGCCTCGATCGAAACAAAATTGAAGAAGAAGTGTGGAAACTAATTTTTGGTGTCTGTTCAACCAAAAACGACCTGATCCTTTTAAAAGTTATGATCATGTACCAATACGATGTGCTGATAGGATTTCCAAGGGGCTTGTCTATGTGGCGAGAGTGAAGTTGAACGTTTTTCATCGTTATAAATCGAACGTCGGCACGCGAGATCCTATCTACCTTCAGCACCCAATGGCAAAGTTTTGCACCGATTATAATTGCATTTGAAAGCAATCATACGCTTTATGTAACTCTTGGCGCTTCCTTCGTGAAATAAACTAACAGTCCGAGTGGAAAACGGAAACTACTTGGAAAATTCAGCCGCTCTACTTACAACGTCTGGAAATATTTGCATCCCTTTGAAGATGTTTCGACTTGAAAGTTTAATCAACTGTTCAAATATTTCTACTTGGCTGCACTGATAACGCAGATTCCGAGACATTTTCTTGAGCTTCTGATTCGCGCACAACCGGAATGAGTTTGCACAGGATGGAGCAACGCAGGTATAACGGCAGGTTGTTAATGTTTCAGGAAAAACGTTTGTGAAACCGTCTCCTTTGAATTCACATGCCGGCATTTTACCTAGATTGAACATGGCTGAAAGCAGATTTTACTTGAGACGAAACATTTAATCTAATAGCAAAACTGTATAATAAACGGTCAACAGTTCAAATCGACTCTACAGAGGCAAAATCATGCACTGCAAATATGCACTCTAATGTTTGCATATAGAATTTGTGATACTAAATTCGAGAATAATAAATTTAATGTGATTGAGGAAAATCCCACATAATATTTCCCAACACTTTTACCGTTTGCTAGCTATCGAACGACTTATTTTCTTAAAGGGTGAGAAGTGTACTCACGAATTATCCATCGTGAGTTACAATCCTGAGCTACAATCCTAATTAATTAGGCGAGAGGGATTCGCCAAATAACCAAGTTTACCGGAGGATTTCCCTATCGGCGAGCACATTCGAATTAATTGAGCGGGATTTATCTTATAACCGGGATGATAGATAAGGGAGCCGGTAGGTCAGCACACATTATTCAAACGGTTCGATTTTAGTACAGAATTCGCTTCTTTTGCTAAGGAGATAGGGTTGTTTTGCAATGGTGGTCGAATTTTAGAGGGCCACTGGGCGAGATAATCCATTTTCCAACCACACTTAAAGTCTACATGCTGTCATGAGGACCACAGAAAAGCTTTGGTGGCAACAAAACTGCAAAATTATGTATTTATTTCAGTTAGCCCTTCAGCTCCTAGTACAACACCTAGGGTGCACCTCTTTTTTGGGCTGTGGAATATCGAATAATGCTCTCTAAGAACTTTTAGCGCTTACAGCAGCTGTCTAAGGAACTGTGGAAGTTGTGTTTGATAAGAGAATTGGACCTTGCGTGATTTTATAACCTTCTAAACAGTTCGATTTTAGTTCAGAATTCGCTTCATTTGCAAATGATAAGGTAGTTTTGCAATGGTGGTCGAATTTTAGAGGGCCACGGGCGAGATAATTTATTTTCCAACATCACTTAATGCCTACATGCTGTCATGAGGGCGACAGGAAAAGCTTTGGTGGCAACCAAACCGCAAAATTATGGATTTTTTTCACTTAGCCCTTCAGTTCCAAGTACACAACCCAGAATACACTTCTTTTTTAGGCTGTGGGAAATCGAATGATGCTCTGTAAGAATTTTTAGCGCTTACAGCGGCCGTCAAAGGAACAAGAGCCAAAAACGACCCTCTGAACCAACATTCCAGATTCTTAGTAAATTTTCCACTGCCAAACACGGCGTAGACGACGGACGGACATTTTGCTTATTTTAATCTAGACACCCTAAAACACCTAGAAAAAATTGTTGATGTGATTCGGAGAAATTGAAGGTATAGCATAGGTTGGTTATTCCTTTTATAATCAACACTGGGAAAATAATGTAAAATCTCGAAAAAAATTATTATTTAGTTTATTCAGGTATGATACATTCAGGAAAAGGTGGAGGAATTCAAATTTTGTTTTTCATTTAGATATTAGAACTGGAGAGTTTGAGCACGATCCATGTCATTATTGATTTCAAATACGGTTTGTATCTGTTCATTCTGATTATGCCTTTTAGAATCGTAAATGGCTCAAAAGATTTGAAAGATTTTGCGCCTAACACCACATTCTAAGCGAATTATCCAATCCTAAGAGCAGTTACCACGAATTTGCTGTGGAGTGGAGGAAAATGTAGACCTTTCGGGTATCAGAATGTTGTTCAACCAAATGTCTCTACCAAATCACAACTATTACCATAAAATATTGCCTGAATCCGTCTTTAGGTATGTAGTTACAATTTCATCCTATTCGACTTGTCCTGAATTGGACTTGATTAGCAAACTCCAAATTGAATGTTTTGAAAGACATATAGGAGGGCTTATAGGGAGTTCCAACGAGGAAACTCAAATGATTGAATTTTATTAAATATAGTCAACATTTATTCAAACACAGTAGGTGGCTGGGTTTGATCGCTGCTCTTTTTCCTCGGAATTAATCAGTGATGTAATATTAATACGGTGGAGCTCTCTCATAATCAGCTGGACTGGCACCGGGGGAGGGAGAGGGGGCTCATAAACAGTCCCAACGACACAATTATTTATCGTCGTCTGTTTGCGGATTCAATTCGATTCACCCCTGTAGCCCTGTAGAACCGGTGTTTCCCCTTGTATTAGGTCCGACGTAATCCCGTTTTGAAGGGTAGTCGCGAGAGGCGGGAAGTGCCTATTTATGGAAATGGAATAGACGAGAGTAAACCGACAATTGCATTCGCTCAACAGACCTTGAACGAAAGTCATGGTAAATCCTTCGGTCGAAATTGCGCCACGTGTGCTACTGAAGGACGATCAAGGTTGATTCATACAACACCCTGGGGTCCATTCGGAAGCCAACTTATAAGGACTTTTCGCCCAATTGAGCCCTGACTAGAGGTGGCCAGTCTATCCTAGGATATCCTAATTAATTGACGACAAACCAGAACTATTTATGTACAGCTCCACTACAAACACGTCCCTATATTTACCTCGTTTACCTTCATTTTTGAAAAACGAACAACATGTTGTTTATTGAATACAAAACTGGTACAAAATGAAAATAAAAAACGCTGCAAATTCTTACACAGGGGTTGGTTATTCCTCGGACCAGGCGCATGGAGACTCATTTCTTCAACATGGAGGAAATGGGGAAACAGTGGGTGCGGCGGGTCCCAGACCCATTCCAATCGATTCAGGATCCAAAATTTAGTGGAAAATGATACCCCACACCGCCCAGGTACCGGAAATCTCGAAAACGCATATTCAAAACGGGTAATATATACCCAATTTGACCCATAACTTCTTCCAGTGGGTGCCAATCGTTCCGGGACCCACTTCATTGGAATTAGCGTCCAAGATTTAGCGGAAAATGATACCCCACACGTCTAGGTACCAGAAATCTCGAAAACACATATTCAAAAATCTGCAAATTCTTACACACGGGTTGGTTATTCCTCGAATGGGGGAAACAGTGGGTGTGGCGGGTCCCAGACCCATTCCAATCGATTCAGAGTCCAAAATTTAGTGGAAAATAATACCCCACTCGCCTAGATCGCCCAAAATCTCGAAAATCCATTTTTCAAAAAACACATTTTGACCCCTACCTCGCCCAAATTTGGTCCGATCGGGCTGAAAAGTTTGGAGGACCGTCCTAGGCCGGTATCAGACCCCTGACCCAAATTTCAGATTTATAGAAAATTGTCTACTACCAAAAACAGCGTGGACGGCGGACGGCGTACGGCAAATTCTTTCACAGGGATTGGTTATTCCTCGGACCAGTCGCATTGAGACTCATTTCAATCGATTCAGCGCCCATAAACTTTACCGGTGGGCGTCAATCGTTCTGGGACCCATTTTATTGGATTCAGCGTCAAAAATATAGTGGGAAATGATACCCCACACGCCTGGATTGCCAGAAATCTCGAAAATCTATACACATTTTGAACCTTATTCCCCCCAAATGCTCTTTTTCTACTTTCTTCAGCTTCCTGTAACTCCCCACCGCCGTTACCAACCAGAACTAATGAAAATGGAAGGATACGAAGTTTTTTGCTTCGCTTGTAACAGTTCGGCTCAGCATTATGCTAATGTGCGAACGTTAATAAGCCTTTTCAAGCCCGCCGCGTTATTACCAAGTTCAAGTAGGGCGCAAGGCATTCTGGGTGCCAACGCCCTAATACGGCATTTCGTCGGCCTCAACTATGATAAATATTGAAAACGACTCAACATTAATTTTTCGTGGTTTAGTAGGAAGGAAAAAGGTAGGGAGGGGGTGGCATTTTGCCTGCATCAATTTAATGAGGGGCGTCAGTTGATGAGCATTGGAGGAAAGATGGATGCTAAGGGCCGTCGAATGATTAAAAAATACAAAAGCCAGTAATAACCGAGGGGTATGAGTTGGGTTTTAGGGGGACTGATTTTAAGGGTGGTGATGAGGGCACCATTAGGTGAGTGGAGCAAAACAATGACCACGGTTCCCCTAATGCGGAGGATGAAATCGGAAAAAATGGCACTATCAACGTGTTTTTTTTTTTTTTTTTTTTTTTTTTTTTTTCAAGCTAATATATTGGGAGAGAGGGCAGAAACAATCTATGGAATTTATCCACAGGGTTTCACTCCCGAATGGCCTCCATGCGCGTTCAAATTCTCGATGTTCTTCGGTGGTTGCCCTTCTCCAAGGGCTACAGAAACTAACGGCTGAACTAGGTATTTTACCCAACTACGAGAATCGAAATTCATCAAGATATTTTGAATCTCACTGGATACAACCGGGGATTCTTATCAAGTCGAAAGACGATGAAGGCACTTAGTAAACCCGGCACTCGGAATTCCCGGCGTTCGCCAACGTACAAAAGGGGGTTCTTTGGGATTCTCGAAACACCGCGAAGGCCAAATTCGGGATTCCTATTGCTCCATGGAAGACAGGTGGTGGTTGAGGCAAACGAGGGGGTCGGTTAGAGAGGCATTTCACCAGCGTGCAACAGATCAAAATGTGCTCAGCCGTGGTTTGATTCCTTCCAGCCCTTCGCCTCCACCCGAGGAATGATTTGTTGAAGATACGCGTAGGGAAAGTTCCCCGAACCAGATGTCGATTATACAAGTTGAAAGTGGCCCTTTCGAAGGGCTTGTTTCGGGTGCTTTCATTTTTTCTCTCTAAGCTGAGGACGACCCTGTAGCTGCAGCCCTAGAATGGGGAAACCGGTTAAATCAAAGAGCCGGAAAACTCATAAAACTTTGCTTTTTTCTGAAGCGGGAGAAGGGGAGGTTTTACTAGGAAATGGAGAGAAACTCTGAGGGGAGTTGTGACCACTCGAAGTCATCCTAGGCCGTTCGTGTCTCTTATAAGAGTTGACTTTCTTCTTCGGGACAGTCTCCCTTTTAGCAAGGCGTACATCGTTTCTTGTTCGAGACTCGGATAGGTCCATTCCACCGTCAGTGGCTTCCTGACTGTCCTTGCTCGCTACTTTTTACACCTTCAACGCCACCTACAGGCCATTCGAGTGGCTTTTCTTCCCTCCGCCTCCTTATCATCCGGGCTTCCAAGGCAGTAGGAGTGTCGTTTATTTGAACATCCATTACCGACGGAGGAACTTGAGGGAGTCAGGATGGACACAATGGGGTATTGATTTTGCTCCAAGTACCCACCTTGAGGCCTAGAGCCCATCTTCATTCAGCCAAGTCTCCCCCATCGTCCCTTATTCTCTCGTCTGTATAGCAAACTTGATCCTCTCAACACTTACTAAGCGCCTCAGAGGCCACGACAGCGCACACTTTGTAAACTCAAGGTATTTGACAGGCACAAAACCTTATTCGGGTCACCAATCCTCGTATCATTGCACCATTTCGCTCCGACCTCCTATCAAATTAAGACAAGATCAAAACTTATTCTCCACTATTTTATTATTATAATTATTTTTTTTTAATTTTAGGATAACAAGGAAAACTTTATTTACACAAATCAGGTCACAGTGGGCTCAGAACGTGTAATTGTGGCGTCACAGATTGATCCAACCACCAGAAACGGATCAAAGGAACCGTTCTCACCAAAGAGCGCACCTGTTAACGTAACTGTCACTTCCCATCCTTTCTTATCATCACTGATGTGGACGTCTATTAGGCGGGAAAAATTATGAGAAATTTCCACGAGAAAAGTGAATATAAATCGAGAATAATATTGAACTTTCTTTGCCTTTTTGCTGGTGTACAAAACAATAACTAGGTATTTGAGCGGCTGAGAAGGTTTTCCTGTCCTTCAAGACCGCTAGGTTGTGCGGTTGTGCATCACGAGCCCCTCAACAACACTACAGAAGAGCTGATTAGCCGATTGCCTATACAATAACGCGTTACAAGGGATGATGAACCAAAAAAAGGTGTGTGGAGTAGAAAAGACGAACGAATTTATAGAAGGCAACAAAAAAATAGATACAACAAAAGTCGAACGAAGGAATAAGAACAACGAGATGGCCAAAGAGCAAAGTCGAAAAGGTGTGTTGGATAGAAAGTTTACAACAAGGAGATATTGGGCGAAAATAGGGGGAAAGAAGGTATGAAGGATAAGGAGAACGCGGAAGAAAAAGAAAGAGGAATAAAAGACAATATGGAGGCAAAAAGGAGAGACGGATGGCAAAGGTAGGGCAAGAGAAGTGACGGAAAGAATATGTAAAAGGAAAAAAATCTAAGATATAGCAAAAAGTCAGGGAGAAGGGATGGAAGACAAGGAGAAAGAAGAGAAGAGGAATTATATTTTATTAAAGAGGCAAGGAGAAGACATTGAAGGCAAGGACACTGATGAGAAGTGAGATATTGCAAAGAGATACGAGGCAGAGAGAAGAGAAGGAACAGAGATCGAAGGTAAGGACAAAGAAAAGAAGAGAGATGTAGTGACATGAGAAAATATGGAAGGAAAGGAAAAGGATGAGTAAAGAGATATGGCAAAGACATAGGAGGCACAGAAAACAGAAGGAACAACGAGATCGAAGGTAAGGACGAAGAAAAGAAGAGAGATAATATCAAAGAGGCTATCATCAAAGATGAGAGATGAGAGAAACCATAGTCAAAGAAAGATGAAACACACAAGAAGAAGGAATGCATGTAATGGGTGATATTTTACATAATAGATACATAGAATGGTGTTAAAAGAAATTATAAGTGTCAGTCTATACAGGAGTGATACTGTCCTAGTCTCTGGCTCCTAACCCATTCAACCCCGGTGGATATGTTGCCCCCATATGTTGCCACGGTGGATTTCCAAGCTGCCCGGTAGCATTATATGATGTCATATTTGCTCGAGGCAGGGTACAGCATCTCATTCAAACCAATGGTTCGGACTAGGGATTTTCATTCCAATCGATTCAGCGTCCAAAATTTAGTGGAAAATGATAACCCACACGCCTGGGTTGCAGAATATCTCAAAAATCCATTTTTCGAAATACACATTTTGACCCCTACCTGACCCAAATTTGGTCCGATCGGGTTGAAATATTTGAGGACTAACTAGAGCCAGAAGCGGGTCCCTGACCAAAATTTCAGATTTTTAGAAAAATGTGCTTCCAAAGTCGGTGTGGACGGCGTAAAGTGAACGGACAAATATATCTAATTTGATGCAGACCTTGAACGTCCAAAAAAAATTTTGGACCGAATCGGAGAGATTGACTTTTTGCATGAAAACATAGGTTGACTGTGTAAGGAATAACCAACCAAAAACACCCTCAGAAGAAGCAAAACATGCTCTCCATCATCTCACCCAATCAAATTTACTAAAAGCAATATATGTGGTACGAGCGTTCTGAGCGCATTTTGAGCTTGTAATGTATGCCTCCGGGAAGAGGGTTCAATGAGGAATCGAATTGATCGAATGTGACATGAAAAATATAGTTCATAGGTTAATAAGATCGTGGAACTCGTTCAAGTTAGGCCAAACTCTCAAAGTAATTGAAGAACAGGATTGTTTTGGGGACATGGCCTGTAGGTTACGGCCCAATGACCCATTAATTGGGATCTAAACGCCGAATTCTAACAGCTCCACTCAATGAGCAATCCAAACATTAATATTCCTCCGGTGGCCAACTATCGGTTCCACGTAATTAGAGAGTCCGGATGAGAGGGCGATAGAATGAAACTCGGATCGGTCGGACCAAGAGCGAGGGTATCCGGCTCACCCTCGGACATAATTCAACAATTTGATCATACGAGCGGCGACGCAGGGGAGAGGATTAGTCTTCGGCAAATACACCGTCATCGCGTATCCTTCTAAATCCCATATAGATTTATCGCCCCCCACCACGGCCATCACGCCCCTTCACTTCAACTACCGTCGCGGAAAGGTCCGTTAAACGTGATATAGGCTTCAAAAGGGGGAGACGAGGGGTGTAGACGAAAACCCGAGAGATGACCCAGTCAGTTATCGGGCCAACTTTTCTGCGAAACCACTCCGACGAAGCTCTCGAACCGTCAATATTCGCTTCACGCAAACTCGAACGCCGTCATACATATTCATCCGCTTTTTGTTGTGTTTACGGAAGGTGAAGGCCAAACACCGAGTTCAAGGTTGGCCCAACTCGCATCTCAGGGTGTTTTCAACTCGTGTCATTGCGACTGAAATCCTCCCCCAACATTTATCGACATTCCTGTTGTTCATTAGTGCAGTAGTTACTGTGAAGCCTGATTTCGACCACAGATCAGCCCGCGAGCGACAGCGAACGTCAGCAAACTTCCGAAACCGAACAGCCACAACATATCGAAGAAGGGGAAAAGATGACCGATCTTGCTTGGCTTGAGGAAAGCAAGGAGCGTCAGGAACGGGACTCTCCGACAGAAACTCACGCTTGGTGGAGCTCACCTGGGATCAGGGAAGCCAAAGAAAAGCCCAAGCAGGGAGGCCCAAGAGAATCCCAAGCAGAGAAGCCCATGAAAATCCCAAGCAGGGAAGCCCAAGAGAAATCCAAGCAGGGAAGCCCAAGCAGGGAGCTGTACGACATTGAACCACACAATTTCAAGTCGTACGCTCGGACCGGACAACAGCCAGGAGACACAATTCGTGTGAAATAAAAACCAATATCCGCCACCACAAGGAAGCCACCGAGGCATTTTCACACGGGTCGTGAGAAAACTCGAGCGCTGAGAAATTCGCCAACATTTTTTGGTCACAAGGCACAATCGAAACCTCCACGTGCCTGACGACTCAGCAATAGGGTGAACACCAACCATCGCCTGAATGGAGGGTCCAAAATCCAACCACAGCCTGCTTCACCCCCTTCAGGAGTTTGGTACAATTTTGGGGACGCCTGAAATCAGATGATTGGCTGAGGGGTGGGCTCAAAGGAAAACTTGCGCAAACATTGGGCCCAGGGAAGAAGAAGAAGAAATCAAGGAAACTATTCCATGTCCGAAAGGTGAAGTGTGTGCTTCGATACCCAACAAGACCTCTAGGATCACGAGTCGAACCCTCGATGATTGACATTCTGCATGAAAACATAGATTATTGATGGGATAGTCAACTAAAACAAAGAGTCATTCACTATTTGAAAATTTTGAGGTTGCGCAACATTGCATGCTCGCTAGACCAATTGCGATGCAATAACAACCAATTGGAGGAGCTTAATGGAAAAGTACCAAAATGGATACTTTTTAGTTCTCATATCTGCAATCGTGTTGCAACCATCTACGTTAGTTAGTAACATGATCAACACTGTATTCTCTTAACTCAAATTGAACAACCTTATCGAAAACTTCGGGAAATCTTCAAACTTGAAAACTAAAGATTGCATTTTCAATAAATACGAGTTGATTCAGTTTTATTTTGATCATGATGCTGTTTAGATAAAGTAGAATCCATTTCGTCAATATTGATTGTTGACGATCATCGAAATTACAGTAAAAGAAGGGAAGAAAATGAGGCATTAGAGGTGGTATCAGGCTTCTTGGCTTTGATAAAAATAAGGGGGAATTTTGAGCTGAAGCGAGGAACCTCCTTCAATCAGGAGAACTGGCATAACTGCTGCATTCCAATTTATTACACATGCCAAATCAATTTGGTACGATTTGATAACTTCGGAGTAGCGTGGATTGTTCTGGTACAAAAACCTTCAGGGTTTGTGCAGAGAGACCTGCGCTGTTGGTGCCAACTTTGAGGATCCAGCATTGTGGAGATCTCAGCTCAGAGCCCTGCACCAGACGCTGGAATCCCGATGGAGAGAGCAGACTGTCTCAAGGGCGTTGTCATCACACCACAGAATTTATCGGCAGTTGGACATGGGGCTCCGAAGTATCGATCTGACTGAGGAGGATAAAAAAGGGTATATGTTCGTCCTCCGCTGGGTCTTAGGGTCAGAGAGGACCTTCTAGCGCTCAATGGCCGGCCGGGTGTGGCTCGGGAGGACGACGATCTTGACAGGACGCTGTGCTCCCTTTGCAGTCTTGGTGTATCAGAGGACATTATTCATTTTTTGGGGAATTGTCCCGTTCTGGCTGAGTTTCAGGTTGCACAGTTCGGAGTGGCTAGATTGACCTGCGACTCCATAATCGGAATGCCCAATGGTTTGAACTGGCTCCCACTCGTAAGATTTTGCCAGGCTGCTTGGTCATATCGATCTGAGCTGGTTGCCCAGTTCAATTGGGACTGAAACCTCATCCTCATATTTTTTGTATGTGCAATTCAATTTTGGCTCTACGATCATAATATGGGCTGTGTGTTTCCTCAATAGGTTGGTGCACCCTGTGGCAGACGGGCATGTCCCATTGCCATACCGTGTATTAACACAAATTCGAATTTATTATTGTTGTTCAATTCAAATAAACACGTTTTCTATCAATCTATCTATCTGATAACTTTGAAGTAACTAGTGAAAATCACCTGGCTAAGAGCTTCGAGGGACGACGTGGTGGCCTCCGTGTGTATGGAGTGAAGGAAGGCTTCGTACTGCTCCAACTTCTTCAACCGATAGAGAAGATTATGAAGAAGAAGCGACACTTCTTGACGAACCGGTCCTTCGACAGAGACGCATCTATGGGCGACGTCGCGGACGTGGGACATGACGCGTTCGTCTCGAAAATCGTACGGAAACGTTTCAGACCATTCGCCCAAAAGTTGAACTAATCTAGGAAGCATGGCGGCTTTCTCCTGAAAACAACCGAAGAAAATTTATTTAAAATTGACTCCGTTGTGGAAGAGGCACGGTGAAGATAGTTAAACAGAAACGTTGGTCTGATTAAACATCGTATTATCTTGCCAACTCACAGAACCACTTTCTGGATTGATTACCCCAACGGGGAAAACCCTTCTTCCTCGCTGTTACAACATCATATCACATTTCAAGACAACAAACCTTCGGCGAAGACTGTTTGGATTTGAACTGAGCGTCTGAGAGAGCGAGGATTTGCCGTAGGAGATCGTGCGGTTTGATGAAAAGCCTCGAAGTGAGGAGAAAGGCGAAGAGGAAAGCGCGATCTGGGTAGTAGTCTGCCGAGGGGACCAGATGCTGAACGAGGGCATCCAATCGCCCTGAGACCAGGTTACCTTCTCTGAACATCATCACCTGTCAACAGAAAATCAATCGGAGTTTTAGAGGATACCTAATTTTGATTTTGACAAAGAAATAACGAATCAAGATAAATAGTTATCAAAAATTTCACAAAATCATTAAATTTTCGGGAAGCGATTCTGGTGACTAACATTTCCATATTTGAAATGAAAAATGCTGCAAATTTATTCACAGGGGTTGGTTATTCCTCGGAACACGCGTATAGAGACTCCTCAACATGGGAAAAATGGGGGAAACAGTGTGTGTGGTGGGTCTCAGACGCATTCCAATCGATTCAGGGTTCAAAATTTAGTGGAAAATAATAAATCACATGCCAAGATCATCCAAAATCTCGAAAATCCATTTTTTGAAAAACAGATTTTTGGCGATCCATGCATGCGGGGTATCATTTTTGACTAACCTTTGGGCGCCTAATCCAATGAAATGGGTCCCAGAACCATTGCCACCCACCGAAAGAAGTTATGGGTCAAAATGAGTATCTATCTACCCATTTTGAATGTTTTCGAGATTTCTGGCCCCTAGGTGTGTGGGGTATCATTTTCCACTGAATTTTGGACCCCGAATCGATTGGAATGGGTCCGGGACCCACCACACCCACTGTTTTCCCCATCTCCCCCATGTTGAAGAAATAAGTCTCCGTGCGCCTGGGCCGAGTATTTGATCTAGACATTTTGAAACGTCCAGAATGAAAATGTTGGGCCGAATTGCAGAGATTGACTATTCGCATGAAAACATAGGTTGATTATTCAAGAAATAACCAACCAGAACTCATTCACAAGGGTGGGTTATTCCTCGGACCAGGAGCATGGAAAAATGCAATCGATTTAGCGTGCAACATTCAGTGAAAAAATGATATCTCACACGCCAAGCTACCAGAAATCTCGAAAATGCATTTTTTGAAAACAAATTTTAACTCCTACTTCCCCTAAATTTGATCCGATCGGGCTAAAAAAGTTTCGAGGACCAAGTAGATTTCAGATCTCAGATTTCGAAAATGATACCTCCTTGAGTTATTTAAGTAATCTGATGGAAACCGGTAATCATGGCGAAAGTGTTGGATGTCTTGAATGATATGCCCGGCTGACTTTGGACGTGTATCAGCTTCTAATAGGGGAGAGTTTTGTTTCGACGCACCTAGTTTCATATTTTATTTATTAATGTTTGTCGGTCTGCACTTTATTTATTGTGGATTCTTATGCGGCCGGACGAAGTCTATCAATTTTTCCCTAATTATTTGAGCACCCTCCACCACATTTTAGGCTATACGGTAAACCTTTCACGCAATTGAAAAAAAAATTGCAATAACAATATGTTTGCCGAGAACAGTGTGGATCAAGGGGTGGTTCCGATCGGCGATTCCCGGGTTTTAGGGCCACAGGAAGGAGACGAAGAAGAAGAAATTGTAAGGTAAAATGAGTCGTCTCTATCCAACTCAAATTTCTGATATCTCTTTTATTCGGAGCGTATTTGGAGACTTTGGATTTATTGTGCCAAATGCTTCGATTAGCTTATATTACAACCGATTGTTCTTGCCAGTCGATAATAGATTTTCTGAAATAGGGGGTTTCTTGAATGAATGACGGATTTCTTCTCACCCGAACCGCGCATTTCAAATGTATCGGCATCTACAATCTATCAAGCTGGTTTCTGTGTGGTGACGGATATATCCGCATTTCGTATGTGTTAATGTCTTCAGCCGCAACGAGGTGTGTTGCACAATTCACAGCTTTTTGAGTCAAATTAGAGTGAAGCTTTGCAGCTTCTTCGTTTATGTGGCATCTGAGTCTTGCTAGATGGGCCTGCTAGATGGTACTCTGCTTGATGACGTCGTCAACACTGTCCACTTCAAGTGCAGAGCGTCATTTCGGAAGTACCACGGTGCATCAGTAATACACCGCAGCACAGAGTTCTGGAATCTGAATGATTTGCCGATTGGTTGGAGCGGTACAGCCCCACAACTGCGCTCCGTATGCTCAAACTTTCATTGTACAGAAGCAGTTTGTTTCTGATGGTCATGGAAGATTGTCGGCCAATGAGCCAGTACATTTTTCTGAGTTTAAAACGGAGTTCAATTTTTCTCTTATTGACGTGCTCCTTCCACCTGAGCTTGGCGTCCAGCGTCATGCCCAGGTATTTGGCCTCATTCGCGTAGGGAATGGCTGTGTTGTTGAGGAAAGTGGGGATGTAGACGATCTTGAGATTGGTAAAATCGACATGCACGGACTTTTGCTTCGAGTGGATTTGTTAACATTTTCTAGTAATATTATGACAATTCTGAGACATCTGTCACATTCGCGCACTTAACACGACACATCACATCACGTCCGTTTCGCTATTATACACGGTACTTATGACACGATATACTCAGACTCCAAGAATGATGGCGGCGCTCGTGGGTTGTTTATCTGTGCCTTTTGGGACGAATGGGAGGTGAATTTCGAGAACGTCCCTAGCCTTCGTCGTTGACTTGCGACCCGGCACCCATTGGCCGCCTGTGAGCACATATGATTGCTGAGTTGATATGGATCGTGCACGCCAATGCCAACTGCAGGTCGTTGCTGCTGTGATGTTAAATTCGACTTCTGGTAGGTCGCTTGTGTACAGAAGGTATAAGAGAGCAATGAGGTGTGTTGCAGAATTCACAGCTCGTTGAGTCAAATTAGAATGAAAAGTGAAAAGAAGGGAAAAGCAGTTGAAAAAGCTGTTTAACGTTCACAATAAGATAACCTTGCATATTTTTCTCCTTCTGGTGTGGATTGAGCAGAAACAAAATACGGGGAGTGCGTTAGCTGCTCTAACGTGGAAATACGTTTCCTGCGACGGAGTTCAGGGGCTTTTTGGAGTGGCTGGTGAGGGTTAAAGCCGTTACTTGGAGAGCAGCCAAATCTTATAGGTTAAATGATTAGGCCCTTTTGCGGTTTCAGTAACCCCCCCTCCAGCCAAGCTTTTCTCTACTATAAACGGAGACTATCGAGGAAGCTCATCTCTCTAGAAGTTATTAATGGCCTGTGAGGAAATGCCTTTTCGGCGGAATAAACTTTGCATCCCCCCTCCCAACAACACTCCAGAGCTCATCACGAGCTTCATATTTAGCCTTCGTCTCACTTAGTCGCCAGTGCTCTTGAGTTTTCCCTAATGCCAGTCGTTTGGTTCAGACGCAACTTTCCCGCACTCAATTGAACGTTTTAGAACACGGATCGCCGATTTTGGTTTATGAATTTAGTTGGCTCGCAGGCCAAACGCCACCTACTGGCAGTTCATATTGAAACAGTTTTGGAACTCAGAAGAGCTCATTAAAAGTTACCGTTGAACTTTGTACGATCGCTGGTTGGACCCAGAAGCGAAAATCGCTGCAATTTGCATCACAGCGCGCGAATTGCTTGTAATATTTACATACCTCTTTAATCCTTTCAGGCCATCATTTCACTATCACGATAAGCAATTGACATTGCCCTATGGATGATAATACGTGCTTGTGATTGAAATATCGGAAGCTTTGAGAAAATGGAATTTGGCAGATATTTCAGAGTCTTCCCTGGAATGATCTGCGCAATCCAGATTTATATTTGAGATTTCATGCAAAAATTCAATCCCTCCGGTTTGGCCCAAAAAAATTTTTCTGGACGTTTCAAGGAGTCTAGATCAAAATTATCAATTATCCGTCTGTCGTCCGCACCGTTTTTGGTGGTAGAAAATTTTAAAAAATCAGAAATTCTGGTAAGGGACCCATTTCCGGCTGCAGTTGGTCTTCAAAACTTTTCAACCCGGTCGGACCAAATTTGGGCGGGGAAGGGGTCAAAATGTGTATTTCGAAAAATGGATTGTTGAGATTTTTGGCAATCTAGGTGTGTGGGGTATCATATTCCACTAAATTTTGGACGCTGAATCCAATGAAATGGGTCCCGGAACGATTGGTGCCCTCTGGATGAGGTTATGGGTCAAAATGGGTGTATTAGTCATGTGAAACATTGGCCAATTACCGTCCAAGCTCCCTTCTAAGGGTCATTTCTGAACTTATTGAAAACAAAATTGTTGAAATTCAAATTATAAGAGATCTAACCAACAACCATCGGTGAAAGGAGGGTCGTCACCATATTATTCCGATTTTCATAGGTTTTCAGGCCGTTGAATGTATTCAATCCAATACGAACGCGAAAAATGAAGACAATGTTGAAATAAATGATGATGAAGTTCACTCAAAACATTATTTTACGCGCCTCATCTGTTCAGGATTGTACAAAATATACAATTTCGGTACTAATACGTACCGTAATGTACTCCATTCGGCTCACATAAAGCCCGAATAGTTTCCAGTCTCGTGAATTTCGAACATCTTCGGTCCGCTTCATTTGACCATGACCACCGCTGGACAAACTGTGTACAGAACACTATAATCGACTTAATTTAAATCTGATCGAATTTACTGGATAAATGATAAATTTACTTGAATCGAAGATTGCGGCTTTTGGTGGGGATAAGTTACCAGGAAATAACACACCAGCAGTGTTGTGGTCGCTTCTGGAAGAGTTTTCAATAATACTCGTACATTTTCTGTCCATTCGCTGCGGTTGTTGCGGTAATGATTTCGTAGGAACCAGTAAAGCTTGACTTAGCTCTCCAAGTCACGCTCTGCTCACGCTTGTTCTGACGTCACTATCGGAGGAGAGTCAATTAATTCCGTTAACCAACCGACGGTTTAATTGGCGCGAGCGGACCCAAACTACATTTCCGGCTAGGGGTGGGTTTGACCCCTTGGAGGCGCAAGGGGTTGGAAAATGGACCGAACGACATCTGCGGCGGTCGGTGTTGGTCGAGAGGGATTGAGCTGAGGAAGTGACGGAGGAGGGAATCGAATCTACCTCACCACGAGAGCAGAACATCGAAACATTAGGATTCCCCCATGAGCGAAGCAATTAGTCCGGATTAAGGACCTACGCTATGTTTCTGGTAACAAAAATATTGTGAAGGACACACACTTTCGTTAAAGTGCAAATGATCAAGACTAAGTCCATTCCATTGTAAAATTTCAGATTATATTGAAGGAAATTTGTTGCAATTCGCCTTCAGCGTAATTATCTCCCTTACTAGGTGAACACCAGCTGCAGTCTCGCAGCTGCGTCATAATGACGCTCATAATGGCGACGCAAGCTTGATCGCGTCGCTCGCATTCCTTTTCCTTTTCTTTCTCGACGTTTGACAAAGTCTGGCACGAAGGCTTGATACATAAAATACGTAAATTACTCCCAGCGTGTTACGCAGATCTCATGGAATCATACTTAACTGATCGTTACTTCAGAATTAAACAGGAGGATGCTTTCTCTGTAACTACAAGGATCTGGTGTGCTACAAGGCAGTGTACTGGGCCCACTACCGTACCTGCTCTACACTTGCGATCTGCCAGAAACTGAAGATAACACCAGTGCTACGTTTGCAGATGACACAGCCATCCTGGCCGTGGGAGAAACGAACGATGAGACTGTTGGTATGCTCAATAGGTCCCTTAACCTTCTTCACAAATGGACAAGTAAATGGAGAATTAGACTGAATGAGGCAAAGTCAGTAAATGTTGATTTCACGAATAAAAGGATCAACTACCTACCGACATACCTCAGTAACAAGGCAATCCCACACCCCAACGAAGCAAAATATCTTGGAATGACGCTGGACGCCAAACTAAGATGGAAGTTCCACGTCAAAAATAAAAAAGCTGAGCTTATGGGAAGGCAGTCCAAAATGTCGATCCATAACAAGCTCATTCTGTACAAACAAGTCCTCAAACCCGTCTGGACTTATGGCACTCAACTGTGGGGATGCACCGCCCAAAGCAATCGCATCATTATTCAAAGGTTCCAGAATCCCAGGAACCAATGAAGACGCAGAGCACGTTTTCCTTGACTGCCCACGATTCTACCGAAAGCGGGACGAGCTGGAGATGAAGTTGAAGAAGAACATCCAACCAGAGACAATAGTAGAGGCAATGCTGTCATCAGAAGCTGCTTGGAACGCTATCAATTTGTTTGTCACGGAAATTTCTTACGGAGCTGCGTACCATTGAAAGAACAAGGGTGAATAACGTCCACTAGAAGAGAGAAGATGTAATATCTTAATTGCCAGAAAGAAGAGCAGCAGCTAATTCCTCCCTCTGCGATGTAATGCCTAATAGGCGGGTCCGCGGGGGATGAGAGGATAGATGATAAGGGGTTTAGGGTTTAGTGAGTAGGGGCACTAGCAGTGTCGAGTCTCACATATCCAGGCGAATCTACGCCTGGAATCCGTAAAAAGGAAAACTTATGGTGCTCAATTGTGGGGATGCACCACCAAATCAGTCGCAACATTATTCAAAAGTTCCAGAATAATGTCTTGCGCTGCTGCGTTGTTGCATACAGATATTTCCGGAATGACAGATTGCATTACGAGCTACAGATCGAATCTGTCGATGAAGCAATACGAAATCAAGCCATCAATCACCTCATGAGGCTCCAAGGTCATGAAACGAAGATGTCCGCCATCTTGACACCAATGACCTACTCAGAAGACTGAAAAGAACAAAACCGCATGAACTGGTTCAGTTAGTGTGAGTGCCAAAAACATGGTGGTGGTTCTACTTGGTGCAATAAAACATGTCAAAAAAAAAATCCTTTTCCACGTGTGGTATAGCCTTAGTCACCATTAAGACGGGCGTTTGCCTTGAAATAAAGTGCAGCGTGTTATGATAGGGTTTGAACGAGGTTACATAATCGAATTAGAAAACAATAAACTAACGCGGGTCTGTTTGGGTATTCCGAGAAACCCAAGGCGCCAGGAAGGTTCACGCGGCCCGAAGTTTGTCTTTATCTAACTGAGCGTAATTCAGTTAAGCCACGACATCGCAGGGGCAATACTTGGAGAAAACGCAAGTTTGTTCTGTGGAAACGCGGAAGTGCGGAGGGAGATAAGTGTTAAACCTTCCTCATTCTCCTGCCGACATCCTATACCTTGTGTTTCCCTCCAGTTTCCCTTTACCGTCCTCCTATCTCTACAGCCAGTCCTACTGCCGAAAAGGGCGCGACAAGAAAATGCGGGTTGCGGTTTCTCGTGTCGAGAGTATAACCTCAACGGATTAAAGTGGTAGTGGGAGGGGATTTCGTCGGTTGAGCAGACGTTTTAGTGCGAAAACAAGATTTTCAACTTGAATCGCCAATAAAGGCCGGAGATAAGTGGGTCCTCCGAGGACAAAAAGGGATCTCATCTGACACACTGAAAACCACCCCAGGCGAAGAGGGATGAAAAGTCTTGATGGGTCCATAGAAATATTCATGAACGAGTCAACTTCTTACTTCGTCCCCTCATAGTGTTCAATCAATTTATTTCCGTCTTAAAAAAAAAAAAAAAATTAATAAACCCTGATAATATCTACCTCCATACGACGGAGCCATAATGGCCAATATTGCTCAATTACTACTATAAAACAATGATTCCGCTAATTTGTCCATCATGTCTTACATCTTTCATGAACTGCTCAGCGAACTGTAAGGATTTTTATCTGCATTATCAGCCTTCTACTTGCGCAGGCGCAATGGGTTGTCCCTCTTTACCGCCGCAAGGCCGCAGCACCTGCCGCTTTCCCGCCACTTTTTGTTTTGCCATAGCAAATAGTAAGCCGGGCAGGCAATAGGTAATAGAACATTTCACTCAGATCAGTACTGAATTGCCAGTCACTGTGTGTGTCTCAAAAATCTGAAGTAGAAAATAATATCTCACAGCAATCATGAGGGGTCATGAGAATGCCAAAAACGGGAACGCAGTGCACGGACGCTCAAGTAGAGATCCATGGTTTATCTGGTTTCGACCAGAATTGACCAAAAACGCTGCGAATTCTTCCACAATGGTTGGTTACTCCTTAAAGCAGGATTATAAGGGGGAAAAGATGGAGTGGAGTTTCCTGGAATCATTTTAATCGATTCAGGGTCCAACATTTAGTGGAAAATGGGATTATGGTTTTACCAAAAATATCGAAAACACACTTTTGAAATAGGTAGGAAGGAACCCATTTCGACCCGCACCTATCGTTCTTGGGCCCATCTCAATGGATTCTGCGTCTTAAATTTATAGACAAATTATACTCCACACGCTTTGATCGCGGAGAATCTCTATAATTTGTTTAACATCATTCATATTGAGTGAATTATGGCCCAATTACGTAGTCATATTACCAAGTGACAGGTACTAGAGAGCCGCATTTGGCCAATCTCTCTTCACCGCCGCTAGGCCGCAGCACCTGCAGTTTTCTCCCCACCAAAGATTACTTCGTTCTGCCATAGCTGAGGGTAAATAGTGAGCCAATCAAGCAATGTAACAGGAATTTTTACTCAGAGCAGTAGCGAAATGTCCGCCTGTTAGTGGAAAATTATACCCCACACGCCTAGATTGCCAAAAATCTCGAAAAACCCATTTTTCGAAATACACATTTTGAGCTCTACCCCGCCCAAATTTGGTCTGATCGGTCTGAAAAGTTTCGAGGACCAACCAGAGCCGGGAACAGACTCCTGACCCAAATTTCAGAATTATAAAAATTGGTCTACTAATTAAAATCTCGCGGACGGCGTTTGAATTTTTGATCTAGACACCTTGAAACGCCCAAAAAATTTTTTTTGGCCGAATCGGAGAGGTTAACCTTTTGCATGGAAACATAGGTTAATTATTCAAGGGATAACCAACCAAAATGTGAGAAATTTGAAACATTCGAGGAAGATGTGAGCTATTTATAACAGCTGATTGAGAATTTTCATTCCAATGATGAAATCAATGAATTGGATTCAACTCTTGTTGACGGTAACATCGATTTATGTGTGAAAACGATAGAGTTACGGTCGAGGATGCACTCAACAATGATGTTCTAGAGAAAATCGTACCCAAATGTGTTCGAGGTGAGATAGATGTTCATGTCCAGGTCGCTCGTCACCCTGAATTCGTCCCCGATCAGACGGTGTCGTCAAATTTTGTGATAAACGCCCAAATAGCGAGAATTTGACAAAAATAGAAATCGTTTGGATTTTGTCAGCAGACGCGGTGAGTACTTTTCTAGGGAGAAAATAATGTCAATTTATTTCTATGAAATATCGTTTTTAAACTCAACAGAGGAAGGAAACGGGAACAAACAAAACAAGGGATGAAGACTATGCGATCCCCGCTTTGCGCTCAAGTTGTTATTAACTCACAGCACGCACCCTAAAGGGTAAGTTCGAGCGTGCTAAGCATACTCATTGAAATGGGCAGTTTGTGATTGAATCATTCGCGTTTAACCCAACTAAAACCCGACGGGTGACGTGACGTCAACACAATGTCTCAATTTGGTTTATCGTTTCCACCTCGGCAGACGGAAATAATATTCGACGTCGAGTTCGTCTGCAATAAGTAATTTCGTGGAAATTTACACGATTCGATCAAATTAACTTACATTGTCCTGAGGAGGGCTGGCATCCTGGGAGTGAGGAACATCTGAACCGTTCGTTACTCCAGGTGGAGTCGATTGAGATAAACTCTGAAATCAAAGTGAAATACAAAATTAGTAGAGTAATTGAAAAAGAATAAGCTAAACACCAGAACTAACAAATTAATTGATATTGTATGTACTGGTTGACGGTATGAATGACACTTTGAATGAAAATGTAAAGAACTGACTGAATATTTGACTGATTATATTTTAGAACTAGGTGCACCCCGTGCCTGGCTGAAGGGAGACCAAAATGTAATTGATTGAGAATTTGACTGAGTACACTTGAGAACAAGGAGCACCCCGTGCCAGCTGGTAGGGCGACAAAATGATACTGGAGGGAAACTCTACTGCGACTGTACTACATAGGTGGGAGAGAAGGGATGAACTAAGGGGGTCTAGTCTACCTGCTATTTCTGGTGAAACGGAACATACTCCCCACCTTGAAAGTATAAAATCTTTCAACACTTACATGATAATAAGTTGAAATGAATTAATTAATTTACATTGAAAAAACAGGATACAACGGTTAATTCTAGGGAGTGCACCTTACAAAATAAACCACATTTTTACTTCAACTTAATGTCCATTAACATTCGTCGTTGTCAATTGGCAGTGGACAAAGTTTCACAACGGGTCGTTTCAATGTGGTTCTATCGGCCATGGTCACAGTAGCAAATCGAACGAGGTTGTCATTCCCAGGATGGACTTCAGAGACACGTCCCAAACGCCACTTGAGAGGGGGAAGGTTGTCTTCTTTGATGATGACGAGTGTGCCAATACTCAAATTAGTTTTTGGTGTCAACCATTTGGGACGATGTTGCTGCGTGTTTAAATAATCACAGGACCATTTCTTCCAGAACTCCTGAAGTCTTGCTTGGAGAAATTTCCAACGTTTCAAACGGTTGTCAGAGACGTTAGAATGATCTTCGTCTGATGGTAGGGTTAATGGTCCTCCAATCAAAAAATGACCAGGTGTAAGAGCCGAGCAGTCATTTGGATCGGCTGATGATGGATGTAAGGGCCTTGAATTCAGGCACGCTTCAACTTGGCACAAAAATGTGGAGAATTCTTCGTATGTTAGGGACGTATACCCAATAGTTCGAACGAGATGGTACTTGGCCGACTTAACGGCAGCTTCCCATATGCCACCAAAATGGGGGGCGGCAGGAGGTATGAAGTGCCACTGAATTTCGTGCTCAGCAGCAAATTCTTGCAAGTCACCACGAGTTGTGACCTTTTTGAATAAGGATTTTAGCTCTTTGTCAACGCCAGTGAAATTGGAACCATTGTCTGTGTAGACGTCCTTACACAATCCTCGTCTTGAAACGAATCGTCGGAAAGCTGCGAGGAAAGCATCTGTTGTCAAATCGGTTACCAGTTCAAGGTGAATAGCGCGTGTGACGAGGCAAACGAAAACTGAAACGTAAGCTTTGTACTTGACGTTTTTACGAAACTCTGCTTTCAAGTAAAATGGACCACAAAAGTCAATACCAGTAGCCAAAAATGGCCGAGCTGGTGTGACACGAACCTTGGGGAGGTCGGCCATCATTTGGTTATGAGCTTCAGGCTTAGCCTTAACGCAGGTAACACATTTTCGAATGACATTGCGAGCGATATTTTTTCCATTCAAGGGCCAATAACGATTTCTAACAATAGCGATCAGAGAATGAGCTCCAATGTGTAAATGTGTCTCATGATAGTATCTCAGAATTAGTCGAGTTATGATATGCTCAGCTGGAAGTAAAATTGGGTGCTTCTTGAAAAAAGATAATTCCGCTGAACTTATTCGTCCACCGACTAGAATGAGTTGAGTGTCTTTGTGAAAAAATGGGCTGAGTGGCAAGAGCCTGTTTTTAGGTTTCAATGGTAAGCCTTTGCTCAACGTGTCAGTCTCGGTTGGAAACGAGGTTTGTTGCACTCTCCTGAGAATGGAATAAACTGAATTGCGCCTCTCAACAACATTAAGTCGAGGAATGTCTTGGGTATCTTTATGCACCGTGACTTTATTTTTCAGATTACGAATGTATCGCAACACGTAAGCTACCACATTTACGAGCTTCTTCCAAGATGAATATTTATGGAAAAGTTCATCAATGAAGGAAGTTTTGGCTGTGTGGAGGAGAGAGAATTTGATTGGTTTGACCTCAAGATCTTGTGAGTCATTAGTTTTTGGTTGACTAACGGGCCATTCTGATTCTGGAAGTTGTAACCATCGGGGTCCATGCCACCACAATAAGTTGGTGAAAATTTCCTTGGGAGAGAGTCCTCTGGATACGAGGTCAGCAGGATTCGACTTGGTGTCAACATGGAACCATTGACTACAATTGGTGGCAGAGTGGATGGTAGTCAGGCGGTTTGCCACATACATTTTGTATTGACACGGTTCCCCTGCAATCCACGCCAAAACAATGCTGGAGTCGGACCAATACGTCATTCTGGATGGCTGTGAACGTAATGATGTGATCACTGACGTCATGAGTCGAACTAGTAGAACGGCTGCATTGAGTTCTAGGCGAGGAATTGAAATGGTTTTAAGTGGAGCAACACGGGATTTTGATGTTAATAATCGAACTTGTGGACTGTTATCATTGATCCAAGATTTAACGTAAATGCAAGCTCCATAAGCAGATTCAGATGCGTCGGAAAACCCATGTAATTCGAACTGGGTTGAGGAGAAGCTAGCACGTCGTGGAATGGTGAGAGAATCTAAATCAGCCAGTTGCGTTGAAAAGCGACTCCATTTTTGTTGAATGTAGGAGGGGAGAATGTCATCCCAATCAGCCTTGCATTGCCACAACTCCTGAACAAAAATTTTTCCCTTGATCAAAATTGGTGTAATGAGTCCCATAGGATCAAAGATTTTGGACAAATCAGAAACGATGGCACGCTTTGTGTAAGGTGGTGAATGAAACGTGAGTCGTGATTGGAATGAGAAATTGTCATTGAAGGGAGTCCAACACAATCCAAGTGCACTGATGGATTCCTTGTCATCTGAGATGAGAATAACATGATGGGGATCTTTATCAGGGATGATTGAGGTCAAAATTGTTGGTTCATTTGAACACCACTTTCTAAGAGGCATACCAGCTGAAGCAAGAATGGATGAAACTTGGCCCTGAATGATTCTGGCTTCTTCTAGCGAATCCGTTCCTGTGATGCAATCATCAACGAAGAAATCATGTTCAATAACCTGAGATGCAACAGGAAATTTGTCCTTATTGATGTAAGCTAATTCGAGCAGACATCTGGTAGCCAAATGTGGGCTAGCGCCTTCACCATAAGTGACTGTGGTCAAATGATAATGCTGTAGTTGATCATTTGGATTTTCGCGCCAAATAATACGCTGTAGATTCCAAAATTCTGGATCCAAGTTGACCTGTCTGTACATCTTTGCCACGTCAGCGGAAATGCAATATTTGTACATGCGAAACCGTAGCATAATCGAGTACAAACTATCTTGTCGGGGCTGCACTGCATACATGAGATCATTTAGTGAGTGACCGCTTTTGGATTTGCTGCTGGCATTGAAAACTACTCGAATGCTGGTGGTGGAACTGTTCTTGAAAACTGGATGATGAGGCAAGTAATAATTAGGTTGAATGTGAATCTGATCGGGTGGAATAAGAGACATGTGAGACAAGTGCTCATATTCTTTCAGAAAGTTGGAATATTGTGATTTCAAGTCAGGATTTTTTGCGAATTTCCGTTCGAGTGCCAAAAACGACCGTTCTGCTTGTTGGAACGAATCGCCGAGGATTTTTGGGTCAGCCTTGAGTGGTAGGCTTACGACAAATCTCCCGGTATCATCTCGATAGTATGTTTGTTGAAAATGAGTTTCGCAGAAATGTTCTTCTTTTGACTGAAATTTTTGTGGTTCATCAATTTCGTCGGAGGAATCGTAATTAGTTTGATTTTTACGGTCTGAATCAAAAATGGATAGTAGGCATTGGTTGAGTTGGACTATCTTGACGCTCTGAGGTATAGTCCCTGAAACTACCCAGCCTAGAATCGACTTGCAGAAATATAGCTGGTTGATTTTGAAGAATGTAAAATTCCCAGTTGAAAACAAATCGAAAAATGCCTGTGCTCCGAGAAGACCATCAACTGGCAATGAATTGGAAAAATTTGGATCTGCGAGACTGGCACGGATATCACTCGGAATCTCAAGTTTTGATTGATCCAATGATTGTGATGGTACGGGGTGTTGAGTAATTTGGGCGATCACGTGAAATTGCAATTTGAGTTCAAAGGAATCGTTCAGTGGTGATTTCACAGTCGTGTTAATGAACTCAGTTGTGTTTGTGTGAATACCACTCACACCAAGAATTTGAGTTGACGAACTGAATGTAGGCAATGACAAAATATTAGCCATCGGTTGCGAAATGAGGTTGAGTTGAGAGGCTGAGTCCAAAATAACTCGAATTCTACGTGGAACATTGTTGCGATCCAGAATTGAAATTATCGCCGTCGGCAAGAGAATCTCCTTGTTTGCTTTCTCGGAATTACTGACTAGCGCCACAGCTGATGGAAGTTGGAGGGATGGATGACCCTTATGCCTTGTGACTGCTTGGTTGGTACACAAGGGGGTTGAGGTGTGAGGTGAATGTGCAGTTGATGGAGGGGTTGTTGGACCCGAAGGTTTCCCGTTAGACTGGAAGGTCGAATTCATAGAAACGTCGGAAGGGCGAGTGCCGTTACCCTCGAAGTGTAGCACCGAGTTGTGAGCCCGACCGCAGATTCGGCAACCTGAATTCAAAAGCTTGCAAAAACTTGGGTTCGAATGATTCTCCCTCAAGCAAATTGAACAAAGATTTAAGTCTTTGACTCTTTCCCATTTCAAACCACTCGGTAATTGCTTGAATAAATTGCACTGAAAAATGGCATGAGCACTATCCTTACAAAAGGCACAAGATAATTTTGAATAACTATTGGACAGCATGCAAGTTTTTTGATCGGGTTTGTATCGGAATTTAGACTCATGCTGTATGGTTTTTGGATTGGGCGTTTGCTTGTCTTGAGCAGGAATAAATTTGGATTCAACTGCTTCCAATGCAGCGCAGCGGTTTTTCAGAAACGAATCCAATTCCATATAATCAAAATTTTCGAATTTCACTGAATGTTCCTCCCATGCCCTGAGAGACATTTTATCGAGCTTAGAGGATGCCAAATGAATGATGATAGCATCCCATTTGTCGGTTGGTTGTCCTAGTGATTTAAGGGACTGGATGGTCTTGTTTAGCTCAAGAGTCAATGTACGTAGCGACTTTGAGTGAGAGAACTCAACTCGTGGTAGATTGAACAACGTGGTAATGTGGGTCTGGATGATAACCTTGACATTATCATACCTCGAACACAACAAATCCCATGCCTTTGAATAGTTGTCGATCGTTACGTCGAGTGATTGGAGCAATTCCAATGGTTCACCATTGAGCAGGGACCTTAGTCGATGAAATTTAAAAATCGGAGGAATTGATGGAGGCTCATGCACTAAACTGCGAAACGTATCTCGAAAATTCAGCCATTTACTGTAAGATCCATCAAATTCGGGTAATTTAATTTTTTCCAATTGGAAGTAAGCTTGGTCGCGTTCATGGTTGCAGCGACCATTATTACTGGAGCTGGTTGATTCGGGTGTGATCTGATCTAACTTAGGAGAGGGTTCGAAAAATTTTAGTAATTTTCCCTTTGTCTTGAAGAAAATTTCCTCAAAGGACTCGGCGTCGGTGTCTTCAGGATTTTCCATGAGAATCTTGTCTTGAATATCCTCATATTGCGGCCAAAGTTGATTGAATACTTCCATACGCGCTGATAACTCAAAAGATTCCTGAATTTCCGGATCGAAATTGTCGACATAATTTGCAATCCGCGTAAGACTGGCTTTGATTCGACCTCGTTTTGCAATCAACATCCTCGTTTCCACTGCCATGGTGTGGGAAATGGTGTTAAGTTGAGGGTCAAAATCAGAACGAACTCACCGCTTTGTTCAGGAGCAGAATATCCGGGCTCGAAGGACCAAAAACATGTATGTACTGGTTGACGGTATGAATGACACTTTGAATGAAAATGTAAAGAACTGACTGAATATTTGACTGATTATATTTTAGAACTAGGTGCACCCCGTGCCTGGCTGAAGGGAGACCAAAATGTAATTGATTGAGAATTTGACTGAGTACACTTGAGAACAAGGAGCACCCCGTGCCAGCTGGTAGGGCGACAAAATGATACTGGAGGGAAACTCTACTGCGACTGTACTACATAGGTGGGAGAGAAGGGATGAACTAAGGGGGTCTAGTCTACCTGCTATTTCTGGTGAAACGGAACAGATATGAGCATGGATTTTCGAGATTTTTGGCGATCTAGGCGTGTGGGGTATCATTTTCCACTAAATTTTGGACGCTGAATCCAATAAAATGGGTCCCGGGTAAAATTGGCGCCCTCTGGATGTGGTTATGAGTCAAAATAGGTACATATTTGCCCATTTTGGATGTGTATTTTCGAGATTTCTGCTACCTAGGCGTGTGGGGTATCATTTTCCACTAACTTTTGGACGCTTAATCCAACGGAATTGGTCCCAGAACGATTGAGACCCTCTGGATATCATTTTCCACTAAATTTCGGAAGGTGAATCCAAAGGAAATGAGTCCTGAGGCGATTGGCGCCTTCTGGATGAGATTATGGGTCAAAATGGGTAGTTATCTACCCATTTCGAATGTGTATTTTCGAGATTTCCTGTACCTATGCGTGTGGGGTATCATTTTCCGCTAAATTTTGGACGCTGAATCGATTGGAATGGGTCCGGGATCCGCTACACCTACTGTTTCCCCCATTTTTCCTATGGTGAAGATATGATTCTCCTCGCAATCCAATGAATTTGCAGCGTTTTATTGTAATTTTGTAAAAAATTAATAATTTCTTCCATATAATTTTGGTGTTTTATATGGGTTGGATGAAATATGTCCCTATGTTATCGAAATTCGAGTCAACAGTGGGCACAAAATTCTGTTGTTCTGAGGTTTCCAATCAAGGATCAATGTTGAGTTACAACAAATCTGCACATTTATTGTAAACAATGTAAAAAAGAAGGGAATGCAATTAATTGGGTCGTCTCCATGATGAAAAATTAGAAAAATTCATCATTGATAAGTGCATGAAGTATCAGTTTCCTCGATGTTATGCGTAGGACTTCTGAGATTAACCCGTTTAGAATAAATTAAGAGTTCAAGATCGTTCATTTGAAGAAAGATCTAAGTAACCTTTGGCGGGTTTAAGTACGAAAAAAATGGAAATAATTTGATAAAGAAAATCGTAAATAGCGGTAGTGATTGTTCAGATGCAATGGATTCGCATAACAACACGTTCTTCCAGCAAGTTTGTGTAAGCATAACATTGACCATTTAACTGAATAGGGCAACACTAGTGGGACAAATGGGGCTTAGAATTACTACAATCACCGGACGTTCAGATGTTTCAGGTTGAATCGACCTGGTCCTTCAACTAATAGGCAAGTAGTCGTACCCGGGTCATCCCCAATAATTCTAGCCCTCGGGATGTTTGTATTACGCCCGCTAATATAATAGGACGCCCACCTCTGTGTTCTCAGTTTGTATCATTAGAGGACAATGGTGTGTAGGGGGGTGGCGGTTTACTGTGGTAAATCCGTGACAAGCTCCGTATTCCGATCCGTGGGACAGACATGTTAGTGTTGCTCGGCTATGGGGGTGTCATTAGTGTGGCGACCGTCGATTGATACTACGAACGGCTCGAGACACGCATACGTCCGACGTGAGCTTTCTCTACTCATGTGGAATGGCTGGTGAGGGTTGAAGGGGGGGGGGGGGGGGGTTATAGAGTAGATTTTTTTCGAGCCACTCCAACACTCAGCGGCTGAAATCCCTTCACGATGGAATGAAAGCTTTCAAAAAAGACACACTCAAAAATGTCCTTTAATGCCGACTTTGGTAGTAGAAAATTTTCTAAAAATCTGAAATTCGGTCAGGGGTCCGTTCCGAAATGAACAGGCGTATAACTTCTTTGTTATTGAAGTTGTTCAATATCGGTTGAACTACATTAAACGTGAACCATTAAGAAAAGAAGCTTTAATTACCTATACCTTTACACATTTGATTATAATAAGGTATGAGCAAAAAACTATGGTAATAACTAATTGATAGCTTTCTACGATAAATTATAGAGTTTCAGAGAGGAAAAAGTTGGATTTTTGCGGAGTCAGATAAAATACGCCTATTTTCAACTATAGTTTGAGCCAGAAAGGTTTGTCGCAGAGGAAAACCTTTAAGATGCAATTTGTAGAAAATTTTATATACTTTCATTTTGTATAGGATAATCTTATACGAAAAACTGATAGTTTCCAATTTATAAGCAAAAAACTGCTCAAAAATGAGATTTTTTAAACATTTTTTGTATTTTTTAAAATGTTCCGTCACGAAATTTTGTTAACAAACCTTTGATTCGGACTCAGACCCCAAAAACCGTAAAGAAGGGAAGAAACAACCCCAAAACTTTCCAGCTAAAAGCACAATTTGACTGGACTAACGGTTCACTTTGATTGGCGTCAATCGGTACAATCGCACTTCGACCTCAAAACAAAAGCTCTGTATCCTTTTTTTTAGAACTCAGTCATTTTCCATGAATTACCTATATTTTTGAGGACCGATTTCTATCATTGCCATATCTTATTATGACGTCATATTATTGAAGTTAATCATTGTCGACGCAAGTTGCAGTCTTCTTGTGTTCACAAAAGGGCAAAACAAAGCGGCAGCGCAACCAGTATTGCCAATACTCACAAAGATTTTCCTCGAATTTCCTACATTTTTGAAGAGCGATTTCAGTGACTATCATATTTTATTGCATGTTGCAGTCACATTTGTTTCAACTAAGGGGCAAAACAATGCTGCAGCTCAACCAGTGCTGCCAACACAATTTTGATAGAATCCCGTAAGTTTTATTGGTTACCCTAGAAGGTCAGGGTCAGGTTAAGTAATAATCTTCAAATTTTCGAAGAAAGGCGCAAGTAAAGAGTTGAATTATGAGTTGACTTCATCACATATAGGTTGGAAACTTAGTTACTTAGGTCATTTCTTTTCTTCCAAAACTCTTAACTTCGGGTTTGTGATAGATGCCGTTATAAATTAGCGGCTTTGTGTCTTGGCAGCTCAATTTATCATACGAGATCATACTTCACGCGGCCATCGTGTTTTTTCTATCAGACGACAAGATTTAAAAGGGTACTCGGTGGCTAAAAAGGCAGAAAAATCAGGGGGTGAAGAAATCATGAGTCAACTGAGACAAAATGAGTTCAAGGGAGTCTAAGCTCGACCCTTGTTTTTTGTCTTCGTCTTGTGTTTGTTACGCCAAATTGAAAGACTGAAATGGAATGGATGTCCTCTTTGGGACACAAACCCCAATGAGAACCATACCCTGCAAAAAGTTAGCTCACAACGTAACAACCCTCATCAGGGGACCAGGGCTGTTCACGGACTAAAAGAATGGGACAACTAAAACAAGCACAACAAGCTACCAGGCTGGAAATCCTGTTGGTTATTCCTCGGACCAGACGCATGGAGAGTCATTTCTTCAACATGGGGAAAATGGGGTAAAATGGCGGGTCCCGGACCCATTCCAATCGATTCAGGGCCCACAATTAAGTGGGAAATGATACCCCACAAGCCTAGGTACCAGAAATCTCGAAAACCCACATTCATAATGAGTAGATGGTTCATTTTGATCCATAACCTCTTCCGGTGGGCGCCAATCGTTCCGGGACCCATTTCATTGGATTCAGCGTCCAAACTTTAGTGGACGATAATACCTCACACGCCCAGATCGTCGAAAATCTCGAAAATCAATTATTTGAAAAACACATTTTGACCCCTACCCCCCTCAAATTCGGACCGATCGGGCTGATTATTTAATTATCGATCTGCCGGTCACCGGAAGGAGATGCGGGATGAAATGGGTGATATTATGATGTTACGATATTGTGGCCATACGAAAGGGGGTATCAATTTCAGATAAATTTCGGACGGTGAATCGATTTAAGATGAGGTCCTGTCAAGTTGGCAGCTACTGAAGAGTATACAATTCTTTCTACGATGATACAAAAATATCGATGAATAATAAACCTTTTTTGACGATCCTGTATCTCCTCTGTTGCCAAGTGATGATATAATAAAATGGCACGATTGGATGCAGAAGCCCCTATTGTCTCTGGATGTAATAGCTTCGTAAAATCGCTTTTTCTGACTTTGTTCTTTGACATATTTGGATCCTTAGCATGGCAGAAACACCGTGATTCTGTCTCGAGGATTTTTTTTTTTTCTATCAATTTGCAGTAACAATAAGTCCCGAGAAAACTTGTAGAAAGGCAGTAATCCACATAGCTCGACCCACCTACTCTACCTGCGCTCCTGGCAAAAGGATGGGCACCATTACGAGCTGTCAGAATAGAGAAAGGGGACGACGAAGCGACAGTTTATCTTTCGAGAAGGATGACAGGTTTGTTCGATATCTTCCCGCGAGAGATCCGCCATAATAAACATCCTGCCCCATTTCCAAGATGGGAGCTCTTCCACCGTCGACGGATTGGGGAATTTTCAGAATGAATTGATATTACGAGATCTAGTCATCATTCTTTTCATCGTCAATGGGACTCACGTTACAACCAAACGAGGGAACGCGTTGTTTTAGGAACGTTTCATATTTTCATGCTGCTTTGAGATCCTGGAAACAAGTTGAATAATCAGTTGGAACCGGTTCGGTTACGTTGGATGCAATCGCAAATATGGTGGAAAGTATCACCCTGGCACTGGACTCCGGGAAAAAAACGCTACAAATTCTTACACAGGGGTTGGTTATTCCTCGCACCAGGCGCATGGACTCATTTCTTCAACATGGGGGAAACAGTGGGTGTGGCGGGACCCGGACCCATTCCAATCGATTCAGTGTCCAAAATTTAGTGGAAAATGATACCCCACACGCCTAGGGAGCAGACATTTCGAAAATACACATTCAAAATGGGAAATAGGTACCCATTTAGACTCATAATACCCCACACGCCTAGATCGCCAAAAATCTATTTTTCAAAATACACATTTTCACCCCTACCCCACCCAAATTTAGTCCGATCGAGCTGAAAAGTTTCGACGACCAACTAGAGCCGGGAATGGACCCCTGTCCCAAATTTCAGATTTTTAGAATTTTTTTTTGAATTTCTAACTAAAAAAAAGTTCTACTCATGACGGAGAAGGTTTTGCTGGGCCAGTAACCAACTTGCAACCTCCCGTTGCTACCGTCCTTTGTTGACGCTATATCTCAAGCGTTATTGATTTAACCTCATTGGCGGACAATCTGTGGCAATCTGAGCGGATAACAAAGGGGGTAAGGGTCAAAATGGGTATTTCAAAAAATGGATTTTTGAGATTTTTGGCAATCTAGGTGTGTGGGGTATCATTTTTCACAAAATGTTGGACGCTGAATCCAATGAAATGGGTCTCGGAACGATTGGTGCCCTCTGGACGAGGCTATGGGTCAAAATGGGTGCCTATCTATCCATTTCTAATGTGTTTTCGAGATTTCTGGTACCTAGGCGTGTGGGGTATCATTTTCCACTAAATTTTGGACGCTGAATCCAACGAAATGGGTCTGGGAACGATTGGTGCCCTCTGGATGGGATTATGGGTCAAGATGGGTGCTTATCTACCCATTTCTGGTGTGTTTTCGAGATTTCTGGTACCTAGGCGTGTGGGGTATCATTTTCCACAAAATTTTGGACCTTGAATCGATTAAAATGGGTCCTGGACCCGTCACACCCACTGTTTTCCCCATTTTTCTCATGTTGAAGAAGTGAGTCTCCATGCGCCTGGTCCGAGGAATAACAACCCGTGTGTAAGAATTTGCAGCGTTTTCTATCAAAACGCCTAAAAAGCCCAGGGAAACATTTAGGGTTGAATCGGAGAGATTGACTTTCTGCATGAAATGTAGGTTGATTATTCAAGGATTAACCAACCCACGAAAAGAAAATGGAAAACGAGGTATTGAAAAATTACGTGTTCATTCATGTTCAACGAAACCACCGCTGGAGGGTTGATTGTCAAGACAGCTCTCACGTCCACCTAAAAGTATATCGGACATTTCCGATGTGGCTCCCAAGGGGCGGCAGTCACATTGAAACGGGCGGCACGGAAAAGAAGCTCAAAAAACTTTCCAACTCGTTACAATGGGGCAGAAGAAAGAACCGATCGAAAAGTCGCTAAAGATGAGTCGTCCCTCATCGCTCAGTTGGTGGTCGGAGAGAAATAATCTCAAAGGATCAAGGTTGGCTGGGGGGGGGGGGGGGGCTTATACCCCAGCAACTTTTAATCAACGACCCGGTGGAAGCAAAAAGGTAGATTTCTCCCGAGACCGTCCATGAAGGTTCAGGATGTAAGAGCTCACCGCACCCTCGAGGATCGGAGTTTTCTGAGCTTTTCTTCTTCTTGATCCGCAACCCACCTTCGTTACATTTAGTGCTTTCTATTGAGAAGTCAACTTTTCAAGTTTGCTTTTTCGCTCGTGAGAAATTTATAGTCCCATATATCGTCGTGTGTTTGCTCCGTAAGTTGAACGTTTTTCTACGTAATTCCAATTCGGCGAATTCAATTTGTGCTTCCCATAAAAACACAATTCACGTAACTTTATCCAACTTGTGGTCATTTCTGGCGAAATATAATTCCATTAATTTGAAAAATTGACCATTACGAGGAAATAGAGCTTTTCAAGGAAAATCGAAGCAATCGACTTTGCAAGATTCATCTCTTATCAACTACCGTAAAATATTTCGCACAAAGTGCCAGGACACCTTTCGACGGGAAGGAAGTGACTATTTGGAGGATTTATGTTTTCTAGAGCTAGTAGAGTAAAGTGGGAAATGCCAAAGAAAATTTAATTTCCGAACGACGGAAAGCATTTTCACGAAACGAGTTTCATAAAGTTATATTAAAAGTTCTATCAAGAGGCCACCTTTTTTTCTCGAGGTAAACCTTTAAAGTGAAAAGTTTATAAACGGTTGAGGTACAGATACTAGTGATTTGATTCATTCAAGCCGCGTGGTTACGTGGAAATTACAGGTACTGAAAAATACCGTGTATATTCACTGGCCTCGATATTTTCCCTTTTACACCCTACAGAGAAAACGAAGTCAATGAATGTTCTATTGCAAACAAAATCCATCGACAGTTCATTTGCACCATAGTAAGAAAGAACACGCAGATCTTGCTTCAGCACATCATTCGAATTAGGTTTCAAAATAAAACGCTACAAATTCATTTACAGGGGTTGGTTATTCCTCGGACAATGGATTCAGCGTTCAAAATTTAGTGGAGAATGATGACCCACACACTTAGGAAGACGTTATGGGTCAAAATAGGAATCTATCTACCTAATTCAAAAGCGGGGTTTCGAGATTTGTGGTACCTAGGCATGTGGTATCATTTTCCACTAAATTTTGGACGTCAAATCGATTGGATCAGGTCAAGGATTCTCAACATCCACTGTTTTCTCCATGATTCTGATCTGAGGAATAACCAGCCTATGTGATTTTTACCATATTTCTCATTGAAAAGCGATTTTGACACAAAGATATCGTTGTCAGGCCAAGGGAGAGGAGGGAAAATCATGTGTCTTCCACAAGGGTCCTCCATGCCATCACCCCAACCTCCCTCACAACCCACTTTGCCCACCTCAGCCACCCTCCCTGTCTCATCCTATCATCCAATCCCAGTTTCGTTCCTATCCCCTCCCACTGTACACCACCCACATCCTCCTACCCCTCTTCCTTCCTCTGAAAGCCTAACCACAACCAGTACACCCCTCTTGTTCACCCTCAGCCCTTGCAGGTTGAAGTTACCTTCTCACTCAAGTAGTTGGCCTAACAATGATGTCTTTATTCCCAATGCCCTTGCCAACAGCACCAAATATGTTAGATGAGATGGATGGTTCCTCTATGTAGTTGGATGGCCTAGCAGAACACAAGTCATACATTTCATACCTCATAAATTTAGGACAAAACTCTCTTCATGAGCCAAATCTACACTTTTCCCTATTTAGCCCTCCTCTTTAGTTATAATTATCTGAAGAAAAAAACCATCCTTCATGAGGATATTTCTGTAACTCGACTGGACAGTTCCAATCGATTTAGCGTCCAAAATTTAGTGGAGAATGATAACCCACGTGCATAGGAGGAGGTCATGGGTCAAAATTGGAATATATCTACCTAATTCAAAAGCAGGGTTTCAAGATTTCTGGTTACCTAGGCATGTGTAGTATCATTTTCCAGTTGTAAATTTTTGACGCTAAATCGATTGGATCAGGTCAAGGATCTCCATACTTTCTGTTTTTCCCATGCTTCTGGTCTGAGGAATAACCAACTTCTGTGATTTTTACCATATTTTCACGTTAACAAGCGCTTTTGGCACAAAGATTGTTAGGCCAAGGGTGAGGATTGAAAATCATTTGTACTTCCACAAGATCCCCACAAACCGTCACCCCAACCTCCCACACAACCCTACTTGCTCACCTCAGCCACCCTCCCTGTCTCCTTCTATTGTCCAATCCTCCTTTCTATCCCCTCCTACTGTACACCACAGCCTCCTTCCCCTACTTCTCCCACTCTAACCACAACTAGCATACATTCCCCACAGGTGCTCTTGCTCAACCACAGCCCTTGCAGGTTGAAGTTACCTTCTCACCCACAGTAGTTGGCCTAACAATGATGTCTTCATTCCCAAAACCCTTGCCAACAGCACCAAATAAGTTGTGTGAGATGGATGGTCCCTCTATTTAGTTGCATGGCCTAGCAGTACTTGCCACATTTCATTACAGATTCACAAATCACACTTAACAAAAACAAAATCAAATCGATCAAAATGGATGTTCACTTTCTCTCAAAGGTGCAACGATTGGCGACATTATCGGCCCTTTTTCAAGAAGCTTGCAAAACAGTCTCATGTTGAAACTATTTGGAGATAACAGCAAAAGCAATAAACATTGATCAAAAGAGAAATCCTCATTGAATTTACAATTCAAATACAACGGTAACCCCTTAAGAAAGAACCAGATGAAAGGTAGTCAGAAATATCGATAGATTACATAACATCTAATTTCCTTTCCTTTGCGTTGAACCATCTTCCCCAATCAGTTGACGTCATCTGCAGCGTGGGTAGATTTCCATAAGTTACTGAAGTTGGGCCACGGTACTCACTTCTTCGCTCGATTATTCATGACCAGAATAACTTTGTTTTGATCTTAGAAAGAATCCTAACATTTTGGGTTGTTTCTTGCCGCGGCGCAATTAGTGGGATTGGAAATGTGTTTGAGACTCTTGAGAATGGAAGAGACAATCGTTAATTACCTATTGGACAAGAAAACGAGTAAACAAACCATGCGAGTAACCATACGATGGAATTTGAACCTTTGCATCATATTTACATATATTATTGTTTCTTCCAGAGATAATGGTTCTCTTTATTATTTTTTTACATTTATTGTAAAATGCAGAACAAAGTTACACGGAATATGGCATTGAGGGGTGAAGAGAATCAAGCTCCATTCAATTTTGGACGTTTAATCGATTTATAATGATCGATATATCGATTCCTCTGGCGCGTACTTATGATATAATAATCATGCGTGTTCCCATCTTGTCTGGAGCCGTTTTGTGATAATGTTGAGTTTTGTACTAGTATCATTCAGCATCAATCTCGTACCGGTTCAGAGGTCAACATTTGGTGGAAAATGGTACACACCGACACAACTAGTTCCCAAAAGTCGAGTATACCTATTTTCATAATACACATTTTGCACCAATTAGCAGCGTTTTTGCTAAATATCATTTAGACACAAGAACCCAAAACCAAATTTTAGAGTTAGAAACGCTGATAATTCATTCTCAGTGGTTGGTTATTCCTCAGAACAGCAAATTCATCCACAGGGAGGTTATTCCTCGGAACAGGCGCATGGGGACTAATATAAATCGATTCAGCATCCATAACCTCTCCTGGTGGATGCCAATCATTCCAGGACCACAATCACAAGGCACAATACAGGTTGTAACGCAGTTGTCACACTAATTTATAATAGGGCACAATTTATAACTTGAAGGGTCTATATTTGGACTCCAAACTGAACTGCCCTCTGCGGCGTTCCTCGGTCCCTTTTATGCTCACTCCCTTGGTCAAGAACCTTCTTGAGTCTTTCCTGGTTCTGGGAACTCAATGTCTTGTCTCAAACAAACGGGAAGGTTCCAGCCAATTCCATATGATGCACGAATGTTCGAGAGTGACCCTTAGCCCTCCACATGTCATTCACCTTGTAATGCTGGTCGCCCAGGAGACTGGTGCAGGTGTAATCTCGCAACAATATTTAGTGGAAAATTATACCCCACACGCTTATGTACCAGAAATCTCAAAACCACACATTCAAAATGAGAATGACCCATAACCTATTCCGGTGTGTGCTGATCGTTCCAAGACCCGCCTCATTGGATTAAGCGTCCAAAATTTAAAGGAAAATGACACCCCACACGCCTAGGTACCAGAAATCTCGAAAACCCACTTTCAAAATGAGTAGATAGATACCCATACTGACTTATAATTTCTTCCGGTGGGTGCCAATCGTTCTTCATTGGATTCAGCGTCCAGAATATAGTCGAAAATGATACCCCACAAGCCTTGATCGCCAAAAATCTCGAAAATTCATTTGTCGAAAAACACGTTTCGACCCCTACTCCCCTCAAATTTGGTCCAATTCGAGGACCAACTAGAGCCAGAAACGGGTCCCTGACCAAAATGTCAGATTTTTAGAAACTTTCAAAACCAAAGTTGGCGTGCACGGCGGACGGCGTACAGACATTTTACTAATTTTGATTTTAAAACGCCAAAAAAATGAGAGGTTGACATGTCACATGAAAGTTCAGGTTGATTATTCAAGGAATAACCAACCAAAAGCTCTTTCAGGAACAAATGTCCCTTCATGAGCCAATCTGGCTGTATTTCGTCAAAATTAGGCCTCCTGTTCGGTACTATCCGAAAAAAAATCTCCCCTTGAGTGGTTATTTTTGTTACACGACCTCTAACGCAGAGTAGTGTGAACAGAACAGGATTGTTCGAATAATGGTGGCAACATCCGTGTAAGGAGAGTTTACGACAGGGAAGGAAATAGGAATACGCAATGGTCGGGGGTGTCGCTACAGTTTGGTACGTTATTGCGGGGGAAGCTTTTGAACGGATGTTGGCTAGGCAGGGGTGGTAGGGGTAAGAGGGGGGATGAAGGGGGTGTAAACTTGAAGAGCGGGCTCTGGAGAGGATCAGAAGATAATTAGCTCGGGGAATATTGGCACGCACCCAGAGTAAGGAAGCGTCTGTTCGTCTCATAAAATGAACAACTCCTAGAGGGTTAGGACTACCCCCACCACTCTTCCCGAGTGTGGTGGCATCACCTATTTATTGAGGTCTCCTTTTCTCCTTGCCACCAAATTCCCTAGCGGCGATACTCGGAGCCAAATTCCTTCTTTGTTCGGGGCTAACTTTTTATTTATATTTACCAAATTATTATCTTTTCTTTCTCGCCAAAAGGTGGGAAAAGCCAAAATGAACTCCATTTATTATCATTTCATTCAATACGAAAATCCTGTTTGTTGTCAGGTAAATTGAAACATGTTTGATCTCATGATAGGATGACGTGAATATAGATTCAGCTCTACAACGCCTACCAACCAAAGTGCTTATCACACCACACTTTTGATGAACAGCATCTGGAAAGCGATAGGATGACGGAACGGATGAATCATGGGATGCGGTTAATCCAATTGTATAATCATATTGAATAGGATTCTCATGAAATCATGCACGCTTGTATTCATCCCCACAAAAAACACATTTATACCCTCAAAACCTCTCAAGTGTAGATTTAAATTTCAATTGTCCGCCCACCGTCCACCTTTTGGATAACAAAGGCCTTTAAATTTGTTTCGAAAAAGTTCAGGATCAGCCTTAATAATTTGAAGTTACACTTAGGCTCAGTCAGGTTCAAGTGGGGCCGGAATATGATTGGTTAAAACGACTAATTTGAGCATAGGTTTTCTATCTTTTAGCATAAATTGATTCAGACCCCTAGAGGCCCTAGACCAGTAGCTCTACACTTCTTCTCTGTCTAAGAGGCCATGTCAATTAAAAGAAAAATTATCAAGTATTTTTTTTCAAATATAATAAGTCACCCACTTAGAATATCCCATAGTAGACATCATTTTTCCATAAATTCTGGAATACAATTTTTTGCTGAATTTCAGATGAGATTTGGACCAATTTGCGCTCACCGAAAGACGTTAACGGTTAAGAAAAGTACTTCAAACGTACCACTATAAGGAGAAGAAAACGCGTCAATTTGATGGTCTGAATCAGTAAAATAGGGGGAACAGTGGGTGTGGCGAATCCCGGACCCATTTCATTAGATTCAGCGAGCAAAATTTAGTAGAAAACGATACCCCACACGCCTAGGTACCAGAAATCTAGAAAACTCACACAAAATTGGTAGATGGATACATATTTTGACCCATAACCTCATCCAGAGGGCGCCAATAGTTCCCGGACCCATTTCATTAGATTCAGCGTCCAAAATTTAGTGGAAAATTATACCCCACACGTCTAGATCGCCAAAATTCTCAAAAATCCATTTTTCGAAAAACGCATTTTTACCCCTACTTTGCCCAAATTTGGTCCGATCGGGCTGAAAAGTTTTGAGGACCAACTAGAGCCGGGAACACCCCTTGACCCAAATTCAAGATTTTTAGAAAATTTTCTACTACCAGAAAAGGCGAGGACGGGCATTTGACTTTTTTGATCCAGACACCTTAAAAAGACCAGAAAATGTTTTGTGCCGAATCAGAGAGATTGACCTTTTGCATGAAAACATAGGTTGATGATTGTTGATTCATGGATTAACCAGCCAAAATTACGTTTTAAGTGATTTTCTTTTAAAATTCTGGAATACAGGCCGTTGCTTTTAGCTCTTAGTGTTCGAAGCCTCAAGGGATAGGAATTTTAAGGCAGCTCCAGGCCCCTTTATCGTTTATTAATAGAATCCACGTTACTCCCAATTTTGTAATTAAACAACCTACTAATAACTCATGGGCCTCGATTGCAACCAAAACATGCCTTCGGCTCCCAGTACTGCTTTGGCTAAATCTACATACTTGCTGCTAGAGCGTGGAACAGAAAATGTACATATTTTTCCTGTATAACCTTAATAATGGGTCGATTTTGGTTGAAAATACTTCAGCGTGTGAGTGCAAAAAACGGCGGATGAAGCCCTTGAGATTCACCAAGTTTGTTTGCGAGGAAACCAAAGAGATTTTTCTTCCTCCCACTCTCTTCCTAGGTTTCGGGTCACTTCTAAGGTTCCTCATGTCGCCTTTTTCTTCCCGCAAAACATGGAAGTAATATTTGCCGAGGAAACGATAGCTCGTGTTTGCTTTGTTTCGGCAAAAGTCCCTTTTTTCTCCCCGTACTTCCCGCGCTCTATCGTAGTCGAAAAACAGATCACGATCGTCTCCCGGAGGCTGGGATATCAAGCTCAAAAGGGAAGACGAAAAACACGCTCAATCTCGTTTAACCCGACGATCCCTTGAAAGGATTTATTTCTTTTCTATCAGATATTGCGGTGCGCGCATCTGATATGAGACCCTAAATTTATCGATCGAAAGGGCGTCTTTCTTGGTGTATGTGAGGGAAAGTGGCCACCTTCAGTTGGTGCAAGGGTTTTGCTTGGGTTTGACTTACTCTCACGTCTAAAGATCAAAAATACCAACTTTTTACTTCACATTCTCTCCTTTTTTGGTTGGTTATTCCTTGAATAATCAACCTATATATTTCATGCAAAAAGTCAATCTCCCCAATCCGCTCCAAAATTTTTTTCTGGACGTTTCTAAGCGGTTAGATAAAAAAATTCAAATGTCCGTCTGCCGTCCGCGCCATTTTTGGTAGTACACAATTTTCTAAAAATCTGAAATTCAGGTCAGGGGTCCGTTCCTAGTTCTAGTTAGTCCTCAAAACTTTTCAGTCCGATCGGACGAAATTTGGGCGAGGTAGGGGTCAAAATGTGTATTTCGAGATTGGATTTTGGAGATTTTTGGCAGTCTAGGCGTGTGGGGCATAATTTTCCACTAAATTTTGGACGCTGAATCCAATAAAATGGGTCCGGTACCCACCACACCCACTGTTTCCCCCATTGGATTGGCGCCCTCCGGATGAGGTACATGGGCATTTATTCACCCATTTTGATGACGTCTCTTCGAGATTTCTAGTACCTAGGCGTGTGGGGTATCATTTTCCACTAAATTTTGGACCTGAATCGATGGAATGGGTCCGGTACCCGCCACACCCACTGTTTTCCCCATTTTGAAGAAATGAGTTTCTATGCGCCTGGTCCGAGGAATAACCTACCCCTGTGTAAGAATTTGCAGCGTTTTGGTTATTATTAATTCCTTGTTTTCATACAAAATGTCAATCTCTCCGATTCGGCCCAAAAAATTTTTCTGGGTGGCTCTAGTTGGTCCTCAAAACATCCACCGAAAAACCACCGGAAGAGGTTATGGTTCAAAATGGGTATCTATTTACCTATTTCAAGGTTTAGAAGCACTTTCTGTCTTGTAAATGTGAGATATAAGTAATAAAATACTAATGAAAATTGCATGTAGTTCATTCTCATGCGAAGTTTAGGTATATTATGTTCCTAATTATGATGCGTTGGGCGGTTCTATCAGTTTCTTCTCTAATTACTAAAACATATAAGTACTGTAACACAAATTAATTTTAAAAGTGCCGTAACATTAACTGGTGATTCCTCCCCTCAGCACAAGCTAGGCTTATAGAGGGGAGTAGAATTGCAATATAATTTCCTAATTGTACTGTAAATGTAATCAAATAGAAGCATTTAAAAAAATAATAAAAAAATAAGTAGGTTTTTACGGTTTCTAGCACTCTAGGCGTGAAGGGTACTATTTTCACTGAATGTTGTACGATGGAAGGAGTCCGAGAAACTCCACACTCATTGTTTGAGACTTTTTAAATAAACATTACGGTTGAAGTTTTCAATTTTTATAATCGAGTTTCAGATCTTACAAAGCGTATTACGTACCACATTCCCATTACAGAGTGATCATTTTCACAATTTTAAGGAGCATTTATATCAAATTTGCAGGTATTGTGGGGGTGATCCTAACGAGCTCTTAACATTGTCTCCAGGACTAAATCAGCGGGATGCTTTCTGCTAGCGTCTTATAGATTCCTGAACAGCTGAAGGGAGTTCTTCTTACGATTCTTTTTCTAAATTATTAGCAACTGGGGGGAGGGGGGGGGGGGGGCTGCCAAGAAGAGCCAAAGAGCAAGAGAAAAGAAGGCAAAAAGAAGTTCCAATGGGCCCACGCTCATTCCTGAATTTTAAATCAAGTGAGTCGTGGCACTCGTTCTGATAATCACGAGAAAATGGACTATTTATTTGAAAGGAATAACAGTTATTCTTTAAATACAATTATCGACCAATAGACGGCGTTTTCTCGGTGAGCGCCGGACACATCTGAATTGATTTGGCGTCCGAAATTCAATGGAAAATAATACCGTACACTCGTAAAACCCCAAAAATGTTGAAACGAAGAAAAAAAATCGAAATACCGTTTGCAGCGGTTGGATAGAAAATTAGTTGGGACCAACTTTGGCTCAAATAGAGTCAGAATTTGAGATACTTCGACTCATTTAGATGGCTATCTTGTTGACCCCAGACGGAGGACGGACATTTTGGGTATAAGAACCGTAAATAGTACAATTTTATGGGTTTTTTGTTTCAATACGAATATAAAAATGTATCGTTGTAATATAAATAATGAATGAAAAGGCCTTTCTCGACCCCAGCTCACCGTTTATATTATGATACGTCAATTGTTGCCCATATCTACTGCAATTAAGTCACTAAAAGCAATCATGGTGGAAAATTGATGGTTAGAAACACGGAGCGTAATAGCCAATCAGCGAGTTAATTTATGCTAATTGATTTGTCACGCTGATTTGTAATCCCAAATCCTTCAGTAGGTATTGAGTTCACGCTAAACGCCACATCCTAACGGATTATACCTGATCCTATTCGCGTCACGCTGACAAGGACTAATTGGGCGAGGGAGTAACAACCGGTTGTGATTAGTTTCTCATAGTCCATAATTGTCCGCGGACATAATTTTGAACCAAATAAAATATGGTAGCTGGCGTAAAATAGAAGGGGATGAGCGTCACAAGGGCAAAGATGAGCTGAGGGAGCCCCGAGGCTTCCAATCTAGGTTTGTTTGACATTTTGGAGTGTGGTTTAGTGAGATCACCGAGTAACGATCGATCGAGACTATTTACTGACGTGATTGGGGAAATACTCGATCACAACTGCCGCCTAGATACATTATATTCGAGCTGCCTGGTGAAAAACAGTCACAGCGACACAAGAAGCCTAAATCCTTTCCTCGAAAGTGTTGTTGTTCCATTCACCGCAGCCGATACCACGATATTCTTCGACTCATGGCCAACAGCAGGAAAAAATGGGGGAAATGGTGGGTGTGGCGGGTCCCGGACCCAGTCCAGTCGATTTAGGGTTGGATGTGCCATGAGAAATGGCCAGTGACTTGAGACTGAAGCCTCCATATATTATATATTGTGTATATATATATTATATATATATATATATTTTATTATTATTGTTATTATAATAATAACAATAAATTGGTATTTTCATTGGTGAAATAAATTCATCAAGTCAATAATAATAGCATCAACTCAAATATAAACTTTTTTTTTTGGGGAGATAATCATAACAGGTCTATCCAGGAGTAATTTATTAAGAGAAGCCCACATAAAATCGCGAATATACCTCGTTTTCACTGCGTAAAAACCGCCGTATTCGATAAAGTATTTATAAATCGACGCCATTCGTCCCCCACTGCTTGGTGAAGGTTTAATTAGCCACCCACTTACTCCCTTCATTCGATACATCAATCAGGTTAATCGATAAATGCGGCTTATCTCCCTCTGACGAATGGTCGTCTACTTCCGACGAAAATCCCCCCTCTAATGGCCTTTCGTAAACTTTCAGTTTTTCTTTACCGATCGTTCATTTCATCGTTTCATCGTTGGACTTGGCTAGAATACCATATTGCTGATTGGGTACGAAGTTGGCCTCTATTTGAACAGAATTATTGCAAATACCCCATAACGTATTTAGGGGTGATTTTAGAAAAATGGGTTTTCGAAATTTCTGGCAATCTAGGCGTGTGGGGTATCATTTTTTACTAAATTTTATACGCTGAATCCAATTAAACGGATCCCGAAACGATTGGAGCCCACCGGAAGAGGTTAGGGGTCACAATGGGTATCTATTTACCAATTTTCAAATTGTGTTTTCGAGATTTCTGGATCCTAGGCGTGTGGGGTATCATTTTCCAGTAAATTTTGGGCGCTGAATCGACTCGAATGATTCTCCATGCTCCTGGTCTGAGGAATAACCAACCCCTGTGAAAGAATTTACAACGTTTTAATGTTTGGAACCACTACTTTCATGTCATGCATGTGTAAATACGTCACGAGAAAGACGAGCTTAAAATTTAATTTATTGCATTTCATCTTTCATCATCCAGAGGAAGAAGATTCCGATTCTTCATTAGGTACATACGCAGTCGTTATGAGGTTACTTTACGTATTCCGTGGCAGCTTCAATAAATTTGAAGAAAGTTCTTGGATACATAGGTCTAAAAAGAGGCCATTTCTTTCGAAGTGGTCTCTTATTTCGAATATTTACGCGAGAATTATTGCTGACAATTCCCCATTTTACAAACTTGACCACTCTTCGTTAAAAACATCCAACAAATCAAGTTTTCCTCGAAAGCGAAACGTGATTCCCCACTGTATACATACGTTAATTAATTATATAGACAGGTTGAGTCGAAAAAGCGGAAAGCTCATTTTCCGTATCTCAGTCAAGCTTCGTACAAGGTATTAAGCTTTATACGTAGAAGGGCTCTACTTCGTTAAAACTCTCATTCGAATTTACATCTAATAAAGGTCCATCATGACAATAGGTGATGTTAAATCAAGCCCTGGACTACTTCCGCTCTTCATGCCGGGATAATTGGCCCTGAGGGCTCGCCCTTTTTTCCCTGGCTTAATCCTGTTAGGTCGTACGCTTACTTCGCTTCTCTTGAAAGTTTTTTTTTTTCTCCGCATCCTTTTTTTCGTAGAATTAATTATATCACCCCCTTTTTTTCAACTTTGAAATTTCTTTCAGAAGGTTCGGAGAAAAAGGAGTTCACCTAATCTCAAATCCTTACGTCTCACAACGTATCGATTCAGAAGCGAACCGAAATTGATAGTTTCTCTCGCCACACAGACTGGTTTGTGCTGCCTGCTAAAGGAATTAGAGTGGATTGTTAGTGGTTTAGGGGTTGAAAATAAAAGGGGACAACACACTACTAACACGGAGATATCACGTCGACTGGGGGAAGAGAATGGGACAAACGAAACTGATAAGCAGGAGTTCCAGTTTATCTTTTACAAGTCGAAATCAACGCCTCAATTAACTAAAGAGTTTCGACAGTGATTGTGCGATCCTCTTTCATTTTGACTAGAAACCCTTGTATTCTCTCAAATGAAGAGAAAATCTAATTAGAGGCTGTCGTGTAGAGTATTAGATTAGATTAGATTAATTACACAGGGGTAAAGGGGGTGTCCCCTGCAGTGTCCACCCCCCGCACTTGGACCAAGTGGCCCATTGTGCTAACCCCTGGAGCTCATCTTGGCCGAAGCTCCGTGTTCCCGACCTAGATCCAGCAGAGCTCCGACCAGGTTCTCCTGGTTGAGGAAGTCCCCTCGGTCCAAAGTCCCGAAGGTTCTGAAACGCCTGTGTTCCAGGGCAGGACAATTGAAGACGATGTGAGACGCTGTCTCCTCGTCCTCGCCGCAGAATCTGCAGTCAGGGGTACCATTGCGCACCCCAATCCTGCAGAGATGCCTCCTGAAGTCCCCGTGTCCTGTAAATAAGCCAACGGTGAGTCTCAGGGTAGCCCTACCTTTGTTAGGACCAGTCATCATAATATGACCGTGCTCTTGCCGCGGCGTCCGCTCCCAGTGCTTCTGGTGCCAGTCAACTCAAGTCGGAATTTCATCAACGTGTTTGATCAAACCACCGGATTTGCAGGTCAACTGACGGATTTATCAATCACCGAACGGTTTGCAATAACACACGAATAAATACACTCGAACCTCGAGTGAGTTTTATCTTGAAGAGCTCATCGAAAATGACGAAGCATGAGCCGCTGAAGTTGATCCACTCGGAAAGTCGAGGAGGATCATGCACCTATCGGAGAATACACAAAGAAGGATCGCAACTGTGTCGATACTCGTTGAGGGAGAAAGCCAAGCATCAACACGGAAAAAAAATGACAGGCACTTTGGTTCGTTTGATTTGTTTACAGAGCTGTCCGAGCCACTTGTTTATCTCGGATCGTTAGCTTTCCCCTCAACCGTAAAAGACTTTATCCAATGTGACCCGAATGCCCGTTTGACTTCCCTCAGCCTATATATATTTTTTTGATATCTTTTCCATCGAGGGGGAAGCACTTGGGCTGAAATGTACGTTTTACGAGGCCATCTCGTACTTCAAACGACTACCTTTTCTGATAGGTTGCAGAAGGCTTCGTCTTATACGAGCAGTTGACGATTGGTTGACGACGTAATATCCCTCGGGTTGCGCAACTACCGACAGCAAATAAAGCAGTTTCAACCCCCCACGAAACGACCTCTATTTTGAGCGAGCTATTTCCCCTATGGGTTATTTATAGGGAACAAGAAGTAAATTGAAACAACTTACTATGCTCATATTATGAGATTTTAAGAAAATTCCTTCAGGTTTACCACGAGTTGGCAATCAACACCAGCTGTCTTGGCTAATGACAATTTCCATGTCTTCATAACTATTAACCTTCGGGCACCTGCTGGGCGACCCCAGGTCCGCTGTTTGATGAATACTACAGTTAATCACTTGTTTTGGGGTGTATCAAGAGATCGCGCTACGTATTTGTCAAGCAACCAATCACTGTCTTCCAGTCCACCCACTGATTCCAATTGGTGTCGTCTCCAAAACTCACTTTCCAAAGTTTATTGAAAAATAAAAAAATATTCAAAGAGCGTGATAGTTTCATTTTGTTGGTTGCTGAATTTCATGAATGACATTATTTTTATATTTATACGAGACAAAAATATATAAAATGCTACACATCTTAACGTTATTTTCTATGATTTTACAAAAAAAGAAGAAGAAAAAAAACGCTGCAAATTCTTTCTCAGGGGTTGGTTGTTCCTTTGACAGGAACATGAAGACTCATTCCAATCGATTCAGCGTCCAACATTTAGTGGAAAATGATACCTCACACGCGTATGCACCAGAAATTTTGAAAACCCACATTTGAAATAGGTAAAAAGATACCCATTTTGACCCATAACCACTTCTGGTGGGAGCCAGTCGTTCTAGAACCCGCTTTATTAGATTAAGCATAAAAAAATTAGTCGAAAATGATACCTCGCACGCCTAGATCGCCAAAAATGTCGAAAATCCATTTTTTGAAATACACATTTTGGCCCCTATCCCGCCCAAATTTGGTCCGATCGGGCTGAAAAGTTTTGAGGACCAACTAAAGCCGGATACGGGTCCTTGTTCGAAATTTCGGATTTTTTGAAAATTATCTTCTACAAAAATCGGTGTGGACGGCGGACGGACGTTTGCTTATTTTGATCTAGACACTTAGAAACGTCTAGAAAAACATGAGGAAAATGGGGGAAATAGTGGGTGTGGTGGGTCCCCGACCCACTCCGATTAATTCAGGGTTCAAAATTTAGTGGAAAATGATACCCCACACCCTCAAGTACATGAAATCTCGAAAACACACATTCGAAATGGGTATATGGATACCAATTTTGACCCAAACCTGGGGCGGATCCAGAGGGCGTCAATCGTTCCAGGACCCAGATTATTAGATTATGAATAAAAAATTTAGTCGAAAATGTTACCTCACATGCCTAGATCGCCGAAAATCTAAAAATTCATTTTTCAAAATACACACTTTAGCCGCAGGTGCCCGAGGTTAGTTTTTTTGGGCCCAAACGGCGGAAAATGAGGGCGGATGGACATTTTGACATCCGGAATCTACGCATGTTGAAACATGAAAGAAGAATTTTTGGGGGAAAATCCTCTGTATTATGTTTTATTTTGTATTAGGCGAAAAGAAAGGCGTATCATTTCATAAATAATGTAGTAATATGAATCTCTAACTGGCGATTTAAATTCAATCGTCAACCATTACTTGACCACCGATTCGGAATCGCTAACTGGCGAATTGTCCTATTTATCAGCAACGTTCGGCCGTATTGTGTTAGTCTATCTCCACTAGCGTGTCAGCTGGAATGAGTCCATCCATCAAGTTGCCAATATCGGAGGGTCTCCTTGTGCACACTCGCCCTAGATTTGCCCTTCGACACCAGCTTCGGCTCAAGTTGACCCTCACGTTGCGATATGGTTTGGTTCTCGGGGTCAGATGGAACGGTTTATGATGAATTATGATGTTATGCGCGTAAATTACGTTTTCTCGTCATAGAAAAGCACATCTTGGGTAGTAGTTAGAAGTGGTTTATGAAGCATCAATTTCGATATGAGTCACTCCATTTCTGATAAGTTTCTAAACATCCTCACGAATAATCTGAACACGTCTTGCATGCTAAAAACGCTGCAAATTCGTAAACAGGGGTTGGTTATCCCTCGAACCAGGCGCATGGAGACACATTTCTTCAACATGGGGAGAATGGGGAAAACAGTGAGAGTGGATGGTCCTGGACCCATTCCAATCGATTCAGGGTTCAAAATTTAGTGGAAAATGATGCCTCACACGCCTAGATACCAGAAATATCGAAAACACATATTCCAAATGGGTACATAGATGCACATTTTGACCCATAACTTCTTCCGGTGGGTGTCAATTGTTCTGGGACCCATTTCATTGGATTTAGCGACCAAAATTTAGTGGAAAATTATACCCCACTCCCCTAGATCGCCAAAAATCTCGAAAATCCATTTTTCGAAATACACATTTTGACGCGACATTGACTACGCTTAAATTTGGTCCAATCGGGCTGAAAAGTTTCGAGGACCGACTAGAGCCGGGAGCAGACCCCTGACCCAAATTTCAGATTTTTGAAAAATGTTCTACTTCCAAAGTCAGCGTGTACGGCGGACGGACATTTGCTAATTTTGATCAAGACACCTTTAAAAGTACAGAAAAAATATCGGGCCGAATAGGAGAGATTGACTTTTTGCTTTGACTCGGATCAGGTGATTAGTTGGTTGAATTACACCTAGCGCAATCACTTGATTCACATTGAAACATGTGATCAACTGCAAGTTCCACAAGACCTGGGGTCCGACCCACACGTGCCTTACCGTTAAAATAGCCTAAAAAATCATTGATGATTATGGTCATAGACTCCATCTTAGTTTTGGCCGTGTCTAACCCAGCCCACGGATCTCGAACGGAGGTGAAGATGAAAAAAAAATCGACTTTGGAAATGGTTTTTTGATACTTTTTGAGGTTACTGGGGCGCAACGGCGCAGACTAACAACCTTTCCTTTAATTAGTTTTCGGCTCGTTACAACGAAAATTGCTCCACCCTTGAAAGTGACGCCGTCCAACCCTAAAGAGTCACATTCGACAATATGAAATGATTTCAACTTCCCCCAACACTATACTAATTCAGCCTTATAGAACAAGCAGAAAAATAGAAAAGTTCAAAACACTATCGATTCAGATGTGAGCGAAAATCGAAAAATGCTTACAAATTGATGGAAAGGTGTGGGGATTTACCCAATGATGGAAATACAACTACAATAAACAATAACTGTATTTTGTTTTCCCATTCACTTGGTCCATAGAGTCACTGAGTCGAAACAGAGGGGGACACAAATTTCAACGCTCAAATATAGTAGACACTCGAGGACGGGTAAATTCATGAATTGTAGAAGTAGAAAATGCACGACTGTGGGAGGTGCGAGGGCTTGGATCCCGTCATGTTTGTTGGGTGGGGAGTTCCGAGTACATATTTCCTTCCACACCTGTGAGGGGTCCCATAAGGTGCTGCTTTCTACATTGCTTGTGCACTTGTGGTTGGCGCTTTTAAATTAGGATGGTGAGGATGGAGGACGCCACAAAAGGGGATCTTGCAGTGACATCGCAAGAAAAATTATCTGTTTTGGATGCCATCCACATAAATTTCGCTGCATAGGACAATCTCACGCCACTACGCATTGCTAATTGTTTCAACAAATCAGGACAGAGCCACTTGAGTCTCCCTGACGAAACAAGATGACGACGAATTGGCTGCATGTGCGTGCATGACCACCCAACCCCATGCTACCAACTTATGACCGACTGGGACGTGGCAGCTTCCATACGTCGTTTATGCTATCAAAAGCTGAAGCCCGTCCAGGGCCTCTATTTCCACATGAAGCTTGCTGGATCGTTAGAACACCAGCACCACGTGTTAGGCGCATTGTGAAATTTTAGTTGAATTTAGTGTGCGATTAGGTGAGTTGAAACCTTTGGAAGATGTTAACAGAAATGATTTGTCAAAAATTGATGTCAGTTGAAGAGGAAAGAGGATGCCAGGTATGCAACTTTGGCTCTGCGGAGTGTCTCCCATCGTGAGCATCAATCAAGAAATCCCTTTTCACCTGTGGGTCAAGTACCCCCTTACCACCCTCCTGAATAGTGACTCCCGCCTCCAGTGTTATCACCCTTCACCCTGCGTCCTCCCATCGCCAGCTAGGGGTTGGTTTCCCTCGACGCCCACTTCGCCCCTATTTCGCATGAGAAGTGGGAAATCGAGAGGTTCTCTCGTCTGACGCAACCCCCTTGTACGTCCTTTCCGTCTCCTCTAATGCGACGGTTTGTCGAGGAGCCCCTCCACTGTCTTACACCTTTCCCCCAGAAGGAGAAACCCCTCGACGAAGCTCTCATACTCGTATCAACCTCTTTCCGTCACTTTTCTCCCTTTGGTTTTCCTTCTCTCGCCAATCCCGTCTTTCTCTGCCCAACCCTCTAGACTAGACGGATGCCCGGAATCCCATTTCCAAACAACACCTAACCCGCGCCTCCGCGACATCCTTCAACTCTCCAACTATCGCATCCAGCATCGATTTATAACTTCCTACGCTCATCCGCCGCACCATCAACCATTTCCTTCCGCGTCCTGTCCATCCCCTTTGCAGATAGCTACACACGTCCCGAGATTGAAACAACAACTCGGTTTTAGAAGCGGATTTCTGGCTGGTTATTCCTTGAATAAACCAACATATGTTTTCATGCAAAAAGTCAATCTCTCCGATTCGGCCCAAAAATGTTTTCTGGACGTTTCAAAATGTGAAGATCAAAATTAGCGTCCGTCCGTCCGTCCGCCGTCCATGCCGACTTAGGTAGTAGAAAACTTTCTAAAAATCTGGAATTTTGGTCAGGACCCGTTTGTGGCTCTAGTTGGTCCTCGAAACTCTTCAGCCCGATCGGACCAAATTTGGGCGGGGTAGGGGTCAATATGTGTATTTCGAAAAATGGATTTTCGAGATTCCTGGCAATCTAGGCGTGTGTGGTATCATTTTCCACTAAATTAAGGACGCTGAATCCAATGAAATGGGTTCGGGAACGCTTGGCAACCCTCGGAAGAAGTTATGGGTCAAAATGGGTATCTACCTACGCATCCTACGCATTTCAAAAGTGATTTTTCGAGATTTCCAGTACCTAGGCGTGTGGGGTATCATTTTCCACTAAATTTTGGACTCTGAATCGATTGGAACGTGTCCGGGATCCGCCACACCCACCGTTTTCCCCATTTCCCCCATGTTGAAGAAATGAGTCTCCATGCACCTGGTCCGAGGAATAACCAACCCCTGAGTAAGAATTTGATACACGACTGCAAAATTATGGGGATGACAGTGAGTATGGACTGCCCCGGACTCATTCCAATGGATTTGGCGTCCAAAATTTCGTGGAAAATTATACCCCACATCCCTGGTTTCCAAAAAGCCCAGAAAATCAAGTATAAAAAATACATTTTTACCCCTACCCTCCCCAAATGTGCTTTGGACTATCTAGGTTGAGCCAAAAAGCGTTCCCTGACCAAAATTTCAAATTTTTGGACATTTTTCTACTATCGAAAGCGGCGTGGACACCGAAAGAATAACCAACCAAAAACAGGAAATTTTTCAAAGTAAATTAACATTGTATTGAGTGCATGTGGCCTTTATTATAAGGGAATGACCAATAACAAAATAATGAAGGAACAACACTTCATTTTAGACGCGAAATGGTCAAGTAATTGAAAAAAGAGTTCCATCCGGGAAAGTATTTAATTTTATAAGTACCATACCGTCTTGCTGAGTGGTTTGTCATCAAGTCAACGACCAACTTACCTGCAAAAAAGATAAAAGCAATAAATATCACGCTATGCTTACGATTTTCATAAAATTACAGGTAAATTATAAATAATAACCATAATGACCACAGGTTCGATTTCAATTTTGACGCCTTTGAGGTTCAATTACGAACAACGCTAAGCTCAAATTGACCCATTTTGAAATGATTAGCTCTTTTGAAAGCCTCTCAAAACCCATCAGATCCTTGTCGCGTTCAATAGGCCGGAATTGGGTTTTGGGACGGATTTCAGCACAGGGAAATGGAATGTGTCCGTTTTTATTTCATATCGCGCACGGTAATTGATGCAAATGGAAGAGCCTTCAGAGAGCTCTCCCGAAAGGTGTAATTTGTGAGTATCGGATGACTGTACCGCGGAAGTCGACAGTACGATAAAGTGGTCACAAAACGAACGAATTTGAACGAGCTGTTGTGGGTTTCCAGAGTACTAGAAAAAGCGGAAAATCAGATTTTGAGTTCTTGCGATTGAAAATGCCTCCAGAACATCCTCGAACTACTAAACTCGTATTTAAAAAAGGAATAGCCAACCAAAAGGTTATATTTCCCTTTTTTGTCCTACGAATAGGGAAAGATAGCATTTTGCTGGTTGTCGTATCATATAAACCAATTCTACGTATTTTTTCTATCTAGCGGGAAACGTGGTGCATTTCATATCGTCAGATTGTTGAATCAGGATCTACAAGGCTGTTTTTAAACGATATTCTTGGCGCAATCAGGAATCAAATTTCACCCATCAGTGAAAACGCAGCAAATTCTTTCACAAGGGTTGGTTATTCATCGGACCAAGCGCATGGGCACTCATTTCTTCAACATAGGGAAAATGGGGAAAACAGTGGGTGTGGCGGGTCCAGTGGGTGCCAATCGTTTCGCGATTCATTTTCTTGGATTCGGCCTCCAAAATTTAGCAGAAAATGATACCCCACACATCTAGGTACCAGAAATCATGAAAACACAAATTCAAAATGGGCAGATAGAAACCCATTTTGTCCATAACTTCTTCCGGTGGGTGCCAATCGTTCTGGGACCCATTTTATTAGGTTCAGTGGCCAAAATTTAGCGGAAAATAATACCCCACACGCCTAGATCATCAAAAATCTCAAAAATCCATTTTTCGAAAAACACTATTTGACCCCTACCCTGCATGTGGAAATTGAAATTTAGTGCGATCGGGCTGAAATGTTCCAAGGTCCAACTAGAGCCGGGAACGGACACCTGACCAAAGGAATAACGAACCAAAAAATCCGGAAATTTGCTATTCGAGCAATAAATTGTGGGCTTTTGAAATAGGTACTTGGATAGATCCCATTTTGACTCATAGCCTTTTCCAATGGGCACCAACCGTTCTGGGACCCGCCTCATTGGATTGGGCGTCCATAATTTAGTGGAAAATGATACCCCACATGCCTAAATCGCCAAAAATATCAAAAATCCCTTCTTCGAAGAACACTTTTTGATCCCTTCCCTCCCCCTATCCATCCAATTTGGTCAGGTTTGGCTGAAGAGCTCGAGGACCAACTAGAGGCGAGAACCAGTGACCAAAATGTCAGATTTTTAGAACGTTGGCTTATTTTGATCTGAACACCTTGAAACGCCCAGAAAACTTTTTTGTGGTAAATTGGAAAGGTTGACTTTTTTCCTCTCCTCCAAGAAGTGGTATATGGAAGGCAGATGAGGGGTGTGAGGGGAATATGCGGTGGCCTCCACATAGACACGAACAATCATGTGTAGGCTGCGAGCAGAAGGATCCTCGTAAAGAGTGCATGTATGCGGTACGAGTGGGACAGTGGCTAATGCGCACGCTCGCCCTTTGTACCAGGTGCCCTCCAATTGTAACACTCCTAAAAACAGGCAACACTGTACGTCAGTGGGGACATATTGCGGATGAAGGGCCACTCGTTCGACGGTACCAACCACCGGTTTACTGATGGCTCGCAATTTGGAACGGTTTCAGGCCACATACGCCTCTCATCACCTGCCAAATTACTCCTTAATTAGGCTGAAGGGGCACGTGCGGTGCGGAAGGGGGGTATTCGGTGATGAAAACGGGTGTTTGATCTCCCTCCTAATTGCCGAGTTGCCGAAGTAACTAGGCAAGGTATCGGGGGGGGGGGGGGGGGGTCTTGTCTCCGGTCTAACCGCGAGCAAATAGGAGCGAAACGATAGAACAGACCTACCCCCTCCACTTCGAAGCCCCCATTAACAAGGGCTGTTCCCTTTTGGTTACCTTACAGTTACTTAACTATATCCTCGAACACGAAAGGATTAGTGAGCACACTCGGGGCTTTTGATACCCTCGTGACTCGTACAGCGAGCGCTACATCGCGATCGAATCATTTACCTCAACAGGTGCGTAATAACACGATCTCGCTAATATTCTCGAACAAGACGGGGCAAATCTCGTAATTGGATCAACGGTAATTAAGAGATACCACAATTGATGATGACCGAAAGCAAACATCATTCAGTTCATAACCCTCGACAGCAATGAAATTCGTTCAACGGTAACATTTAGGGGATGAATAGATTTACTACACTGCTTTTACAGGAGAACAACTGTTTTTTATGAAAGAAAAATATCATTTTATCAAAAACAACGTACGAAATAACGCTTTAAGGCTGTCATTCACGACATATCCATCTGGTCCGAAGCTTTTAGCACGAGTACATATGGCCTCGGACCATATTTGGAGGTTCCCACACGGCAGCGGCCATTCTTCTCTAGGTTTACAGTTTTGCCTGCTGTTCAGCCGCTGCTACATGCATTCATGCAGAATCGAGCACACATCTGAATTGAGAAGTTGATGCCCAAAATATCAGCTATCTCATTTGTGACATGATGGACCCTGTACAGTTCCTGCGTTCCCCTGTATTTATGTAATATTTTTAACGAGAATTTTGTTTTTCGCGATGATATACTCGTATCACGCAGCTTTAAGAAAAACAATGCAAATTCTTACACAGGGGTTGGTTATTCCTCGGACCAGGCGCATGGAGACTCATTTCTTCAACATGGGGGAGGAAACAGTCAGTGTGGTGGGTTCCGGACCCATTCCAATCGATTCAGAGTCCAAAATTTAATGGAAAATGATACCCCACAAGCCTAGGTAACAAAATTCTCGGAAAGACATATTCAAAATGGGCAATAGATACCCATTTTGACCCATAGTCTCATCTAGTGGGTGCCAATCGTTCTGGGACCCTTTTCATTGGATTCAGCGTCCAAAATTTAGTGGAAAATCATACCTCACACGCCTAGATCGTCAAAAATGTCAAAAATTCCATTTTTTGAAATACACATTTTGACCCCTACCCCGCTTAAATTTGGTTCGATCGGGCTGAAAACTTTCGAGGACCGACTAGAGGCGGGAACAGACATCTGACCCAAATTTCAGATTTTTAGAAAATTTTCTACTACCAAAAACGGCGCGGACGGTGGATGACGTACGGCGTACGCACGTTTGCCTTTTTTGATTTTGAAACGTCCTTGACTGATTATTCAAGGAATAACTAACCTAAATAAGAGAGGGTCGTCACAGGTTTGTCGCCTTCACATGTCACAATCTATAGGTGGTTTAGCAGGCCAAATGGCTCCTGGCCGATCCAATCTTACCCCTGTGTGGGGAATTCGAGTGGCTCAAAGCGGCTCTGGAAGATGGGGGGGGGGGGGAGCTGGATTTCCGGATAAGCCATAATCCACTTGTACCTTCCCTGAGTGTTTCCGCGATGGCCATGCACATCTGCCACACCCATTCATTTCTCACTTTTAATTTCTTCTGTTACTCATCATTCCAGGCCGCACATTGGCCAGGATCAGACAGGAATCCAGTTGATCCTCTCAAAACTCTCAGCATACTGACTTTAGGATTGGCATTCAGCGATACAAAGGAGGAAATAGCGTCCAAGATGGCGGCTGGGCGTTGTTTCGTCTTCCTTCGCGACATTATGCCGAAGCATCCGATCTCAACTCGTCTCGTGGGAACCCCCCCTACCAACCCTTCGTACATTGGAATCCCAAGACTTCCTACGCGATCTCCTCGAAAGAGAAAATCCTCGTTGTACTTTAGCGAATCGTTTACGGCTGAAAGAATTCGACGCCTCCTCACCCCTCGTCAGAACGTGGGGGACACGGCATCGCATACTCCAACAGTGTTCGTCTCTTCTCATTCTGTTCCTGCATTGTCGCCAACATTCCGGCAATGTTTACCCGCCAAACGCACTCGTTCAACCCAACCCCTTCCCCGTCCACCAAGCCATGTGTGCATTGTCTTTCCCACGGTAACGCCCCACGGCTCTCTCTAAATACATGGAGGTTCTGTAGAATTTATGAAGCGCTCAACTGGTTAGGGGCTTTGGGAAATGCGGTGCATTAGTGAAATGTGCCGACTTGCTTCAATGAAACGCGTTCCGTCGCTCCATTAATTTGACTCCACGCAGTAATATACTGCAGTATCTGAGTGTGAAAAACCGACTTACAAGGAATGACCTCAACGAACACTTTTATCTGATCCTAGAAATAAAATGAGGCGTAAATACTCGAATTTCCTTCAAATGCATTTAATCGAGAATCTATATTGAAAAAAGATTACACCAATGCTGATTTTCCTCAAAATGAATGCCATTAGTTTCCATAATGACATAGCTACCTCTTATTCCAGGTAAATCTAACCTAGTCACAAAGTGGGCAATTAGAAGAGGAAAACCTCTTTAACATGCAGAAAATGGGCGGAACAGTGAGTGTGGCGGGTCCCGGACCCATTCCAATCGATTCAGTGTCCAAAATTTAGTGGAAAATGATACCCCACACGCCTAGGTACCAGAAATCATGAAAACACACATTCCAAATGGGTGGGTAGGCACCCATTTTGACCCATAACCTCATCCAGAGAGCACCAATCGTTCCAGGACCCGTCTCAATGGATTCAGCGTCCAAAATTTAGCGGAAAAAAATACCCCACTCGTGTAGATCGCCAAAAATCTCAAAAATCCATTTTTCGAAAAACACAATTTGACCCCTACCCCGCCCGGGGAAAATGAAATTTAGTATGATCGGGCTGAAAAGCTTCGAGGTCCTACTAAAGCTGGTAACAGACTCCTGACCAAAGGATTAATCAACCAAAAAAACCTCAATCAATTCAAAAATTAAAAGATAAAAAATCTGCAAATTCTTACACACGGGTTGGTTATTCCTCGAATGGGGGAAACAATGGGTGTGGCGGGTCCCAGACCCATTCCAATCGATTCAGGGTCCAAAATATAGTGGAATATGATACCCCACACGCCTAGGTACCAGAAATCCTGACACATACAAAATGGTTGGATACATACCAATTTTGACCCACAACTTCTTCCGGTGGGTGCCAATCGTTCTGGAACCCATTTTATTGGATTCAGCGTCCAAAATTTAGTGGAAAATGACACCCCACTCGCCTAAATCACCCAAAATCTCGAAAATCCATTTTTCAAAAAACCCCTACCCCCTCCAAATTTGGTCCGATCGGGCTGAAAAGTTTCGAGGACCCATCTCGGCTGGGAACAGACCCCTGACCCAAATTTCAGATTTTTAGAAAATGTTCTACTACCAAAAACGGCGTGGACAATGGACGGCGGACGGCGTACGGCGGACGGACATTGACCTTTTTTGATCAGGACATCATGAAACGTCCAGAAAAAAATTTTGAGCCGAATCGGAGAGGTTGACCATAATCATGAAAACATAGGTTGATTATTCAAGGAATAACCAACCAAAAGAAAAATAAATAAAATAAAATAATTTTTGTGTCCAGCAAGTGTTAGTATGCCCATCGACCTACATAAGCACTTGTGTAGATCATTTAGAAAGAATTTCAATTTATTGATTGGTAAATTATTCTCAAGTATCCTAACAACGTCATAAGGCAGTAGGTGAGCGTCCGCCATGGAGCTACACCGAACTGCCGGTAGAGCGCGGTCACGCCAGTTTCATCTCTCACCACATTTCACTCTACACCACGCTCACAGATCACTCATCAATAACAACTAACCTGTACTCATTAGTCAGTAGTGAATTTACCCCTAGTAACTACCAATAGAAAGAAAAATGTCATAATTTGGAGCTTTTCAAACTTCAGTTACAAATTAACTTTTCTATTATTTTTAAATATCTCACGTCATGATTGGACAAAATTAAGTAAATCTGATCCAAAAGTGTTAAAAGAAGATTCTAGAATATTGGTGCTGTACAGATGTTGGCTCAATTTCCACAAAAAATCATGATTTTGTGGTAGTTTTTCAATTGTAGAGAATTTGAATAGAATAATTTGATATTTTACTGCTTTCATGTATTTGACACCAGTGAGACCAAGTTTTAAAGTGGGTTAAGTTTTACTGAGAACTATATATACCGTTTTTATTGCGAATCGAATAAAATACGGACCATTTAGGATGGATTTTGGAGGAAATTGATTTGAACAAAGACACCCCCTCGCAGGAACCTTAGCCCCCAGATCCGATTAACTGACCCCTCTCGGCCCTAGACTAGTGGAGTTTTAAAGCCGCTAGTTTTGAAGTTTGAGAGCCGAGGAGGGGAAGTGGTTGGCATTAACTTGAACGAAAGTTGAAGCCGTGGGAAGTTTTAGTGTGGACGGTTTGAAGAAGTGAAGTGGAGGGAAGGCACTACGGTAACAAATTTACTTTGCAAAGTAACTCAGGATCGCGCCATCAGGCCCGTTGAAGGGTGAGGGCCTTTCCGAGCCTTTGGAGTCATCGATTATTCGGACGCTTTTAGGCAGGAAAAAGCTTCTGATGTGAAAATACCGGTCGAACGCCACCGATGAGACGAGTTGCCCATTGTGAAATTTATTTGCGTCGCTCTTCGGTATCGCCTTTCTTTTTACTTTAACAGCCGATGGAAGTCCCCTTTGACATCAGGAATTATGACGTGCCCCTCGTTAACGTAATTAATTCGGGAAAAATCGATTCGGAGAGACAGCACGAGAGATAACGTCATTTGTTAGGTAAAAGCTTCAATCTACTACACAGGAGGAATCTGGATGACATTTTTTCATATTCAAAGACCCTGAACTGTCTCTAGTAGAGTGAAATTATGATGGTGATTACATTAACGATTTTTTTAATAAAACCAGAATATTTTTTGGCAATAATTGAGATGCCATCATTGGAACCATCCACAGGAGAAAGGACTAAGGAAATATAAAGTACAAAATTGTCCAAAAGTCTTTTCAAAAATACAATGATGGTTATAAACAATGTTGGTCCACTTCTAAATTCAATTCTATTTCGCTCACTTTATTCTTGGACAAACTGCCTGAATTGATTCAGAACCTATCACTTTGGATAATATCGAAGTTACTTCGTTAGGTTCACTCATCGATTTTTGTAGGTTATTCCTTGAATAATTGCCCAAAAATTTTTTCTGGGCAATTCTAAGTGTCAAGATCAAAAAAGTCAAATGTTTGTCCGCCGTCCACGCTGACTATGGTAGTAGAAATTTTTCAAAAAATCTGAAATATCGGTCAGGGCCCCACTCTCGGCTCTAGTTGGTACTCAAAACTTATCAGCCCGATCGGACCAAATTTGGACGGGGTAGGGGTCAAAATGTGTAATTCGAGAAATGGATTTTCGAGATTTTTTGCAATCTAGGCGTGTGGGGTATCATTTTTCACTACATTTTGGACATTGAATCCAATTAAATAGGTCCCAGAACGACTGACACCTAACGAAAGAAGTTATGGGTCAAATTCTCCCATACCTATCTATAGATCTATCTACCCATTTTGAATAATGTGTTTTCGAGATTTCTGGTACCTAGGAGTGTGGGGTATCATTTTCGACTAAATTTTGGACGCTGAATCGAATGAAATGGATCCGGGACCCATCGCACCCACTGTTTCCCCCATTTTCCTCATGTTGAAGAAATGAGTCTCCATGCGCCAGGGACTTTTTTCCGCTAGTTTTCCACAGTTAATATCGTTTGATTTAACAGACTTAACAATCTGGTAGATTATTTGATCAGACTTGAATAACAGTCGGAGGTCGCCAGCTCATGGCATTCCCCTTAAATCTTGGAGCCCGCAGCTTGCTGAGAGGCTTCACCCTTCGAACTTAAGGGCGCCTCAACTTTAAACTTGGACCCGTCCGAGGGTAATCCTAATTGTTTGAGTTGCTTTCTAGCGTTATGCGGGAGAACGATAAGTTTTAGGCTCGAGACAAAGAGAATTTCCGAGAGAGAATCAGGTGAAAAGAGGAAAATGAGCAACGCCTTGACATACGCCTTAGAGGCAAACTGGGTACAAAATGTGACGGGAGTGAAAAAGATGCCTAAGGGAAGCCAAAACTTATGAACAACTTTCCAAGGAAAAGGCGAAAATGGGATTTACTCAACCAGGAACATCACTCGACACGCTGGAGGAGTGAAACTATCCGTCATCTGAAACATGTATTACACATTCCTGGTTGTCAGACATGAACCTAAAATGTGAGCGGATTTAACCTCAGCTATCAGTGCGTGACTAGAATTTCAAACTTGGTAGAAGTAAATTTCATCTCACGCCTGACTTGTGGCGTAACCGTAAAGCGTATCAGCCTCAGGAGGATTCGGCAAATTTGCTATAATAGCGGTGAATATGATGAAATCTGATCACAACAGCAACATAACAATATATTTAAACGCAAAACCGAAATTTCAGATTTTTAGAAAATTAACACCGAAATCGGTGTACGGAGGACGGACATTTGGTTATATTGACTTAGACACCTTGAAAAGCCTAGAAAAATTTTTTTTTTTGGGGCAAATCGGAGAGGTTGACTTTTTACATGAAAACATACTGGGTTGATTATTCAAAGAATAAGCAACCAAAATCAATTCCAGGCGACAGTTTCTGCCAGTAGCTGGGCAGTTCCGCAAGGCTCTCTTTTGGGGCCAATATTTTTATTTTTGGGTGTCAACGGGGCAACTGAAAACCAGTCAATGTGATTAATCAAGCAATTTGACTTGATTGATTGGTTAGCCACCAAAGAGAAGCCAGAAACTAGGGAAATATCGAACCTCTGAAAAATGCGCATAATAAAGTTCACTGAAGAGTAATCGAAACGGAAACCTTTAAAATTCAGAGCCTCTCCAACCCAGTTAGAAGATTACTAGTAATATTTCAGCGACTCCCCTTTCTCGGATTTATTGCGAACCGTCCGTTTTCTATAATTTCTCATACCTTCGAAGGCGCCTTCCCCCCCAACAGAAGGTAAGAGTGGAAATTCGTCCGGTTCTTTTTTTTAACCCAAATCAGAAGAAAAAATCTTCCTGGAGAGGGAAACTCATGAATTATGCAGGTTAGGCGGGACAAGTAGTCGGACCACGCCTTTACTTGTCCCAATAAATTTGAAAAAGGGTTTTCCGGCTTCAAATAACCCAGAAGGTTCTGTTGGTAGGTTTGTTTTCTTTCAAGAAGTAACAAAATATTCAAGAGCTCGCAATATTCCTTTTCTAGTCTCTTTACAAATTAAAGAGTTCCCGCGGTGTATTATGCAGCAACTGGTTTGATAATTTGTTTTGTTTTTCTTTCGAATGAAGGGGATTGTTGCAGATTGTAGTTGTAGGATTAGTCGAGGGGCGATGCAGAAGCAATTTCGGCAGATACGTTGCTGCAAATTTAAAGACTCTTCAATGTGACAAGACTTGTGCTGTGAGAAGGAAGTTCCATTTTCCACTCTTTTCTTATAAATACGTTATACGTTTTTGAAGGGCGATAAACTTCTTATGTCTTAGTCTAATTGTCTCTCAATTGGCCATGTAGAGTTATCCAGTGAGGGATTTTCCCGCATTCTCGTGGATCCTTCTTCCAGGAATTGAGGTGCTTATTTCTCTGAGAATCCTTGTATGACTGTGTCTCGGAAATCTCTGAACTTCAGATCTCTGCACTACATAGGTATCGATAATATGGACGTATTCCTCAGCCTTGTCGCAGAGGAGAGCTTTGGAAGGTCCCTACGTGATTGAGATGACACTGGTAAATCTAGTCACGACTACTATCCGCATCCTGAGGTGACAGCACCAGCGTTAGATTTGGACAAGTGCTTACTTTGATCAGAACCCTCCAATATTGACCTTTTCCCAGTTGCCCCACCACTCACTATTGCGCCGTGATGTGCACTTTGGGAATACCATCTGTTGAGATAGAGTGATGGTTTTGAATCCACTAGGCAAGAGCGAGTACACAGGCATTACCAGTTGTGCCTGTGTGCCGTGCCATCTGCTCAAGGGATAAGTACCTCGTTTTAATTTGGCAGGGAGCAATGAGTGACTAGCTGCAGTCTCACAGAGTCTAGGGTGGCTGCTGAGGGCGCCTTGACTCCAGCCTGTCTGAGAGGATGTGAACGAACGTGGACTTTTTGTGGTTTTGAGTGAACAGTGGACCAGAGAATACCATCGAAATAGCACCAGAAGATGTGCCAACTCACCAAAATACCCATAGCCACCAAGCATGATATGTATCCAGGTCGTGGCGAGAAAAATGGCCAGCCCATTCCAGTCTTAGAGCCGCTTTAGCTGCGTCCTCCTTGAAGAAGATGTTGGCAGTCATCGTCCAACAGAATCGCCTCTGTCGCGGGGCTATTACCCCGTATACCCTTAGAGAAACACATGTACGTCAGTAACATGACCATTCCTGTACACTTCCAAACTGGTACTGCCGGTGGAGGGAAGCCCCTGGCCAATGAAGCAGCGCTTAGGCAAAGCTTCACAGGCCAGCGATTCCAGTAGAGGTAGGAAACTACGGTGGAAGCATGCTGAACGTGGAATGATGGTGCCAAAAAGGGGAGGTCTGTGCTGCATGCACTCGTTCATAGTGTACCAACATGGACCGGATCTAGAAGATGAGGTGTAATACTCGGGAGACCACTCTGGGTAGTGCAAGCTAGAATGCACGGACTATCGAAATTCGGCAGCTAAGCCCGAGGGGATAGTCATTCTGGCCTTAAGTGGTTGTCTCTTCGCTGCTTGTAGCAAAGCAGGGAGTAGCATAATCCGTGGGGTGAGCTCTCCTAACAATTTTGGCCCACTCTTTTGAATTAGGTGTTCATGAAGTTTCCTCGTGAGTATGCTCTCAATGCCTGGCTTTGGGTGCAACTTGTACTCGCCCTCATAACATGTTGCTGCCTCGTAAAACCTACGCCAGCTGACAGTAATCATTCTACAGGATCGAGGATTACGTATTGACAATCCCTTCTTGCTATACGTAAACAACTTTGGCCAGTTGGTTTTCCCAGGATTGCATACTGTTGCAGACACTCTTTTTCTTAGCTTTGTAAGATGGATGCAGGAGTAGGATTCGTGTAAGTGGAGGTTGCTGTAGTCAGTGCGACGTGACTTGCTTCTGGCTGTCTACTTGGAGACATGAATCCAACTTCCTGGTTTTATGGAACCTAAAGTAGGAAGTAGGAGTAGCCAGTTTTTGGTGGCTGTCATTCTCATCATTGCTACTTGAAGAATTCCTCGAGGTTTTTGTTCCGTACACCTAATTTCAAGTATTCGCACCGATATTGTCAATTACGTAACCAGCCTAGAAGATATTTGTTTCGTGGGCAGATTCAGCATGAGGTTTCTAAACAAGTGATCAAGGCCATATTGATCCAGTGATCGAAATTTCAGATCTGTACCGAAGCTCGGAAAATCTCTCACCTTAGTGAATGCCCTCTCGCAGAGCTGCTGCTTCTCCAACAGCATGTCATTGGAGCATCAAAATGGCATTAGTGTCGCTAACGTAGAGTTGCGTCTAACCAAGAGCTGCCAGATACGCTCAATCCTCCTCCAAGTCTGGACTGTCCGTCTGGGCAACCAATTAAGCAAGAAAACGGCACCGTAAGTTCCGTTATGGCTGTGCTTTAAGCGCAAAACAGTACTGTCACTCACAAAAATGTGCAGTGAGTGAACCAAGCGGTCATTCTGGTCAATAAATAGGACTGTCGATTTACAGCTACTATCCCAAAGAAATTGTTCTTTTCACATGAACTTCGGAGGCAACGTAATATTGGCAAATCAAATGCTGTATCAAAATCCTCAGTCTGGGTCTTTTTCAAAGTAATGGAGGGGTTTCGGGGAGACTCGACACATGAAGTCGGTCAGTAGAGAGGAGAGTGGGACTTTTCCCACATTTAGTCGTTAACTCGAATTCTCCAGAAGAAAAAAAACCACCTGAATAGAGGAATTGTCAGTTGTCGACCTGTAAACACATTTATCGACGAACCACGTCAATGCGGGGCATACAAACCGAGTTAACCTTTTGTTGAGGGAAAAACAAGATTTTCACCCAATTGCACACAGTCATGATGATCACATACGGTTGGATCCAAGCGAATCCGCCAGCTCTCTCACTAAACCCAGGAAAAAACACATAAAGTTCCCTCGAAAATCCCAACAAAAGCGGAGGAACATCATAATTTCTTTTAATTCGGAGAAGGTCCGCGCATACGGGACCGAAGGGACTTTCGCAAGCTGAGTTTATGTGTTTGGGATCTTTTCTGGGTTTGATGCCAAAGCGTATGTAAACATATAAGTCCCTTTCTCCAACCCGTGTGGTTAGAAGGCACTTTGGAAACCCCTTCTGGGTAATTAAGCTAAACTCCGCGACCCTCGAAATTCCGGACTAAACTTCTACTCGTCCAGATTTCCGGCGTTGAAACCCGCTGACGTATCTCAGGAAAGTTTTCCCCGGCATCAACAACCCGTTTCGACCCTCATTCTCACCTGGGGGAGGATCGTTTTAATTTTCAGTTCCTTTCTAGCCCTTACGAGCCAACGCCTTTTTCCTCTCGGCTTAACGACCTGAACTAACAATTGAGCGTATTTAGCGCCAAATTGGAGACATAACAAGAAATAATCACCAACGCATACCTACCTACAGGAACATCCTTCCCTCTTCACAAATTTGAGGGTTTACTTGAAAGATGCTAGTTTCCAATTAGACGCAAAACAGGTTGAGAGGTGTCCATTTTGACTCAAACCACCCTCCAGCTGGCGCTAATCGATTTGGGACACATCTTCATGGCTCCACCGTCCAAAATTAAGTAAAAAAATTACACCCTCTACTCCTAGGCCGCTGAAAGTCTCGAAAATCCATTTTTCCAAAAACACATTATTTCCCCTTTGACACCCTCCTCCTCCAAATTTGGACAGATCAGGCTGAAAAGTTTTGAGGACTAGCAATAGCCAAAAATGCCCTCAGGGTCCCTACCAAAATTTCAGATTTTTAGAAAATTTCCTACTACCAAAGACGGCATGGACGGTGGACAGACTTGAAGAATATCGAAGCAAATCGGTGAGGATGAACTCCTGCACGAAACAGGTTGATTACAACCCATTCGTCAAAAAAATGAAAATAAGTTCAACTGTATTTTACGACATCTTTTACAAAGTTTTAATATTATTGTAAATGTGTAGAAGGGCCTTTAGAATATGTTTGCTACCCCGAATCAATTTAGAATGTTTTAAAATGCTGCAAATTCATTCACAGGGCATGGATATTCCTCGGAGCATGGAGACTAATTTCTTCAAAATGGGCAAAATGGGGGACACTGTGAGTGTGGCGGGTCTCAGCCCCCTTCCAATGAATTCAGGGTCTAAAATATAGTGGAAAATGATACCCCACAAGCCTAGGTACCAGAAATCTCGAAAACAAATTCAGAATTGGTAGACAGATACCCATATTGACCCATAACTTCTTCCGGTGGGTGCAAATCGTTCTGGGACCCGTCTCATATTCCATTATTCAACCAAAACAATGAAAATTCATGTGCTACACTTAAATGTTCATCATCATCCACTATTTGAAAATTTTGGAGTTGCGCAATTTTGCATGCTCGCTGAATCGATTGCGAGCAATAACAACCAATTGAAGGGGTTTAATGGAAAAGTACCCATTTTGGTACTTTTTAGTTCTCAATTTGCAATCGTGTTGCTACCATTACATTGGTTAGTAACACGATCACCACTGTATTCTCTTAACTCAAATTGAATGCCTTATCAAAAACTTGTATCAACTGTTAAAACGCTGCAAATTCTCTCGCACGGGTTGGTTATTCCTTGGACCTTGGATCGCAAAAAAAAAAAATTTTTTTCCCCCTCTCTCAAATTACACATTTTGACCCTCAAACTCCCCTCAAAATTTGATCCGATCGAGCTGAAAAGTTTCGAAGACCAACTAAAGGAACGGACCCCTGACCCGAATTTCAGATTTTTAGAAAATTTTCCACTACCATAGTCGGCGTGGACGGCGGACGGACATTTGAGTTTTTTGATCTAGACACTTTGAAACGCCAGAAAAAAAAAAAAAAAAAAAAAAAAAAAAAAAAAAAATAGGGCCAAATCGGAGAGATTTACATTGATTGCATGAAAACAGAGGTTGATTATTCAAGGAATAATCAGAACAACCCACGAGTATTCAGCCTTTTACTGTCCGAATCAATGGAGTGGTCTTTGAAAATGAAACATTTCCCCAAAAAATGTTTGTTTTTGAAACGTTTTCCCTTATTTTCGTACGTTTTTCCGAATACGTTTCGTTTTACTGTCCAACTGAACAATACCTGGGTTAGAGCCTCGCCTCTCGAATGGTCAGGGTCGAAACGAGAATAAAAGAAAAAAACTTCATATTTCACAGAGATCAGGGCAAAATCGACCGTACCGCAGGTGGTAAGAAAGCTGAGTAATCTGCTAAGTCAACTCACCCCTTGTTTACTTTTGACAGGTGTTTCAACTGGGAGGTCAAGCTCTCGACAGGGCCAACGATTAGGATCCTGACGCCGAGACATGCCATTAGTCAACAACTCGGGGATGATCCTCAACTAGAGTCCACGTTCACTCTGAGAGCCCCAATTTAAATTAGCGAAAGAAAGTTGTATAAAGCACGTATTTAGCGTTGATCAAATATGGCTGATGTTTGACAAAATTGAAGGATCTTTCATGGGATTATCGCATGGAGTGGCTGCCATCGATAACCACTTAATAATAAAACCACTAGTCACCATTTAAAAATGTACATTGATGATTATGCTGAAAAGGTCACGAAGATATTTCGGTCCTCCAATTGTCCGATCGGGTTGACAAGTTTCGAGAACCAATTAGAGCCAGAAACGGGTCCCTGACCAAAATTTCAGATTTTTAGAAATTGTTCTACTAGCTAATAACAGGCGTTTGAATTCGAAAAAGACGTGCGTTTTTTGGAGAAATCATTGTTTTTCAAACCGACATTCTTCATAAAACGCTCAAATTCTTTCACAGGGGTTGGTTATTCCTCGGACCAGGCGCTTGGGGACTCATTTCAACGGATTCAGGGTCCAAAATTTCGAGGAAAATGATACCCCACACGCCCAGGTACCAGAAATCTCAAAAACACATTCGAAATAGGTAGATTGATACACATTTTGAACCATAACCTCTTCCAGAGGGTGCCAATCGTTCCAGGACCCATTCCATTGGATTTAGCGTCCACAATTTGGTCGAAAACGATACCCCACACGCCTAGATCGCCAAAAAACGTAAATCCATTATTCGAGAAACACATTTGACCCCCCCCCCCCCCTTCTTCTCATTTGGTCCGGATGGCCTGAAAGGTTTTGAGGACCAACTAAAGCTGATTGCAGATTTATAGAAAATTGTCTACTACCAAAATCGGCGTGTTTTGATTTAGACGCCTTGAAACGCACAGAAAAAATGTTTGGGCTAAATCAAAGAGGTTGCTTTTTTGCATGGAAAGATGGATTGATTATTCTAAATATAACCAACCAAAACAATTAAAATTCATGCGTCACAATTTAGAGTTCACCATCATCCACCATTTGACAATTTGGGGGTTGCGCAACATTGCGTGTTCGCTGAACCGGTTGCGCGCTATCGGAAAAACTTTTCAATATATTAGATATTTTCATTAAATTTTGAGTAGAATCCGAATTTTTAATAAAATGTTGGTGTTAAAATTGAAAACAAGGAAGTTAGTCTCACTTGCGCTTGGATGCGCAAATATGATATTTGAATTTGTTTGGCCCCAGGCCTCCCTATAAGATCTAAATATGCCAAGGAACAAATTCAAGCCAGTTCAAATTACCCGCCGTTCTGGTCGATCGGGTTAGGTCCATCTGCTCGCGCTAGATTACCCGACACTAGTGCTCACTCGTTCTACAAACTAATGGGGTTAACCTGCCGTCCTGGGAAACCTTACTTACAGTTTGGTTCTGTTTAATGAAGTGTTTGCCTCGCTCTGCTCATCAACTGTGTATCCATTTACATCCATTCGTTCATTCATTAAAAGGTCTATTAAACTGTTCCTAAAGTTCTTCAGTTCATACCCACGGTCTCACAGAATTCTTGCAAAAGAATATGACGATTTTTTCGAAAAAATTTGGTTTTCTCGCATTTGGACGGTTTTTGGAGGGGGAATAACTCATGGTACACCCTGCATAATCATTGATTTTTAATCCTCAAAGCACGAAAGTCTATAACATCAAACGGTAGGCATTTTGGACTATTGATGTTTTGCCTCGATAGAGATAATCGATGTTACCCTTTTATTGAGCAATGAGATGACGCGAAATTATTAAAATATGAAAAAGGGACAGTTCCAGGCAGTTTTTTTATAAACTATTCCCTTCAGAAACAGGCAAATAGAAAGAATAGAAAGAGTTAAATTTTTCTCACAACCACTTGAGTTTTCTTTAAAAGGATAAAAATTGCAAGTACTCCTTCAAATGACACCCAAGTAACTCGAGCGTGACAAAATATTTCATTCAGTCTCTCGTTTCCCACTTTAATAGTTCATCACCGAGCAAAATACAACTTTTGTCACTTCGTAGACTTTCCTGAGAGCGCGATATCATCATGACCTCTGAGAAAGAAGGGAAAAAAGATTAACGAGATGGAGGGACAAAAAAAAAAAAAAAAAAAAAAAAAGTCTCCGTGAGTCGAGCTTTGACTATAATTGTCCGGGAAAGAACCCGTCGTTGGTGATTGAGGAGTTGAAAATAGAATGACTTCTTTTGGTAGGCTGTTTCAGACTTGGAAAAGTGCAAGCGCTAGAGGTAAATTAAGAGTTGGCACACAGTCCAGCAATTTCTTTTTCTACTCTTTAGAAAAAAAAAAAAGGATAAAAGATGAATTATTAAGGGAGGAAAAAGCGGAGGAGGAACTCATTACAGCTTGTTGAGAAGTGATACAGTTTCCTGCAGGGTTCGCCTTTCGTCGAGGATGAGCTTTTCTCTTGTCGTTACCTACTTCAATCCACTGCTTTCTCAACTTGGCTTGTGGCCGGGACGTTTTATTTACTTGCAACATGACGACGAGGTTTGAGGAAAATTATCCAATTGGGAATGATAAAGTACGTAACGATATTGGGTCGAAATAAGCAGCGCTGCGTGAGAATTGCATTTTGGAGAACGAATGACAGTTTTTAACAAAAGAATACCTTTTTACTTGTTCAAAAACTAGTTTAAAGAACTGTTTGGATAATTTTTCTCGTTTTTGTCGATTATTTTCTCTGCCAGGTCAATCTTCGGCCCTATCAAATGTTAGGTTAACCTGCGTGATAACAAGGTCGAGCCAGATAATCCTTATCAGCATTCAGTTTGTCCTAATCGGCACTACAAGTGGTAGTACAGCATAAGGGTGAGTTCTATGAATAATAAAGACTTAAAACTACCAAAAAACATTACATGGTGCCATACGGAGTGACATATGGCACTTATCGGGGAGAAACTAGAGAGAGAGAGAGCTAGGCAACCCCCCCAAACTAGCGCTACCAAGCGGTTTTTTTGCACACTAAGGAACTATTTTAAGACGCAAGTCACAAAATGTGTTTTTTGAATGGATTTTCGAGATTTTTGGCGATCCAGGCGTGTGGGGTGTCATTTTCCAATAAATTTTAGACGTAGAATCCAATGAGACGGATCCCGGAACGATTAGCGCCCACCGGAGGAGGTTATGGGTCAAAATGGTTACCTATCTACCTATTCCGAAGGAGCTTTTTACGATTTCTGGTACCTAGGCGTGTGGGGTATCATTTTTGACTAAATTTGGTACGCCGAATCCAATGAAACGGATCCCGGAACGATTAGAGCCCACCGGAGGAGGTTATGGGTCAAAATGGTTACCTATCTACCCATTTCGAATATATGTGTTACGATTTCTATACCTAGGCGTGTGGGGTATCATTTTCGACTAAATTTGGTACGCCGAATCCAATGAAACGGATCCTGGGACGATTAGAGCCCACCGGAGGAAGTTATGGGTCAAAATGGGTATCCATCTACCTATTTCGAAAGTGGGGTTTCTAGATTTTCGGCGATTTAGGCGCGTGGGGTATCATTTTCCACAATATTTTGGTCGCTGAATCTAATAGGACGGATCCTAGAACGATTGGCGCCCACGGGAAGAGATTATGAGTCAAGATTTTGGACGCTGAATGGATTCGAATTAACTGATTGCAATAGACATTATGTAGATGTGGATCGGTTGACCTCACAAGCCATCCAAAAGGGGATAATGTTCTTTTGAGCTCTTTTATATCGAAAAATGTCATAATAATACCAAGTCAAAAACGATGATAATAATATCCTGAAAAAGTATTATCATTACACCTTCATGCACCTTCATGCAAGTTGAGGTTGAGACTTCGGTTCGGTAAAATACACACAATTGTCAACTAAAATCCAAAGCATCTGAGAAAGAGCAATAAATATCCCGAGAATATTGTACAGGGAGATTTCTGTTGGCCACGAGAGATTCATTCAAATAAATTTGATTCGAGATATTGGCATTTTTGTAGATCATCTGTCACAAGTGCAGAAAGCTGTCACACTTTCAGAGCAGCAACAATGTTCGTGTTAGAGGTACCTACTTGAAATGTGTTAAATGTTCGGACCATGTTAAATGTGTAGTCTATTAAAACCCCTTTTATTGGGAAATAGGTGGTCCATCAATTCACCCTCTTCCAGATCACCATGTCCAGGATGGGCCTCGTACAAAATACGCACACTTCCCAAAT
>CM034004.1:25962644-25997634 GCA_019603395.1 Cyrtorhinus lividipennis
CCACACGCCTAGTTACCAGAATCTTAAAAAGCTCCTTCGGAATAGGTAGATAGGTAACCATTTTGACCCATAACCTCCTTCGGTGGGCTCTAATCGTTTTGGGATCCGTTTCATTGGATTCTACGTCTAAAATTTATTGGAAAATGATACCCCACACGCCTAGATTGCCAAAAATCTCGAAAATCCATTCAAAAAACACATTTTGTGACTTGCGTCTTAAAATAGTTCCTTAGTGTGCAAATAAACCGCTTGGTAGCGCTAGTTTGGGGGGGTTGCCTAGCTCTCTCTCTAGTTTCTCCTCGATAAGTGCCAAATGTCACTCCGAATGGCACCATGTAACTTCTTTTGGTAATTTCAAGTCTTTATTATTCATAGAACTCACCCTTATGCTGTACTACCACTTGTAGTGCCGATTAGGACAAACTGAATGCTCGACCTTGGTATCACGCAGGTTAACCTGTAACTTGAAAGGGCCGTAGATGACCTGGCAGAGAAAATAATCGGTGAAAACGGGAAAAATTATCCGAACAGTTCTTTAAACTAGTTTTTGAACAAATAAAAAGGTATTCTTTTGTCAAAAACTGTCATTCGTTCTTCAAAATGTAATTCTCTCGCAGCGCTGCATATTTCGACCCAATATCGTTACGTTCTTTATCATTCCCAATTGGATCGTTTTCCTCAAACCTCGTCTTCATGTTGCAAGTAAATAAAACGTCCCGGCCACAAGCCAAGTTGAGAAAGCAGTGGATTGAAGTAGGTAACGACAAGAGAAAAGCTCATCCTCGACGAAAAGCGAACCCTGCAGGAAACTGTATCACTTCTCAACAAGCTGTAATGAGTTCCTCCTCCGCTTTTTCCTCCCTTAATAATTCATCTTTTATCCTTTTTTTTTCTAAAGAGTAGAAAAAGAAATTGCTGGACTGTGTGCCAACTCTTAATTTACCTCTAGCGCTTGCACTTTTCCAAGTCTGAAACAGCCTACCAAAAGAAGTCATTCTATTTTCAACTCCTCAATCACCAACGACGGGTTCTTCCCCGGACAATTATAGTCAAAGCTCGACTCACGGAGACTTTTTTTTTTTTTTTTTTTTTTTTGTCCCTCCATCTCGTTAATCTTTTTTCCCCTTCTTTCTCAGAGGTCATGATGATATCGCGCTCTCAGGAAAGTCTACGAAGTGACAAAAGTTGTATTTTGCTCGGTGATGAACTATTAAAGTGGGAAACGAGAGACTGAATGAAATATTTTGTCACGCTCGAGTTACTTGGGTGTCATTTGAAGGAGTACTTGCAATTTTTATCCTTTTAAAGAAAACTCAAGTGGTTGTGAGAAAAATTTAACTCTTTCTATTCTTTCTATTTGCCTGTTTCTGAAGGAAATAGTTTATAAAAACCTGCCTGGAACGGTCCCTTTTTCATATTTTAATAATTTCACGTCCTCTCATTGCTCAACAAAAGGGTAACATCGATTATCTCTATCGAGGCAAAACATCAATAGTCCAAAATGGCTACCGTTTGATGTTATCGACTTTCGTGCTTTGAGGATTAAAAATCAATGATTATGCAGGGTGTACCATGAGTTATTCCCCCTCCAAAAACCGTCCAAATGCGAGAAAACCAAATTTTTTCGAAAAAATCGTCTTATTCTTCTGCAAGAATTCTGTGAGACCGTGGGTATGAACTGAAGAACTTTAGGAACAGTTTAATAGACCTTTTAATGAATGAACGAATGGATGTAAATGGATACACAGTTGATGAGCAGAGCGAGGCAAACACTTCATTAAACAGAACCAAACTGTAAGTAAGGTTTCCCAGGATGGCAGGTTAACCCCATTAGTTTGTAGAACGAGTGAGCACTAGTGTCGGGTAATCTAGCGCGAGCAGATGGACCTAACCCGATCGACCAGAACGGCGGGTAATTTGAACTGGCTTGAATTTGTTCCTTGGCGTATTTAGATCTTATAGGGAGGCCTGGGGCCCGAACAAATTCAAATATCATATTTGCGCATCCAAGTGCTAGTGAGACTAACATCCTTATTTTGAATTGTTAGAATAATCAACCTATGTTTCCATGCAAAAAGACAACCTCTTTGATTTAGCCCAAACATTTTTTCTGTGCGTTTCAAGGCGTCTAAATCAAAACACGCCGATTTTGGTAGTAGACAATTTTCTATAAATCTGCAATCGGCTTTAGTTGGTCCTCAAAACCTATCAGGCCGTCCGGACCAAATGAGGGGGGGGGGGGGGTCAAAATGTGTTTCTCGAATAATGGATTTACGTTTTTTGGCGATCTAGGCGTGTGGGGTATCGTTTTCGACCAAATTGTGGACGCTAAATCCAATGGAATGGGTCCTGGAACGATTGGCACCCTCTGGAAGAGGTTATGGTTCAAAATGTGTATCAATCTACCTATTTCGAATGTGTTTTTGAGATTTCTGGTACCTGGGCGTGTGGGGTATCATTTTTTAGTATATTTTGGACCCTGAATCCGTTGAAATGAGTCCCCAAGCGCCTGGTCCGAGGAATAACCAACCCCTGTGAAAGAATTTGAGCGTTTTATGAAGAATGTCGGTTTGAAAAACAATGATTTCTCCAAAAAACGCACGTCTTTTTCGAATTCAAACGCCTCTTATTAGCTAGTAGAACAATTTCTAAAAATCTGAAATTTTGGTCAGGGACCCGTTTCTGGCTCTAATTGGTTCACGTAACTTGTCAACCCGATCGGACAATTGGAGGACCGAAATATCTTCGTGACCTTTTCAGCATAATCATCAATGTACATTTTTAAATGGTGACTAGTGGTTTTATTATTAAGTGGTTATCGATGGCAGCCACCCCATGCAACAATCCCTAACATGAAAGATCCTTCAATTTTTGTCAGACATCAGCCATATTTGATCAACGCTAAATACTCGCTTTATACAACTTTCTTTCGCTAATTTAAATTGGGGGCTCTCACGGTGAACGTGGACTCTAGTTGAGGATCATCCCCGGGTTGTTGACTAATGGCATGTCTCGGCGTCAGGATCCTAATCGTTGGCCCTGTCGAGAGCTTGACCTCCCAGTTGAAACACCTGTCAAAAGTAAACAAGGGGTGAGTTGACTTAGCAGATTACTCAGCTTTCTTACCACCTGCGGTACGGTCGATTTTGCCCTGATCTCTGTGAAATATGAAGTTTTTTTTCTTTTATTCTCGTTTCGACCGTGACCATTCGAGAGGCGAGGCCCTAACACACGTATTGTTCAGTTGGACAGCGAAACGAAACGTACTCGGAAAAACGTACGAAAATAAGAGAAAACGTTTCAAAAACAAACATTTTCTGTGGAAAAGTTTCATTTTCAGAGACAGCTCCGTTCATTCGTACGGTAATGTGGGCTGTACGCTGTATAATGTATGGGTTGTTCTGATTTTGGTTGGTTATTCCTTGAATAATCTCTGTTTTCATGCAATCAATGTCAATCTCTCCAATTTGGCCCAATACTTTCTGGATCAAAAAAGTCAAATGTCCGTCCGCCGTCCACGCCATCTTTGGTAGTAGAAAATTTTCTAAAAATTTGAAATTTGGGTCAGGGGTCTGTTCCCAGCTTTAGTTAGTCTTCGAAACTTTTCAGCCCGATCGGATCAAATTTTGAGGGGGGTAGGAGTCAAAATGTGTATTTTGATGAAAACATTAGTTTATTATTCAAGGAATAACCAACCAAAATCTGGACGCTGAAGCTAAATCCAATGAAATGGGTCAGAACGATTGGCTCCCACCGGAATAGGTAATGGGTCAAAATGGGTACATATGAATGTGGGGTTTCGAGATTTTTGGTACCTAGGCGTGTGGGGTATCATTTTCCACTAAATTGTTGACCCTGAATCGATTGGAATGAGTCCCGGACCCGCCACACTTACTGTTTCTTCAATTTTCCCCATGTTGAAGAAATGAGTCTCCATGCGCCTGGTCAGAGGAATAACCAACCCATTTTAAAGAATTTGCAGCGTTTTGACAGTTGATAGTTAGTACAATATTTTTGGATAAAGCATTCAATTTGAGAATACAGTGGTGATCGTGTTACTAACCAATGTAAGGGTTGCAACACGATTGCAGATTGAGAACTAAAAAGTACCAAAATGGGTACTTTTCCATTAAGCCCTTCCAATTGGTTGTTATTGCTTGCAATCGATTCAGCGAGCATGCAAAATTGCGCAACTCCAAAATTTTCAAATAGTGGATGATGATGAACATTTAAGTGTAGCACATGAATTTTCATTGTTTTGGTTGAATAATGGAATATGAGACGGGTCCCAGAAAGATTGGCACCCACCGGAAGATGTTATGGGTCAATATGGGTATCTATCTACCAATTCTGAATTTGTGTTTTCGGGATTTCTGCTACCTAGTCATGTGGGGTATCATTTTCTACTAAATTTTGGACGCTGAATCCATTTAAATGGGTCCTGGAACGATTGGCGCCTCTCGGAAGATGTTATGGGTCAATATGGTATCTATCTACCCATTTCGAATGTGTTTTTGAGATTCCTTGTACCTAGGCTTGTGGGGTATCATTTTCCACTATATTTTAGACCCTGAATTCTTCGGAAGGGGGCTGAGACCCGCCACACCCACAGTTTCCCCCATTTTGCCCATTTTGAAGAAATTAGTCTCCATGCTCCGAGGAATATCCATGCCCTGTGAATGAATATGCAGCATTTTAAAACATTCTGAATCGATTCGGGGTAGCAAACATATTCTAAAGGCCCTTCTACACATATACAATAATATGTAAACTTTGTAAAAGATGTCGTTAAATACAGTTGAACTTATTTTCATTTTTTGACGAACGTGTTGTAATCAACCTGTTTCGTGCAGGAGTTCATCCTGAACGATTTGCATCGAAATTCTTCAAGTCTGTCCACCGTCCACGCCGTTTTTGGTAGTAGGAATTTTTCTAAAAATCTGAAATTTTGGTAGGGACCCTGAGGGCATTTTTGGCTATCGCTGGTCCTCAAAACTTTTCAGCCTGATCTGTCCAAATTTGGAGGAGGAGGGTGTCAAAGGGGAAATAATGTGTTTTTGGAAAAATGGATTTTCGAGACTTTCAGCGGCCTAGGAGTAGAGGGTGTAATTTTTTTACTTAATTTTGGACGGTGAAGCCATGAAGATGTGTCCCAAATCGATTAGCGCCAGCTGGAGGGTGGTTTGAGTCAAAATGGACACCTCCCAACCTGTTTTGCGTCTATTTGGAAACTATCATCTTTCAAGTAAACCCTCAAATTTGTGAAGAGGGTTGGATGTTCCTGTAGGTATGCGTTGGTGATTATTTCTTGTTATGTCTCCAATTTGGCGCTAAATACTCTCAATTGTTAGTTCAGGTCGTTAAGCCGAGAGGAAAAAGGCGTTGGCTCGTAAGGGTTAGAAAGGAACTGAAAATTAAAACGATCCTCCCCCAGGTGAGAATGAGGGTCGAAACGGGTTGTTGATGCCGGGGAAAACTTTCCTGAGATACGTCAGCGGGTTTCAACGCCGGAAATCTGGACGAGTAGAAGTTTAGTCCGGAATTTCGAGGGTCGCGGAGTTTAGCTTAATTACCCAGAAGGGGTTTCCAAAGTGCCTTCTAACCACACGGGTCGGAGAAAGGGACTTATATGTTTACATACGCTTTGGCATCAAACCCAGAAAAGATCCCAAACACATAAACTCAGCTTGCGAAAGTCCCTTCGGTCCCGTATGCGCGGACCTTCTCCGAATTAAAAGAAATTATGATGTTCCTCCGCTTTTGTTGGGATTTTCGAGGGAACTTTATGTGTTTTTTCCTGGGTTTAGTGAGAGAGCTGGCGGATTCGCTTGGATTCAACCGTATGTGATCATCATGACCGTGTGCAATTGGGTGAAAATCTTGTTTTTCCCTCAACAAAAGGTTAACTCGGTTTGTATGCCCCGCATTGACGTGGTTCGTCGATAAATGTGTTTACAGGTTGACAACTGACAATTCCTCTATTCAGGTGGTTTTTTTTTCTTCGGGAGAATTCGAAAATGTGGGAAAAGTCCCACTCTCTTCTCTACTGACCGACTTCATGTGTCGAGTCTCCCTGAAACCCATCAATTACTTTGAAAAAGAGTGACCCAGACTGAGGATTTTGATACAGCATTTGATTTGCCAATATTACGTTGCCTCCGAAGTTTATGTGAAAAGAACAATTTCTTTGGGGTAGTAGCTGTAAATCGACAGTCCTATTTATTGACCAGAATGACCGCTTGGTTCACTCACTGCACATTTTTGGGAGTGACAGTACTGTAATGCGTTTAAAACACAGCCATAACGGAACTTATGGTGCCGTTTCCTTGCTCAATTGGTTGCTCAGACGGACAGTCCAGACTTGAAGGAGGATTTAGAGTATCTGGTAGCTCTTGGCTAGACGCAACTCTACGTTAGCGACACTAATGCCATTTTGATGCTCTAATGAGATGCTGTTGGGCACTCTCCAATTTGTTTCTCACCCCAATTCAAGAGGGTGTGTCACAATTAGCAGGAGAGCTCACCCCACGGATTGTGCTACTCCCTGCTTGCTGCAAGCAGCGAAGAGCCAGAATGACTACCCCCTCGGGCTTAGCTGCCGAATTTCGATAGTCTGTGCATTCTAGCTTGCACTACCACTTAAGCAGAGTGGTATCCCGAGTATTACACCTCATCTTCTAGATCCGGTCCATGTTGGTACACACGAGTGTATGCAGCACAGGCCTCCTCTTTTTGGCACCATCATAGGGTGAAGCCATCAGGCTAGGGTTTGCCACAACCACAGCCCCCACGAACAGTCCATAACTCGGACCGTAGTTTCCTACCTCAATTGGAGGGGCTGGCCTGTGAAGCTTTGCCTAAGCGCTGCTTCATTGGCCAGGGGATCCCATCCACCCGCAGTACCAGTTTGGAAGAGTACAGGAATGGCCTTGTTACTGACGTACGTGTTTTTCTAACTGGGTAATTGCCCTGCGACAGAGATGATGCTGTTGGGCAATGCCTGCCTTCGTCAAGGTGGCCGCTAAGGCGGCTCTAAGACTGGAAAGGGCTGGAATGGGAAGCCATTATTCTCGCCACGACCTGGATATTTATCATGCTTGGTGGCCATGGGTATTTTGGTGAGTTGGCACATCTCCTGGTGCTATTTCGATGGTATTCTCTGGTCCACTGTTCACTTAAGTAGTGTGAAAATGTATGTTCTGCCTATCATCAGCTGACTGATAAGAGCCCCCTTCTGACGTCATGCCCACCTCTGACGTCATGCCCCCCTCTGACGTCACGTGAGGTAGGTCGGTGGGTATTTTCGCGGTATTTTTTGAATATCTCCACCCCCCTCCCCTCCTGATATTTTCGCGGTACTATTTGAATGTCTCCACCCCCCCCCCCCCCCCTCACCCCCTCCTGATAATGATTATAAACTGCCAAAAATTATTTTTGGATGGGCCATAATTTGGGCAATTTACTCAACGTAAGATGGTCGTGTTTGGGCTCATTTTAAAGCCCTTTATCACCAGATATCACTTTTAATACAAAAATTATTTTTGGATGGGCCATAATTTGGGCAATTTACTCAACGTAAGATGGTCGTGTTTGGGCTCATTTTAAAGCCCTTTATGACCAGATATCACTTTTAATAATCAAATACCAATTATTTTGGGAGTGGGCCATTAAATTTGAGTTTGGGGGTGGGCCAATTTTTTGGGCAGTTTACTCAACGTAAGATGGCCGTGTTTGGGCTCATTTTAAAGCCCTTGATCACCAGATATCACTTTTAATAATCAAATACCCATTATTTTGGGAGTGGGCCATTAAATTTGAGTTTGGGGGGTGGGCCAATTTTTTGGGCAGTTTACTCAACGTAAGACTGCCGTGTTTGGGCTCATTTTAAAGCCCTTGATCACCAGATATCACTTTTAATAATCAAATACCCATTATTTTGGGAGTGGGCCATTAAATTTGAGTTTGGGGGGTGGGCCAGTTTTTTGGGCAGTTCACTCCACGTAAGATTGCCATGTTTGGACTCTATTTAAAGCCCTTGCTCACCAGATATCACTTTTAATAATCAAATACCAACTATTTTGGCAAGTGGGCCATTATTTGGGCAACTGACTTAGCTATATCATGCTCCCAGAAGTTACGAGCTTGGGAATTATGAAAAACATTTACCTTCACAAAACGCTGATGCATGCGTCTAGATTCATAGGAGAAACAGGTTTGTGCTTGTATTCTCACATCAGCAAAAAGTGAGTTACACGTGTCAAGGTTATTAAACCCCTCCGTGGTACAGTTGCGCAGAAGAAACTGCAGCTCCCCCCACCCCTTTATTTTCACCTACTCCCACTGGCCTTCTATCGGGAAAACCTCCCATTCGACTTCATCCGATTGAGGAGTGATCACATCGTTCTTCTTCTTTTCATATAGGTAAGAAATCACCTTGCTATGCTATTCAGCGAAGCAGTTTCAGCGACCCCCACTCCACCACCAATCACATGACCATTGGCTCCGCCCACTAGCATACCAGTTTTCCTTGTTCAACTAGCCTGTATGACGTCATCCTGTATGGACTACCACTAGCCCTGCACACATTGCACAACATTATGCAATAATCTACTACAGTTGTGCGCATGCGCAATACTCCCTCCTCCCTAGCTGTCTTCTTATAAATACTGCACAGCAACATGAATTCGCTCAGTTTGATCAAGCCAGCGAAAGAGTAAACATGGCTTCTTCTAAAGTGTTTAGTGTATCTCAGCTTTATGGTAATAAAATGAAGCCTACTAATGAGCGATTTGGTTTGTGGCTGCTAACAGAAAACCTGTGTAATGACAACCTTGCTACAGACATTGGAAAAATTGACTACACTACTGGAGAAGAACTAATGGTGCACAATGACTCAAATCTTATCCCCATTACAGAGCCCTTTTGCGACAACATTATGCTTGTGAAAGTTTGTGACTTGGTGGACTGTGAGGAACTGGATAAGAGACGTTTAGTTCTAAAAAAGGAGATGTGTGGAGCATACAATTTATACTTGAGAGGAAAATTCTCCAACATGGTGTCAGCTAAGCATGGAGTTAAAGCAAAGTTGCCATACTTATTGGACAGTGGAAGTGATATGTCTAAGAAGATTCTACAAGTGCTTGGAGATGACAACTACAGAGAGGTGAAGCATAAGTACCAGAATCCGGTTGGAATACCCTACAAAGTGGAGCTTGCCGATGTTCCTATTGTTACATTGATGGAGGAGTTACCAACAATATTGGAGCAGCTTGGGAAGGAGCATTTCTATCTTCTGGACTTGGACATCACACAGGACTTTGCTGGAATATTTAACAAGGGTGGAATGTGTGACTTTCTAACTACACATCATGCATTTTGTTTCCAAGGAGAATATAAAGAAGACTATAATGTAATTGTGGATAATGATAGAACTGTTGGGATTGATTGCTTGACTTGGGTTAATAATAATGTGAGAGTAAAAATCTATAATAAATTCATTTGTCAAATGACAAGCCCTGGTGTGAATAAGCAGTTAGGTAACCATATTTTAGACTTTATTGCCTGTCCAGATACAAGATTATGTGGAACCTTTACCTCTGATTTGGCTAAAATGCACGGTATTACACGTTTAGAAACAACAATTTATAACTATAGCATGGAAAATAGGTACAGCTCAAAACAATTTGACCCTATTGGAGACTGCATGTCACTCTTAAATGACAGTAAAAATTATTTCCAAAATGCTCCTATATTTTCTGTATCCCTTGCTAAAATGTGGACCAAACTGACAGATAATTTAAAAAATAGCTGTTGCTTGGTATTTAACAATCTCTTACAATTTGTTTACTGGGGAAATAGCAATACTAAGAAATTGACTGGAGTGCAAGTAAAGCTACCCACCAATCCACAACATCGAGATAAAATAATTTCTTATGTAATTTCTGCATACAGCTTCAATCTACTTCCCATTAATTATGTGGAAATTGTAGAGGATACAGACAACAAGGACAATATTAGTTTTATGCAAAAGTGCTACAGATTTGGTGGACTTGAGGATGTATCCTGATAAAGGATATAAATATTTACTAACAGTGATCGATACTGGTTCCAAGAAAGCCTGGGCTGTACCTCTGAAAACAAAATCGGGGGTTGAAGTGTGTGGTGCTATATCGGGTATTTTCAGGTCAAGTAAGCTAACACCCAAACACCTCCAAGTCGATCAAGGTCGAGAATTTTATAATCCGCACGTTTTAGATCTAATGAAGAAGAAAAAAGTTAACATGTATAGTAGTTACTCCGAGCTTAAAGCGCAAATAGTGGAAAGGTTCAATAGAACTATCAAGCAATGGATGTGGACTGAGTTCAGTGTTCAAGGAAATAGAGAATGGGTGCATCTAATCCCATCCCTTCTTCATAGATACAATAATCGAATTCATCGATCAACTGGAATGAAACCTGCTCGAGTCACAATGAAAGATGAGAACACCATCCTGTCACGACTGTTCCCGCAAATAGGAGCGAGGAAACGGAAACCAAAGTTTCAGCTCGGGGATAGAGTAAGGATTGCAAAAATTAAAGGTTTGCTCGCCAAAGGATACTTGCCTTCTTGGACCAATGAACAATTCATTGTTGTGAGAATAAGAGTTGATGATGCGGTGCCGACATATAATTTACAAGATGTTTACGGGAATGATGTACGAGGAAGGTTTTATGAGGAAGAAATGAGAAAGACTGATTTCCCGGATCATTATTTAGTTGAAAAAATATTACGACGTAAGAATGGACGGGTTCTCGTGAAATGGCTTGGTTTTGACGATGGTCACAACACATGGGAAAATGAAAAGAATGTAGAAGCATGACTTGAAAATAAATATCGTTGTATTCATTAGTAATATGCAATAAATTGATAGGATATGTTTAATAAATCATTGAAACATTCATTGTGATCTTAATATATTCACCCTACGTAAAATAAATGAACATGCGTAAAAATATAAAAGAGTCACCCGAAACGTATGAGATTACTACAATTAAACATTCAATCACAAATTTATAACTGGGGGTTCCAAAAATTTACACCGTTTGGATCCTTTGTAACCGTACGGCACTGTATGGATGCCATCATCAAGTATTTGTCTTTTATTATCGAAAAACGATAGTCCAATTTTGCGGTGTTCTGTGGTATTGACCACATGTAATTTTGAACTTAGCTTCCTGAAAGTACAGTAGAGAGTGCCTCTATCGTTCAAAATTTTGACGTAATCTTCAAACTTTAGATCATTCTTCACACATGCCTTTTTTACTCCTTTACACTTCATTATTTGTCTGCTGCCGTAACTAATACTATACAATTTTGGCCGCAGAGCCACAATTTCTTTAATTGGATGGGATTTTGTCTCATCCTTCAACTTACCAACAACCTTTTTGTTTTGTGTTGAAAAACAATAGTGGTTGTGCGGGTAATCGCTGAAATCCATTAGATTTTCTAGCTTTAATTTCAACTCTCCATATATATCATTTACCTTAACATCTAGAATGAAAGCGTCTGTATCCATATAAACCAAATCTACGTTATTTATACCGCCTAGGGCTGGTCTCAACTTATCATAAAATAATCTATACATATATTCTTTCGATATCTCTAAAATTGAAAATCCTACATAAATTGGAGCATCAAATACAACCTTTTCCCGGGCCATACACACACCTAATAAATGGTCTTCTTCGAATATATATCTGTCTGAAAAGTTGGGTTTTGAAGATAAACGCAACAACTCTTCATTTGATGTAACTAGCCGGAAATCTTTGAAATGCCTTTTGTTCATCATGGAACGACCGAACACTGCATTATTGGCTAATTTGTAATAATCTTTCAAAAATTCCGAGGTGGCCGCAGCTCTTAAATTTGTATTGAAATCCATATAGCTGGATAGCCACCTGGACTGTTTGAACCGTAATATCCTATGTACCTTTGTGATTTTTAAACCTTTTTGGATCCCAAGAATTAAATTAATTTGATGCGTGACATAGTGACTCTTGCTGTTCAAAGTTGTGAGCAGTTTTTGGACGTTACTGCCTGGAGGGCGTTGAGATTCGGGGAAAAACGGTAAATCAGCGTGATCGTCGTGTAAATGCGGTGGGTATTCTACATCAACATCAAATATATAACCAATTCCATCCTCAGGGTTCAAATTATTAACGCTTACAGTTTCCACATCACTAACCCATTCAAACCCCCCATAAGGCAATGGTTGACCCATTGCATAGCCGTAGAGATTATTTACATCCAAGTAAATCAAGCTATTGGAGGGTTTCAAAGGGTCATAAGTCTCATGAATCATTTTATTATTGGCCACAGCATATCTCTTGACGCATTGCGTTATGCCTCCTCTAATAGATGTCTCAACAAATTGAAGCATGTCAATATCCTTGAGAATTTCGAGTTTCACGGCAGTTTTCTTCAGCATAGCTTCCCAAAAGAACCCAGGGGATGTAAAATGCCAAGCCGGATCTATAGAGTAATGCTGACGACTAACTTTTCGATAATTTTCATACACGTCCGAGAGTAAAAGGATATCCGATTTCAAGTAAAGCTCCGTATAATGTTGCAAGTCCCTGATTTGAAAATTTCTCCAAACATTTTTAGCGTGTTCATAGTCCTCGTTAGAAATATGCTCACGAGTCAAGTCTGAATAAAATGCTTCTTTAGGTGGCAAAGCTGTCTCCTTTAAGACATCCCAATTTTTTATGTAGTTGTAAGGATACACACCTTTTCGCAATAACATGCTGCTATCTACACTATTAGGGAAAATGGTGTGCATCTCAGGGAACTCTGTCGATGACTCAACTAATTTTGAGAGACTTGTCGATAAGAATCGGAACGAATCAAGGAATCTGGCTTTAACTTTACATCCCTCAAACTGTTTTGAAAAGCTGATGTAATTTTCAGAAGATTTTGCCAAAACATCTATCTTGCCATTTTCCAAATGTAGTTTTTTAACTATAAAATGGCCATCGTAGCCAGATAGGTTATGGAAGTAAATAGGAATAAAATTTGGTAATTTAAGCTGTAAATTGCAATCATTACAAAGTGACGATCGAAATTCACCAGTTAGGTGATCATGATCTGCGACTTTTATTACGTTATTGATTACTGAAAACGGTTTTAGACAAATCTCGCATGCTGTGGCCTCATTGTGTTTAGTCAAGAGATCAGGGGTCCATTGAATGTCTTTATTAATCTTATACAAACCTTCGACTCTCACGCAGGTTTCTTTGAGCTTTTCCATGAATCTATCTAAACAGTCAGGACCTGAGAATGTAATCAATTCAGATTGGAGCAAAGCTGGACAGTACGATTTTATGTACATCCCTGCGCATGTAGGAATATGCACGTCTCGGTTAATTGTCCACGATTGTTCTTCCTGATGAGCCTGCTGCTGCAGTGTTGAGGTTAAAGGTTTCAAAAGACATTCAATGTCCCCATAAATGACTATTGGTATAGGAGCTGTATGCTTAATGTTCCTAAACTCAACGTACGTCTTTTTCGGGAACTGATAACTACAAGGTTCTAATTTTCCGCAAAACACCTCATGAATAGAGAGTTTTTCCAGAGCATCGTTGCCCTGATAGAATTTAAAACAACGTTCACACATTTCCACGCTTCTGGTATGTTTCGTTAGCTGGGAGGATACCAATCGAGATAAGCTCCGGATGAAACAATAATGCGCGTGGTTCCCCTCCTTTAGGAGCAAAAGGTTGAAATGTTGCGGAACCTTCCGAAGAAGAGGAGATATTCTATATGGGTACACGTTATGGTTATCATCCAGAGCGTATACATTGATACTCGCATGATTCTTTTCTTCAAATTTAGGTATATCTGCTCTAGCAACTGGGTAATTTATACACGAAAAATCAAAATTATGTTCTATGGTATTATAAAAATCTGGACTCAAGTTTCTTTGATGAGGCATAGTGTATGACCCCAGAATGGCGTACTTGAAACAGAAGTTGTCATGGCATGATACATTTACAACACTCCGGGTATATGCTATCTTCGGGGGTAATGTAATTGTTGATCCACCCTTCAGTGGTTTGTAACTGGTGAGTTTCAATAATACACCATCAATGCTGAGCAAGCTCCAACCACTAGACTTTTTTTGAAATGATTCCATTTCATCCAAAATGTTATTGAATTTATCTATTAAAATTGAATCTAAGGTGTCAACGTCTGCTGACAGCAGAACACGAGTTTTTGATTTAAAATTTGCAATGAGTATCTCTTGTGGTTGGAGCTCACTCGGAAGGGGTTTGGTGTATTTGCATTCCAGCCAAAGACTGAATTTCAACCCCTTCCATTTGCCAAGATGAGTTCTTATTCGTTCGTCCAAAATATGCTCCATTGACTGGAGAAAATATTCTGGATTCTTAATATTATTCAAGTTCATAAAATATATATCAATTGCCGAATTTTTAAACATTCTTATAACGACATCCCCCTGGTGGTTAGGAGCTGTCGAAAGGTTATCACACCAACCTTTCCCTGCTCTTGACGAGGTTGGACCTTGTTGTTGCTGTTGATGATGTTTGGAGGCTTTACCCGCATAATGTATAACGGAGGACCTTACGGGCGTCTTCTCATTATCATCCACGCGAGAAATAGCCTCGGGTTGTGCTACAGATGACTGCTGAATTGCGTAGGTGTGATCCATTGTTGGTGAAAATAAGTCTAGAATTTGAAGGAAAAAAATAAAAATTTAATAATGGTTAAACACGGTACAAGCTACTATAGTATCATAAAAACAAATAGAGAAGTAAATACATCAGTGATCGTTTGGACGTGTGATATTGTTAATACTTTTGTACGTGTCCAGTGACGGGTGTATAAGAAACAAGTTTATCGTGTATTATTATGGCAACGCAACTTATTCCTGCATCAAAGCTTCCAGAAAGTTCAATTTCTAACCTAACATCTACACCTCCTTCTTTGATGGAATCTTCAGTTCTGCTACAATCAACACAGATAATTGGTGATTCTTTAAATTTTAAACGTGATAACAAGGGGGAAGGATGTTTTGTATTACCGTAATAGCTCTGTTGGAAACGTATGTAACTATCGTACAATTCGGCAAATATCCCATTGCTAAGGTCTATGGTTTGTTCCTGAAACGGGAACTGTTCATTGTTGAGGAACAATCGATAGCTTCGGATAGGAATTGAGTCTGGCAACGCTAAATTCTTGGTTACATCATTCTTCTTATTCTTATAGAACGCAATGAGAACATATCTGGGTTTCTGAAGTTGGTTAGTCGTTTTGATCGGCCATGTAAATGAAGATGTTTCGGGAACTGCTGGATTCTCGTGGTATTCCCAGCTACGAAATACGAGCGGTAGAGGAGGATCTCGTTTGGTGGTAAGATAGAGTTCAGCTTTCAGGTTATCCGCTAATTTGATCACGGGCATTACCCAGTATACTTTCTCCAAGCTAATGGAAACATCAGTATGAGTTGCAACACCTTCAAAAACGTTCAAGTCATTGCTAGCGCGTGTGAGAACTAGCTCTTGAGTTACCCCAGTTACAACACGGTTTTCATCCTCAAAGAAACCCATCATGAAACGAAGAGGGATACATACATTAAACGTCCCTCCAGATGTGTAAACAGACTCAGGAGCGTAAACGCTAGAATTTGGATCCGAAATACCTGCATTGGATAAGGCGTTCAAATCGGCAGGAGTAAATGACGCAAGACCTTTCAGCGTTGACACAATCCCCGGGTTACGAACTTGATCCACGTCCGTTCCGTTGATTCTATAAGTGATGGTATCAAAAAGATGCGCGAACCCATTGTTTATAACCCGCAGTACATCCGAAGCCGTTCCTTTATTGACTTTCCCCGCCAAACTTAGAAAACTATCAAATGGGGCAAAAGTTTCAAAACTGTTTGTTCCTATTCTGATCTCTGATTTGGACGAGAGGTCAGACATATTGTACGCTGCATTTCGAATGAGGTTATAACCAACTATATGATTAGACAATGTCGGAGGTCTAGTAATTTGAAGTAATCGAAGATTTCGACAATTATATTAATATTGTGAAAAAGAGTTGCGTTGCACATCATGGATACGACGTATTCAGGCCATTGAATCGTTTCGGGGGTGACAAGTATACGTCAATAATAAAGAAAATCTATCCTTCCAAGCAAAGAAAGGACAATGTTTCTATTAAAGAGGAAAACGATAAAATTGGGTGCGGAATGTCCAATCTGTTTACACACTTTCGGGAGTTCAACGAGAAACGTACGCTCAATTCGATTATCGTCGAAAAAGACCCCAACAAACTCGTCCACCAGCTTGAGCTAACATTGGGCTCGTTTGACGCTGGTAATTCTCGACTACAGAGCACAGCCAACAAAATAATTGATCGATTGGAAGAATTGGGTTACATTTATTAGAGGTTTCTAAAATAAAACGGAAACGAAATAAATGCCTTCAAACAAATTTGGGGGGAGGAAGAATCGAATTTTAGTACGTGAAAAGCCCACCATGCTTTCGCACGCCGCTAACAAAAGATACGTTGATGATTCCGTCAAAATTTTGGCACAAAGAATTCGGGATGAGGTCAAGTTGGAAATTACGAGATTACGTTTGGAATGGAAAACGGACGTTGCGTTGGCTCTCTCTACGTTCAAAAACAATAACATTTTAAAAAATTCCAGCAGTACTCATTGAGATCCCGTGTGATAAAGATACAGCTTTGATAGACATGTCTTCAATGGTTATTGATTTGACTCTCCAGTGTGAAAATGTGATCAAGGAACTTTCCCTCATCGCTCATGACGGCCCTTCAACGTTCCTGCTCAAACATTTCGTATTCAAACCGCCCGCTAATTGTCCAAAAAGTGGATCCATGTTTCAATCTCGATTTAACCGGTCTCATATACATGGATTGTCGTGGGAATCAGGGAACACATCTTACGAACAGATTCCACAGATTCTCCAACAAGCTACAGAGAACATCAGGTTTGTTTTTGCAAAAGGGATGGATAAATGTGTTATTCTAAAAGAATTTCTACCGGAAAACAAACTGGTGTTTGATCTGTTGCAATTTGGATGCCCTAAAATTAAGAGTCTACTTGAATTTCATCAACTTAAACCCTGTTTATATCACCAAGAAGTCGGGGATTGTTACGCTAATTCCTGTTCCATGGTAAAAGTTCGAGCTTTATCTGAATGGGTGTTGGATCACGAATTAGATTGTAATTTATTCGATACAATTCCTCGTTTTGCCACATTCAAGGGAGTTAAAATGCGTGTGTGTTCAATTTTCCTAGCTAAACACGGTTTTTTCAGAAACATTTTTAAAAAGGATTCAGTTTACTGTGTATTTTGTGAACAAATATTTCAAACTACTGAGTGTTATAATCACGACTGCTTAGGGTGGAATGTATGTACTAACTTGAAATAAAAAATGTATTGTACGAACCCCTGTTAATCTTTTCCTTGAGAAGTATGTACTCGTAGCACAAGTAGTCTCGTCGTTATGCCGTCGGGGGAAAAAATGGCTTTTGAACCTTCCTTGAATTGCGGTCGGATGGTATTTGGTTCTATGCAAAGAGAAAAAAAAAAAAAAAAAAAAAAAAAAAAAAGAGAATCAGACAGATGTAACTTTCAAAGTTCCAATCATAAGTGAAATAGGCTAACTGATACTTACCGGATTGATTAATGAGGAGTGTTGTGTACAGGTCAATCTGGTTTGGGCCGAAGTAATGAACTAGAAATTCTGCTTGTGGTCGGATGGTATTTGGTTCTATGCAAAGAGAAAAAAAAAAAAGAGAATCAGACAGATGTAACTTACGAAGTTCCAAGAACAATCATAAGTGAAATAGGCTAACTGATACTTACCGGATTGTTTAATGAGGAGTGCAGTGGACAGGTCAATCTGAAGTAATGAACTAGAATTCCGCTGTTCCGTGTCTCGTCAACTAAAACTTCTCCTACCCCCTACTCTTCAATATTCCGGAAAGTGGTGGGTTTGGCGAAATGACACTGCTAGACTTTTCCCACGACATTGAGCGCTCTTGAGAAATGCAAAATACGGCATCTAATAAGACACCAATGATTCCTTCCTACGAACCGATCATATAACCATAACGCTGGCTCACGGGTTTCTCTTGATGAAATTACATCCAACGAGCAAATTCACCGCAAAGCGAGTTTCTTACGGTCAATAATCAGCATGAAACGATAATATTCCATTTGCTGATGTTAGAATACAACCACAAGCCTCTTTCTCCTATGAATCTGCAATTGTACCACGGAGGGGTTTAACAACCTTGACACGTGTAAATCACTTTTTGCTGATGTATGAATACAAGCGCAAGCCTTTTTCTCCTATGAATCTAGACGCATGCATCAGCGTTTTGTGAAGGTAAATATTTTTCATAATTCCCAAGCTCGTAACTTCTGGGGGCATGATATAGCTAAGTCAGTTGCTCAAATAGAGGCTCACTTCCCAACATAATTGGTATTTGATTATTAAAAGTGATATCTGGTGAGCAAGGGCTTTAAATAGAGTCCAAACACGGCAATCTTACGTGGAGTGAACTGCCCAAAAAACTGGCCCACCCCCCAAACTCCAATTTAATGGCCCACTCCCAAAATAATGGGTATTTGATTATTAAAACTGATATCTGGCGATCAAGGGCTTTAAAATGAGCCCAAACACGGCCATCTTACGTTGAGTAAACTGCCCAAAAACTGGCCCACCCCCCAAACTCAAATTTAATGGCCCACTCCCAAAATAATGGGTATTTGATTATTAAAACTGATATCTGGTGATCAAGGGCTTTAAAATGAGCCCAAACACGGCCATCTTACGTTGAGTAAACTGCCCAAAAAATTGACCCACCCCAAAACTCAAATTTAATGGCCCACTCCCAAAATAATGGGTATTTGATTATTAAAACTGATATCTGATGATCAAGGGCTTTAAAATGAGCCCAAACACGACCATCTTACGTTGAGTAAATTGCCCAAAAAATTGGCCCACCCCAAAACTCAAATTTAATGGCCCACTCCCAAAATAATTGGTATTTGATTATTAAAAGTGATATCTGGTGATCAAGGGCTTTAAAATGAGCCCAAACACGACCATCTTACGTTGAGTAAATTGCCCAAATTATGGCCCATCCAAAAATAATTTTTGGCAGTTTATAATCATTATCAGGAGGGGTGAGGGGGGGGGGGTGGAGACATTCAAATAGTACCGCGAAAATATCAGGAGGGGAGGGGGGTGGAGATATTCAAAAAATACCGCGAAAATACCTACCGACCTACCTCACGTGACGTCAGAGGGGGGCATGACGTCAGAGGGGGGCGTGACGTCAGAAGGGGGCTCTTATCAGTCAGCTGATGATAGGCAGAACATACAATTTCACACTACTCACTTAGGACCGCAAGAGGCCCACGTTCGTTCGCATCTTCTCAGACAGGCTGAAGTCAAGACGCCCTCAGCAGCCACCCTAGACTCTGTGAGACTGCAGCTAGTCACTCATTGTTCCCTGCCAAATTAAAACAAGGTACTTATCACTTGAACAGATGTCATGACACACAGTCTTCACTGGCATGGCTATGTACTGGCTCTTGCCCAGCAGTTAGACAAACATCACTGCATCTCAAGGTGGTATTCCCGAAGTACACTTCATGGCACAATAGTGGGTGGTGGGGAAACTGGGAAAAAGGTCAATATTGGAGGGTCCTGGTCAAGGTAAGCACCCGACTAAATCTAACTGGTGCTGTCACCTCAGGATGCGGATAGTTGTCGTGGCTAGAACAACGGGTGTTATTTCAATCGCGTTGGGACCTTCCAAAGCTCTCCTCTGCGACAAGGCTGAGGAATATGTCCATATTATCGATACCTATGTAGTGCAGAGATCTGAAGTTCAGAGATTTCCGAGACACAGCCATACAAGGATTCTCAGAGAAATGAGCACCTCAATTCCTGGAAGAAGGATCCACGAGAATGCGGAAAATCCCCCTACTAGATAACTCTACATGGCCAATTGAGAGACAATTAGACTAAGACAAGAAGTTTATCGCCCTTCAAAAATGTATAAGGTATTTATAAGAAAAGAGTGGAAAATGGAACTTCATTCTCACAGCACAAGTCTTGTCACATTGAAGAGTCTTTATATTTGCAGGCACAAACGTATCTGCCGAAATTGCTTCTGCATCGCCCCTCGACTAATCCTACAACTACAATCTGCAACAATCCCCTTCATTCCAAAGAAAAACAAAACAAATTATCAAACCAGTTGCTGCATAATACACCGCGGGAACTCTTTAATTTGTAAAGAGACTAGAAAAGGAATATTGCGAGCTCTTGAATATTTTGTTACTTCTTGAAAGAAAACAAACCTACCAACAGAACCTTCTGGGTTATTTGAAGCCGGAAAACCCTTTTTCAAATTTATTGGGACAAGTAAAGGCGTGGTCCGACTACTTGTCCCGCCTAACCTGCATAATTCATGAGTTTCCCTCTCCAGGAAGATTTTTTCTTCTGATTTGGGTTAAAAAAAGAACCGGACGAATTTCCACTCTTACCTTCTGTTGGGGGGGGGGGGGGGGAGGCGCCTTCGAAGGTATGAGAAATTATAGAAAACGGACGGTTCGCAATAAATCCGAGAAAGGGGGGTCGCTGAAATATTACTAGTAATCTTCTAACTGGGTTGGAGAGGCTCTGAATTTTAAAGGTTTCCGTTTCGATTACTCTTCAGTGAACTTTATTATGCGCATTTTTCAGAGGTTCGATATTTCCCTAGTTTCTGGCTTCTCTTTGGTGGCTAACCAATCAATCAAGTCGAATTGCTTGGTTAATCACGTCGACTGATTTTCAGTTGCCCCGTTGACACCCAAAAATAAAAATATTGGCCCTAAAAGAGAGTCTTGCGGAACTGCCCAGCTACTGGCAGAAACTGTCGCCTGGAATTGTTTTGGTTGCTTATTCTTTGAATAATCAACCCAGTATGTTTTCATGTAAAAAGTCAACCTCTCCGATTTGCCCCAAAAAAAAAAATTTTTCTAGGCTTTTCAAGGTGTCTAAGTCAATATAACCAAATGTCCGTCCTCCGTACACCGATTTCGGTGGTAGAAAATTTTCTAAAAATCTGAAATTTCGGTTTCGCGTTTGAATATATTGTTATTTTGTTGTTGTTTGCTGTTGTGATCAAATTTTATCATTTTCACCACTGTTATAGCAAATTTGCCGAATCCTCCTGAGGCCGTGAGCTGGTACGCTTTACGGTTACGCCACAAGTCAGGCGTGAGATGAAATTTACTTCTACCAAGTTTGAAATTTTCGTCATGCCCTGATAGGTGAGGTTAAATCCGCTCACATTTTAGGTTCATGTCTGACAACCAGGAATGTGTAATACATGTTTCAGATGACGGATAGTTTCACTCCTCCGGCGTGTCGAGTGATGTTCCTGGTTTAGTAAATCCCATTTTCGCCTTTTCCTTGGAAAGTTGTTCATAAGTTTTGGCTTCCCTTAGGCATCTTTTTCACTCCCGTCACATTTTGTACCCAGTTTGCCTCTAAGGCGTATGTCAAGGCGTTGCTCATTTTCCTCTCTTCACCTGATTCTCTCTCGGAAATTCTCTTTGTCTCGAGCCTAAAACTTATCGTTCTCCCGCATAACGCTAGAAAGCAACTCAAACAATTAGGATTACCCTCGGACGGGTCCAAGTTTAAAGTTGAGGCGCCCTTAAGTTCGAAGGGTGAAGCCTCTCAGCAAGCTGCGGGCTCCAAGATTTAATGGGAAGGCCATGAGCTCGCGACCTCCGACTGTTATTCAAGTCTGATCAAATAATCTACCAGATTGTTGAATCTGTTGAATCAAACGATATTAACTGTGGAAAACTAACGGAAAAAAGTCCCTGGCGCATGGAGACTCATTTCTTCAACATGAGGAAAATGGGGGAAACAGTGGGTGCGATGGGTCCCGGATCCATTTCATTCGATTCAGCGTCCAAAATTTAGTCGAAAATGATACCCCACACTCCTAGGTACCAGGAATCTCGAAAACACATTATTCAAAATGGGTAGATAGATCTATAGATAGGTATGGGAGAATTTGACCCATAACTTCTTTCGTTAGGTGTCAGTCGTTCTGGGACCCATTTAATTGGATTCAATGTCCAAAATGTAGTGAAAAATAATACCCCACACGCCTAGATTGCAAAAAATCTCGAAAATCCATTTTTCGAATTACACATTTTGACCCCTACCCCGTCCAAATTTGGTCCGATCGGGCTGATAAGTTTCGAGTACCAACTAGAGCCGAGAGTGGGGCCCTGACCGATATTTCAGATTTTTTGAAAATTTTCTACTACCATAGTCGGCGTGGACGGATGACAAACATTTGCCTTTTTTGATCTAGACACTTAGAATTGCCCAGAAAAAATTTTTGGGCAATTATTCAAGGAATAACCAACAAAAATCGATGAGTGAACCTAACGAAGTAACTTCGATATTATCCAAAGTGATAGGTTCCGAATCAATTCAGGCAGTTTGTCCAAGAATAAAGTGAGCGAAATAGAATTGAATTTAGAACTGGTCCAACATAGTCTAAAACCATCATAGTATTCTCTGAGGCGGCGATTGCTCGAAGGAAGAGACTTTTGGACAATTTTGTACTTTATATTTCCTTAGTTCTTTCTCCTATGGATGGTTCCAATGATGGCATCTCAATTATTGCCAAAAAATATTCTGGTTTTATTAAAAAAATCGTTAATGTAATCACCATCATAATTTCACTCTACTAGAGACAGTTCAGGGTCTTTGAATATGAAAAAATGTCATCCAGATTCCTCCTGTGTAGTAGATTGAAGCTTTTACCTAACAAATGACGTTATCTCTCGTGCTGTCTCTCCGAATCGATTTTTCCCGAATTAATTACGTTAACGAGGGGCACGTCATAATTCCTGATGTCAAAGGGGACTCCATCGGCTGTTAAAGTTAAAAGAAAGGCGATACCGAAGAGCGACGCAAATAAATTTCACAATGGGCAACTCGTCTCATCGGTGGCGTTCGACCGGTATTTTCACATCAGAAGCTTTTTCCTGCCTAAAAGCGTCCGAATAATCGATGACTCCAAAGGCTCGGAAAGGCCCTCACCCTTCAACGGGCCTGATGGCGCGATCCTGAGTTACTTTGCAAAGTAAATTTGTTACCGTAGTGCCTTCCCTCCACTTCACTTCTTCAAACCGTCCACACTAAAACTTCCCACGGCTTCAACTTTCGTTCAAGTTAATGCCAACCACTTCCCCTCCTCGGCTCTCAAACTTCAAAACTAGCGGCTTTAAAACTCCACTAGTCTAGGGCCGAGAGGGGTCAGTTAATCGGATCTGAGGGCTAAGGTTCCTGCGAGGCGGTGTCTTTGTTCAAATCAATTTCCTCTAAAATCCATCTCAAATGGTCCGTATTTTATTCGATTCGCGATAAAAATTGTAGATATAAATCTCAGTAAAACTTAACCCATTTTAAAACTTGGTCTCACTGGTGTCAAATACAAGAACGTAGTAAAATATCAAATTATTCTATTCTAATTCTCTACAATTGAACAACTACCACAAAATCATGATTTTTTTTGTGGAAATTGAGCCAATATCTGTACAGCACCAATATTCTAGAATCTTCTTTTAACACTTTTGGATCAGATTTACTTAATTTTGTCCATTCATGACGTGAGATATTTAAAAATAATAGAAAAGTTAATATGTAACTGAAGTTTGAAAAGCTCCAAATTATGACATTTTTCTTTCTATTGATAGTTACTAGGGGTAAATTCACTTCTGACCAATGAGTACAGGTTAGTTGTTATTGTGTAAAAAGTAACCATCAGTGCCACAAGTATATGAGTGATCTGTGAGCGTGGTGTAGAGTGAAATGTGGTGAGAGATGAAACTGGCGTGACCGCGCTCTACCGGCAGTTCGGTGTAGCTCCATGGCGGACGCTGATGGCGCTCACCTACTGCCTTATGACGTTGTTAGGATACTTGAGAATAATTTACCAATCAATAAATTGAAATTCTTTCTAAATGATCTACACAAGTGCTTATGTAGGTCGATGGGCATACTAACACTTGCTGGACACAAAAATTATTTTATTTTGTTATTTTTTTAAATTTATTTATTCTTTTTTTCTTTTAATTTTTGAATTGATTGAGGTTTTTTTGGTTGGTTAATCCTTTGGTCAGGAGTCTGTTACCAGCTTTAGTAGGACCTCGAAGCTTTTCAGCCCGATCATACTAAATTTCATTTTCCCCGGGCGGGGTAGGGGTCAAATTGTGTTTTTCGAAAAATGGATTTTCGAGATTTTTGGCGATTTAGGCGAGTGGGGTATCTTTTTCCGCTAAATTTTGGACGCTGAATCCAATGAGACGGGTCCTGGAACGATTGGGGCCCTCTGGATGAGGTTATGGGTCAGAATGGGTGCCTATGTACCCATTTCGAATGTGTGTTTTCATGATTTCTGGTACCTAGGCGTGTGGGGTATCATTTTCCACTAAATTTTGGACTCTGAATCGATTGGAGAGGGTCTGGGACCCGCCACTGTCACTGTTTCGGCCATTTCCCGCATGTTGAAGTGGTTTTCCTCTTCCAATTGCCCACTCTGGTGACTTCAGTGCTTTGAAATGATGTGCTTTCCCACAAGGGTTAGATATACCTAGAATAATAGGTAAGTATGTCATTATGGAAACCAATGGCATTCATTTCAAGGATGATTGTCATTGGTGTAATCTGTTTTCCAATATAAACTCTCGATTAAATTAATTTGATGGAAATTCGAGTATTTACGCCTCATTTTATTTGTACTAGTAGTACAATTTGTACTTGTAGTAGAATCTGATGAAAGTGTTTGTTGAGGTCATTCCTTGTAAGTCGGTTTTTCGCACTCAGATACTGCAGTATATTACTGCGTGGAGTCAAATTAATGGAGCGACGGAACGCGTTTCATTGAAGCAAGTCGGCACATTTCACTAATGCACCGCATTTCCCAAAGCCCCTAACCAGTTGAGCGCTTCATAAATTCTACAGAACCTCCATGTATTTAGAGAGAGCCGTGGGGCGTTACCGTGGGAAAGACAATGCACACATGGCTTGGTGGAGGGTGAAGGGGTTGGGTTGAACGAGTGCGTTTGGCGGGTAAACATTGCCGGAATGTTGGCGACAATGCAGGAACAGAATGAGAAGAGACGAACACTGTTGGAGTATGCGATGCCGTGTCCCCCACGTTCTGACGAGGGGTGAGGAGGCGTCGAATTCTTTCAGCCGTAAACGATTCGCTAAAGTACAACGAGGATTTTCTCTTTCGAGGAGATCGCGTAGGAAGTCTTGGGATTCCAATGTACGAAGGGTTGGTAGGGGGGGTTCCCACGAGACGAGTTGAGATCGGATGCTTCGGCATAATGTCGCGAAGGAAGACGAAACAACGCCCAGCCGCCATCTTGGACGCTATTTCCTCCTTTGTATCGCTGAATACCAATCCTAAAGTCAGTACGCTGAGAGTTTTGAGAGGATCAACTGGATTCCTGTCTGACCCTGGCCAATGTGCGGCCTGGAATGATGAGTAACAGAAGAAATTAAAAGTGAGAAATGAATGGGTGTGGCAGATGAGCATGGCCATCGCGGAAACACATGTGGAAGGTACAAACGACCTTTGTACTAGGTACAAATGGATTATGGCTTATCCGGAAATCCAGCTCCCCCCCCCCCCCCCATCTTCCAGAGCCGCTTTGAGCCACTCGAATTCCCCACACAGGGGTAAGATTGGATCGGCCAGGATCCATTTGGCCTGCTAAACCACCTATAGATTGTGACATGTGAAGGCGACAATCCTGTGACGACCCCCTCTTATTTAGGTTAGTTATTCCTTGAATAATCAATCAAGGACGTTTCAAGGTCAAAAAAGTCAAATGTGCGTCCGTACGCCACCCACCGTCCGCGCCGTTTTCGGTTGTAGAAAATTTTCTATAAATGTGAAATTTGGGTCAGGGGTCTGTTCCCGGCTCTAGTCAGTCCTAGAAACTTTTCAGCCCGATCGGACCAAATTTGGGTGGGGTAGGGGTCAAAATGTGTTTGTCAAAAAATAGATTTTCGAGATTTTTTGCGATCTGGACGTGTGAGGTATGATTTTCCACTAAATTTTGGACGCCGAATCCAATGAAAAGGGCCCCAGAACGATCGAAACCCACTAGATGAGGTTATGGGTCAAAATGGGTATGCATTACCCATTTGGAATACGTTTTTCCGAGATTTCTGGTACCTAGGCTTGTGGGGTATCATTTTCCACTAAATTCTGAACCCTGAATCGATTGGAATGGGTCCGGAACACGCCACACCCATTGTTTCCTCCATTTTCCCCATGTTGGAGAAATGAGTCCCCATGCGCCTGGTCCGAGGAATAACCAACCCCTGTGTAAGAATTTGCATTGTTTTTCTTAAGGGGGCGTCAGACAGTCCCTTGCAAAGTGTTCCCAATTTATTGAAGCTCCTGTATGGAAATTTAAACTTTTTCTTTTTGCAATATGCTCGTAAGACTTGTGAAATTTCTCTAGCCTATAAACAAATGAAATATTTTCAAAATTTTAAATTTTAAATTTCGTAACTTTGAAGTTATGAGAAGTTGGCAGTTGAATTTTCTTTTAGAGAACAACAACAAGTCTTAAAAGGATATTGCGAAAGAAAAAAGTCTGAATTTTCAAACAGGAGCTTAAAAAAATCGGGAAATACTTTTGGAAAATCAGGCCGTGCGGCATGGGCCTGGCGGGGTAGGGTGGCCAACGGCGACAGTTCGGCCGTCAGCCGCTAGATCGAGTTGCATCGACAGACCCCCTTGAAGGGACTGACGAGAGAGAGAGGGCCGAAGCTGAGAGTGAGAGAGAGTGAAAAAGGGTTTTCCTTTCCTGGTTACCTGAGAGAAACTCATTCTTTTCTGTTGAAATTACCTGACCTCTTCAAGATGAATAGTAAACATTTTTTCTGGGTTTAGAGAAATGACCCCTTCTTGGTTTTCATATGGTTACAGACACTTGCTCAGTGTGAAAAGGTATCTCATCAACTTTCCAATCGGACCAAATTTGGGTGTAGGTGGGGGAGGGGGGGATCAAATGTGTTTTTGAAAATTGGATTTTTGGAGATTGGGCAAGCGGGGTATCGTTTTCCACTAAATTTTGGACTGTGAATCCAACGAAATGTGTCCCAGAACGATTGGCACCCACTGGAAGAACTTATGGGTCAAATTGGGTATCTATAACCCATTTGGAATATGTTTTTTCGGGATTTCTGGTACCCAGGCGTGTGGGTTATCATTTTTTACTAAATTATGGACGCTGAATCGATTGGAATTTGTTCAGGACCCACCACATCCACTGTTTCCATTTTCCCGATGTTGAAGAAATGAGTCTCCATGCGCTTGAACCGAGGAATAACCAACCCATGTGAAAAAGTAAATGAATAAAAAAACTTTTATAAAAACAACGTTTTTCATATGCACTAAAAAGTAGAAAATAATTATCCTATGAGCCTGGCAGAATTTCTGAATAAATTGGTCACATTATGGTAACAGACCTTATAACAATTTCCAATTCTTATAAAACGAAAAACGTTGGGCGCATTTTGTATTATTATTATGAATGTTCATTTTAGAATCATATAAATATGAGATTTATATGAGGTAATACTAAACTACTGTTTTTTTCTGACAATATATTAATTTTACAAATTATCTATGATAATTATTAATATAATTGAACATATGATTATATTATTTATAAATCACTAATTGTGATTGTAAATGAAACATTTTCATAGTAACTTATGAATATATTTAATTCATTTAAAGTAAAATTTTATTTCTGCAAAATTATGTAACAAATATGTATTTGAAGAATTATTGTAGAAATCATGATTTTAATGTTCATTTATATGAACAATTTTGAATTCGTTAATGATGATTAGTATTATTGCATATGATTATATCAAATGATTTCTAATGTTCACAATTCAATTCCGTGAAACTGTATTAACTGAATATTATGTCAACTGAATTAATATAAAGAAATTTCATTTTATAGAAATGTGAGCGTATTAGAAAGATCTTGATGTTTGAGTACATGCGCCCAACGTTTTTCGTTTTATAAGAATTGGAAATTGTTATAAAGTCTGTTACCATACTGTGACCAATTTATTCAGAAATTCTGCCAGGCTCATAGGAAAATTATTTTCTACTTTTTAGTGCATATGAAAAACGTTGCTTTTATAAAAGATTTTTTATTCATGTACTATTATTTTCAACTTTTGGTTGGTTATTCCTTGAATAATCAACCTATGTTTTCATGCAAAAGGTCAACCTCTCCGATTCGGCTTAAAATTTTTTTCTGGACGTTTCAAGGTGTCTAGATCAAAAACGCTGCAAATTCTTACACAGGGGTTGGTTATTCCTCGGACCAGGCGCATGGAAACTTATTTAAAACATGGGGGAAATGGGGAAAACGGTGGGTGCGGCGGGTCCCAGACCCATTCCAATCGATTCAGTGTCCATGATTTAGCGGAAAATGATACCCCACACGCCCAGGTACCAGAAATTTTCAGAAATTTTGAGCCGAATCGGAGAGGTTGACCATTTGCATGAAACGCTGTTTTTGGTAGTAGAAAAATTTCTAAAAATCTGAAATTTGGGTCAGGGGTCTGATACCAGCCTAGGACGGTCCTCCAAACTTTTCAGCCCCATCGGACCAAATTTGGGCGGGGTAGGGGTCAAAATGTGTTTTTTGAAAAATGAATTTTCGAGATTTTGGGCTATCTAGGCGTGTGGGGTATTATTTTCCACTAAATTTTGGACGCTGAATCCAATGAAATAGGTCCCAGTTATGGGTCAAATTTGGTATATATACCCATTTTGAATATGTGTTTTTGAGATTTCTGGTACCTGGGCGTGTGGGGTATCATTTTCCACTAATCATGGACACTGAATCGATTGGAATGGGTCTGGGACCCGCCGCACCCACCGTTTTCCCCATTTCCCCCATGTTTCCCCCTGGTCCGAGGAATAACCAACCCCTGCATAAGAATTCGCAAACTAAAAAAGTTTTGTTCGTTAGAAATTTGTAATTGTAAAATTTTATTGAAGAACCTCGATAAACAATGCAGATATTCCCCCCGGGCGGGGGGGGGAGGGTTAATTCTTTGTTTACCTTTTTCAATCTCCAACACATTCTAGAGGGATTGGACGACCTTTGGACTAACGTTACATTTTTTTCTCTCGTCATTGTTGACGGGTCCCCACCTAGTGATATATAATTTTATTTTATTGAAATTACTCAAGAAGTTCTTTAAATCATCATCAAAGTATTATAATATTGCATTGTCATCTGGTCCTGATCTATATGTAAAGTTTCAGAACTATAGATTGCCGATAAATGGTCGAAATTTGAGTTGAAAGATTTCGCGGACAAACAGACAAACAAACAAGAAAGCGGGTTAAGAAAAACGTTTTAATAAAATTTGCAGCGTTTTAGGTTGGTTATTCCTTGAATAATCAACCTGTTTTCATGCAAAAAGTAAATCTCTCCGATTTGTCCCAAAAAAAATTTCTGGACGTTTCAAGGTGTCTAGATCAAAATTAGCAAATGTCCGTACTCCGTCTACGCCGACTTTGGTAGTAGAAATTATTCTAAAAATCTGAAATTTTGGTCAGGTGTCCGTTCATGGCTCTACTTGGTCCTCGAAACTTTTCAACCCGATCGGACCAAATTTGGATGGGGTAGGGGTCAAAATGTGAATATCGAAAAATGGATTTTTGAGATTTTTTGCAATCTAGGTGTGTGGGGTATCGTTTTGCACTATAACCAGGACACATAACCCCTTCAGACGGGTTCTGAATCGTCTGGAACCTACAGGAGGTTGGTATGGATCGAAACGCTGGAGGTTCGTGTGTTGGTACAGATGTGTAGGGGATTTTTTTTTTTTTTTTTTTGTGAATTATTTATTGCAATTGAATTTAAATACATCATCTAGCAATATTTGTTCGCAGGATATCACATGGGTAAGATAAGATTTCAGCAAATCTTAATCTTGAATGTTAATAAACATTATGCACGGGACACTATACACAATCACATTCATTCTGGCACAGCACAGTCAGGTCCAGAGGTTTATTGCGCTTGAGTCGCCGAAGCTCGCCAGCGTTGTCAAGAACGTTGAGCATCTCCGGGTTCTCATGTTTATGAAGGCGTTGCTCGTGCTTCCTTGAGAATTTGACTATAGTTTCATTGACAGTTTCAATCCTCAGATCCCGATGGATAACGTCGAATTTTTTTTTTTTTTTTTGCAAGGTTTGGATTATCTTAATGTTGGATTTTTTTGGCACAGCCCCAGAGTTGTATACCGTAACTCCAGATGGGGCGAAAAATCTGCTTATAGATGAGCAGCTTGTTGTGAAGGGAGAGATGGGAATGCCTTCCCATAAGCCATTACATGCGTCTGAACTTGATCTTCAGTTCTTCTTTCGTCTTTTCTATGTGCTTCCTCCAGTTGAGTTTTGAATCCAGAGTCATACCCAAGTACGTGACAGAGTCAGCGTAGGGTACTACGGTTGAGTTTACCTCAACTTCCGTTGTTGGCACTTGCCGAATGGTGAAGTTGACGTGAACTGACTTTGTTTCGTTCAACTTCATTCTCTATGTTTTAGTCCAACGGTAACCTTTTAATTTGAATCCTTCGTTTGATATGGCTTTCAAAAGTTTTTCGAGGTGTATCAAGTGATCATTGAAGGTTTTCGAGAAGACTAAAATATCATCTATGAAATTACAACAAAAAACGTCCAGATTATTACGTCGTATAATTCCCGAGAGCACACGCTGAAAAATGGCCGGCGAATTCTTTAAGCCAAATGGCATGCAAGACCATTGCCAGTGACCGTGCTGCGTTATGAAACCAGTTTTGTATCGGTCTTTGGTACGAATTGGTATGGACCAGAAAGCCAAATGTCTAGAGCCGAGAACCATTTACAGTCGCGCGTCTTCACAATGATATCTTCGATAAGAGGGAAAGGTTGACTTTCCGGAATTAGTAATTTATTTAGTTCCCTGAAGTCTACACATAATCAGGTCCTTTCTTTCGCATTCCATTCACCGGTTTTTTTATTCGCTAACGTGACTGGTGAGGCAAATGGTGAGCAGGACTCTTCAATCATTCCATGATTTAACAATTCAGCTATTTGTTTTTCAATTTCTTTCTGATCTTCGTAGGAACATCTATAGGGTAATTTATAAATAATAAATAAATTTTTGAGCCGAATTGGAAATGTTGACCTTTTTCATGAAACCAAGGAATAACCAACCAGAAGTCAAATGTCCGTCCGCCGTAGCCGTCCACCGTCCGTGCCGTTTTAGGTAGTAAACATTTTTCTAAAAATCTGAAATTTTGGTCAGGGACCCATTTCCGGCTCTAGTTGGTCCTCAAATCTTTTTAACCCGATTGGACCTAATTTGGGCAGGTTAGGGGTCATAATGTGTTTGAAAAATGGATTTTTAAGATTTTGGGCGATCTAGGATCATTCGAAATGGGTAGATAGGTACCCATTTAGACCCATAACCTCATCCAGAGGGCGCGACCCGTTCCGGGATTCATTTAATTGGATTCAGAATCCAGAATTTAGTGGAAAATGATACCCCACATACCTAGATCGCAAAAAATCTAAAAAATCCATTGTTCAAAATACACATTTTGACCCCTACCCCTCCCAAATTTGGTCCGATCGGGTTGAAACGTCTCAGGGACCAACTAGAGCCATTATACGGCTTCGTTCGTCAGGACGGAACCTTGTCTGAAGGTCTAAACACAGTTTTGGAACAGGTATAAATCACCCAACCCAACCGCTCGCAGATGGTGAAAAAGGGATGAAAAGAAGGCTGGCTCAGCGTAGGGTGGGGAGGTCAAACTAAACGGAGTTGAAAGCAGGCAAGTTCACGAAAAGGAGTCACATAGGCATAGCTGCACAACCCTAATGTGTGGAGGGTCCAGAAGCGGTATCACAAAAGTGTCTGACGCCCCCTTAAAGCTGCGTGATACGAGTATATCATCGCGAAAAACAAAATTCTCGTTAAAAATATGAGGAGAACGCAGGAACTGTACAGGGTCCGTCATGGCATAAATGCGATAGCTGATATCTTGGGCATCAACTTCTCAATTCAAATGTGTGCTCGATTCTGCATAAATGCATGTAGCAGTGGCTGAACAGCAGGCAAAACTGTAAACCTAGAGAAGAATGGCCGCTGCCGTGTGGGAACCTCCAAATATGGTCCGAGGCCATATGGACTCGTGCTAATAGCTTCGGACCAAATGGATATGTCGTGAATGACTTAAGGCTGTCATTATAGCGTTATTTCGTACGTTGTTTTTGATAAAATGATATTTTTCTTTCATAAAAATGTGCGATGTACAACCCGACCAATGTACAATCTCCTGTAAAATCAGTGTAGTAAATGTATTCATCCCCTAAATGTTACCGTTGAACGAATTTCATTGCTGTCGAGGGTTATGAACTGAATGATGTTTGCTTTCGGTCATCATCAATTGTGGTATCTCTTAATTACCGTTGATCCAATTACGAGATTTGCCCCGTCTTGTTCGAGAATATTAGCGAGATCGTGTTATTACGCACCTGTTGAGGTAAATGATTCGATCGCGATGTAGCGCTCGCTGTACGAGTCACGAGGGTATCAAAAGCCCCGAGTGTGCTCACTAATCCTTTCGTGTTCGAGGATATAGTTAAGTAACTGTAAGGTAACCAAAAGGGAACAGCCCTTGTTAATGGGGGCTTCGAAGTGGAGGGGGTAGGTCTGTTCTATCGTTTCGCTCCTATTTGCTCGTGGTTAGACCGGAGACAAGACCCCCCCCCCCCCCCGATACCTTGCCTAGTTACTTCGGCAACTCGGCAATTAGGAGGGAGATCAAACACCCGTTTTCATCACCGAATACCCCCCTTCCGCACCGCACGTGCCCCTTCAGCCTAATTAAGGAGTAATTTGGCAGGTGATGAGAGGCGTATGTGGCCTGAAACCGTTCCAAATTGCGAGCCATCAGTAAACCGGTGGTTGGTACCGTCGAACGAGTGGCCCTTCATCCGCAATATGTCCCCACTGACGTACAGTGTTGCCTGTTTTTAGGAGTGTTACAATTGGAGGGCACCTGGTACAAAGGGCGAGCGTGCGCATTAGCCACTGTCCCACTCGTACCGCATACATGCACTCTTTACGAGGATCCTTCTGCTCGCAGCCTACACATGATTGTTCGTGTCTATGTGGAGGCCACCACATATTCCCCTCACACCCCTCATCTGCCTTACATATACCACTTCTTGGAGGAGAAGAAAAAAGTTAACCTTTCCAATTTACCACAAAAAAGTTTTCTGGGCGTTTCAAGGTGTTCAAATCAAAATAAGCCAACGTTCTAAAAATCTGACATTTTGGTCAGTGGTTCTCCCCTCTAGTTGGTCCTCGAGGCTCTGCAGCCAAACCTGACCAAATTGAGATGATGGGGAGAGGGAAGGGATCAAAATGTGTTTTTCGAAGAAGGGATTTCCGAGATTATTGGTGATCTAGGCGTGTGAGGTATCATTTTCTACTAAATTATGGACGCTCAATCCAATAAAAAGGGTCCCGGAACGATTGGCGCCCATTGGAAATGGTTATGAGTCAAAATGTTAATTTATCCAAGTACCTATTTCAAAAGCCCACAATTTATTGCTCAAATTGCTCGAATAGCAAATTTTTGGATTTTTCGGTTGATTATTCCTTTGGTAACGAGTCCGTTCCCGGCTCTAGTTGGACCTCGAAACTTTTCAGCCCGATCGTACTAAATTTCAATTTCCACATGCAGGGTAGGGGTCAAATAGTGTTTTTCGAAAAATGGATTTTTGAGATTTTTGATGATCTAGGCGTGTGGGGTATTATTTTCCGCTAAATTTTGGCCACTGAACCTAATAAAATGGGTCCCAGAACGATTGGCACCCACCGGAAGAAGTTATGGACAAAATGGGTTTCTATCTGCCCATTTTGAATTTGTGTTTTCATGATTTCTGGTACCTAGATGTGTGGGGTATCATTTTCCACTAAATTTTGGACGCTGAATCCAATGAAATGTGGGTGCCCATATACCCATTTTGAATGTGTGTTTTGAGATTTTTTGTATCTAGGCGTGTTTGGTATCATTTTCCACTAAATTTTGGACCCTGAATCGATTGGAATGGGTCCGGGACCCGCTGTTTCCCCCATTTTCCCCATGTTGAAGAAATTAGTCTCCATTCGCCTGGTCCGAGGAATAACCAACTCGTGCGAAAGAATTTGCAGCGTTTTTACCGATGAGTGAAATTCATCGCCCCAAGAAAGTCGCTTAAAAACAGCCTTGTAGATCTTGATTCAACAATCTGACGATATAAAATGCACCACGTTTCCCGCTAGATAGAAAAAATACGAAGAATTGGTTTATATAATACGACAACCAGCAAAATGCTATCTTTCCCTATTCGTAGGTCAGAGAAGGGAAATATGACCTTTTGGTCGGCTATTTCTTTTGGTTGGTTATTCCTTGAATAATCAACCTATGTTTTCATGATAATGGTCAACCTCTCCGATTTGGCTCAAAAATTTTTTCTGGACGTTTCATGATGTCCTGATCAAAAAAGGTCAATGTCCATCCGCCGTACGCCGTCCATCGTCCTGCGCCGTTTTTGGTAGTAGACAATTTTCTAAAATCTGAAATTTGGGTCAGGGGTCTGTTCCCAGCCGAGATGGGTCCTCGAAACTTTTCAGCCCGATCGGACCAAATTTGGAGGGGGTAGGGGTCAAAATGTCCATAAAATGGGTCCCAGAACAATTGGCACCCACTGGAAGAAGTTATGGGTCAAAATGGGTATGTATCCACCCATTT
>CM034005.1:0-32811 GCA_019603395.1 Cyrtorhinus lividipennis
TGCTTTATTAATTTTGTATTACTTTTACAGGTACCAGTCTACATTTGATGCTTCCAGCCCGCATTCGGCCTGAGGTTCGTTACAAACTGTTCAAATGAATTTACATAAAATATTTACTTAGTCGGCAACATTATACATGCATGGGAGAGAAGAAGTTTCATGGCTTGACGAAAAGGTTCACTGTAACACCTTTTGCGCTATTTCGCGACTTACTTCGCTCAGGCTGACTTACGTCATTTAAATTCTTTCCGTTTTGTTCAAAATCGTCTAATTGCAACTCAGCGAATTCTCTCAACAATCTAAACCGCTGTAGGTACCACAAGCAACAATCGTCCGACGATCATGAAATAATAAATTAGTATTAGGACTGACGCCCAGTCGAATAAAAATGCAGATAGTACAAACATAGGCCCTAAAAAAGTCCACTGAGGGAAAACGAGCGTTTTTCCAAATGTAATTTGAAAAGATATCAGGTTTTACTCCAATCGTTCGTAACCAACCCGAAGTCGGAAAACGAAGTTTTGTACACGATTGGATTAGAAAAGGGCATTTTCAAATCGAGGAGTAAGAAGGTATTTTCATCGGAGAATCTCTGAGATGCTTGGCTGGGTCTTGCGATAAGCTCATGGCTCGTTGGAGGGTAAATCCATTCCCCTACCCGCTGTTGCTTCATAAATCACGATATTTCGATATCCGCCCGAAACATCTTACTCCGCATAAGCGTATATATTGAGTTGTAAATTTGAGAGGGGGCAAACTTCGACCAAAGCATGTACAAGAATGATGGGAATAAGTTAGTCGAATCAGAACGCGCTCGATCTGGAATTTGACAGTCTGCGACTACCAAATACTAGCGGTAGTTCAGTTATAAGGTTTATTACAATTCAATTATTTATTTAATAATTTATTGTCGTTTAAGGTAACTTAGACTACAACAGGAGTTTCAGCCTATTTAAAAATGTCTAGCAAGTACATACTATGACAAAAAAAACTAGGTCACAAGAGTCGCATAAAATTTTGAATTCGTTTACATTAAAACTATTTTGTTAAAAACTTGGCATTTCTGAAGAATCTATAATATTTATTACTAACAACGAACTTAAATACTCGTTGAAATATTTCAAAATATTATACAACAAAGAGTAAAGGTTATATAATACAAATCACACTTACTATGATTTTCATCATGGATATTCATTCGCTTTATCTTATTTCATTCACACTTTATTCATTCAGGTTTCGAATCGTTGATCCTAGGAGCTCGAAGTCCTTGACGTTTCATTTATCATTTTTCTTCAAAAAGGTGTTGCAGGCAGACTCTCTTTTTCTTTTCCCTCGATCTCTTACTCACAATTTCATTTCTTGAAGGTTGAAACCGTTCGGATGACTTTTCACTGTCTACTTCAGATGAGTTTGAGGTGTCTACTCCAATCAATTTCTTCCCATTTACGTAAAATGGACCTTTATCAAAAACCGCATGTTGACCGTTAGCTCTCGCCTCCTTCATCTTCGGTAACAATGTCTTCCATAGTTGCAACACTTTTGACGTGAAATCTAGAGACGCATTGAACGGTGTATTTTTCAGCAGTCCAAAACCTCGCACAGTTCGCGCTCAGTGTCGTAATCGTTGAACTGAACCCTCAAGGGTCTGGTTCTATTGATAATAACGTTTGGTTGCCAACACTAGTCACGAACCACCCGGCCATGAAGTTTTGGAATACTTCTGTTACCATAATTTTTAAATCGTAGCCGCTTTTCGTATCAGATTCAGGCACATTCCAGGATGTTTACCAGTTTCTCGTGTTCAATCAGATGTTTGGTGATTTCTTCAGTCCGTTTGTGAGCATCTTCCGTCAAACTTGCACGGTTTTCTAAGGCACTGATTTTTTCCTGGATTGTCGATACGATTTTTGATGAGATCCTTTAAAACGTCTAAGCCTCGCAGTTTTTTTCCATTATAATTACAAAGCGTTGGATTCCATACTGTCAAAGCGACTGGTCTGGTTCCAAATCGAGACTGAGAAACCCGATACGCTGCGTCAGCTCCTTTAGCTTTTACAGTTAAGCCTGTTACAGTTATACCTCATGCCGAAGAGACCAACTTCAAACAGCGATAAAGTCTGCATGGCAAGCGTAGATTAACTCACTAGTAGAGACGGAACCCCTTACAAACCATGTTGTTTGAGGCAAACTATCAACGAACTCGGACAATATTTTGAGTGATTGCTGTCATCAATCCCATTAACCCAACTCAACGGTTTTCCGTTTAATTTTTTCGAGTTTAAAAGAGCAATTCGGCGGGGTCGCATACCCTCTCTAAAGTGTTATATATGCTATGGAGAGAGCTGTAGCGGAGAGCGAAGTCAGGTCGTTAAGCCTCGGAGAGACTTTTTTCCCCATTTACGGTGAAAAATTGATTTCCCCGCTTTTCCTCACCATAGCTAACCTTTTCCCTTCAATATATAAGGTACGTTCTCCGGCACTTCACGCTTCATTTTCCCGGTCGGGAATTTTTTTCATAAATACATTTTATAGATGGGACCATGGTAGCCAAAGAACCCTTAGGGTGATTTCTTCCATTATTACCGTATTGGTGTTTCAAGCAGTCCCGTGTATCATAATGAGAGATGAAGCTAATCAGACTAAAATCATTCGAAGTGGTGCCATTGTCACTTCATCATAGTTCACTCTTACTGCCAGAGAGAACCCCCCCCCCCCCCTACCGGGGTTCTTTTACTTGAAGCCTTTGGCTTAAATTATTGATGCTTTAGCCATCTGGCTCAATGCTGGTTTGCTCAACGCTGAGTACCTGAATACCAGTTTTCTAAATGCTTATTTTTTCTAAATGCCGACATCCTTTCTGAGTGCTGTTTTCTGAATGCTGAATTCCTCTTTAATTAACATTAAGGAACGTTGGAGCATCGACCGAGTGACATTTGTTCTTTGCATTTCATTTTCTGTTACGAATGATGGCACACAGCAATTCTTTCAGTTGCTTCTTGCCAGTACGGTATGCTAAAATTGAAGATGCTACAATAAACAATTTGAATTCAAATGAAACTATTCATCAAAGTAATGAAATCGAGCAAAGGATTCATACAAGTTCATTTATCTGAAACTGCAGATTTTTGAACCAATAAAAATGTGTAGTATACCCATGTAGGTAGTAATGGATAGAGAAATTCAAATAGATAGATTGTTTATTTTTATTTTTGTTCCACTGAATTGTTTGAAGTAATGGACAATACAGGTTTGTGATAGCTGAAATAACTCGAACAATTTTTATAATATATTTTATCAATGTGACGAGCAACGATCAAATCGATGCAAGATCCAGCACGAGTAGTTGATGAAGCTTGTTTTGATTTGAGTTGTAGCCCGAACGTAGCTTCCATGAAAAATCTTGATTTCCTTTCTTCTTCACTTCCGAGTTGAAATCGCCAGAGGGAAGGATTGGGATTTGTCCATAACCCCCCTTCTCGAATAAGTTCCAAAATTTCCAATGCTTTTGGTGTGTACATTAGTAAGTTGATCATGAAGAAAACATTGCTGTTGGGCGAAACGTAGACTACATCAAGTCCGTTTATTGTACATTCAGCAGCAGAAGATATACGGCCTACATTCTTCACTTACGGACATATTTCATCTTTAGTTGTAACAAATTGTCAAATTTTATCAGAACGTGCCGAGTCGAGAACAACATGCTTTTCTATTTTTCAACATGGTGGCTCCGCCAGCTCGAACTTGAACTGAGTAACACTTCGGTAGCCCAAATCCAATTGAGGATATTTCATCATCGTTCATTCAGCCAATTTCAGTAAAAAACCATAATCGTGGTTTCCGGTGTCAAAACGTCGGTTGATGAATCTTCTTTGTTGCCTACAACTCCCGGACATTCATGTTAGAATGATAAATCTTGGGTGCCGGGGACGGCCTAAAAATTCTTCGCACTCGCCGCTTCTTGTTGTCTACAAAATTCGGTATTTAATTATATTTCGATTTACCGATAGCATGATGAAACTTGTGATCTTTGTTCTTATTTGTTAAACCCATCAAAAAACGTGGCTTTATCGAACATTATTGAAGCGCAGTCACTGAACGAATGAATTAGTAAAATGAGTTTTTATAGTTTTAACAAGATAATTAACGTCTGGTAACTTCTTTTCCATCAAGTTCATCTTGTTCTTGCTAGGAGAAGAAGGGCTAAAAATGAACCCACGCCAAGAATGAACGTATACTCATTCTCGGTCATGTTTTTGTTTTCCAAACTTATAACTTTTTGTGACGGACGTACTGGCATCAAATCCTCCGGTGAAAGAGAGGAGGGGTTGTTTGTCCTTTTCTCCCTGCTCTGTAGTTTGGTTTACTTTCTCTGAGGTTTACCATGGAGTAATTTCTCTTTTTTAATTATTTCTAGTGCATCTGATTACAATAAAATATCAACTGGTTGGTTCTTTTCCACTCATTCCTCCCATTACAACAAGGATCGTGGCTGGTAAGTCCTTTAACAGGACTGACGTCCACGTTGTACTGAGATCTTCTCAGCCTATAACAACCGTTCATTAAAGAAAAACCAAGAGTTTAGCTTTGTAGTTGACGTTGAAGGTCAAATTCGGATATCAACCGAAAGCCGTGGATACCTGATCAAAAGAGGCGTGTCAGGATGTCAGCAATAGCTTGACAGAAACTCGATAGCGATACTTGATATTCTCCAACTATGATTTTCCAAACGTAATAGTCCGCACCAAAAATTAACGAATTTATACTAGAACGGAGAGTAGCTGAAATTAATTGTAACTACTTACGTGTCTTTTGCTTCCATACTATTTTCAGACGCAGCCGGACAAACCATGGGGGAAAGGCTGCTCACTTCATGGAGAGCAATTGATACCTGTAAGTGTATGGAAGTCGTGTAAAAGTTGTGACTAATTATGATCAAGGGTATATAATCCACGGCGAAGGTTCGGTAAGTCGTAACCAATGAATTGATTAAAGTTAGGATGAATAGGCATAATACATCATAGCGTGGCATAATAAAAGCGGCCGCAGATCAGCATTCTTGTAAAACATACGCCTTCCATTCAATTCTAGGGCACATTAGTGGGGTCGTAAAGGCCCTAGCCGCGGCAAGCGTTCAGATAAATCACAAAATTTAAATTTAGTATCTAGTCCACTCGGCAAGTATGTACCTACTACTTGTGTTGAATCGAACATGCAGACGAAGAACGTAATCGACCTAGGTAGAAGATACCTACATAACAATTTGGCGGTTCAAGACCGTAACCAACAATAAAATTATGGAAGATTCCCATTCAAGAAATGGCCAAAACGGGAGTCCGAATTTCCACGCAGATAATACACGGAAGTAGTTGGAATCAAAGCTCTCCCAGGCGAAAAGATCATCTTCGATCCGCGATGACATTTTTATGAAAAGGCCAAAGTAGAAATGGCGATTGTGCGTCTTTCTTCAACAGCCAAGGAAGTCTCTATAATTGTGCTTACGACTCTAACCAGTACATAAGTGAACTTTTATCAACTTACTTTAGTTCGCGTCGGTTCGAATCGGCTTAGCGGTAAAACGAAAAATCAAGAAAAACTTAAATGAAATAGGTAGAGAAACTTCAACAAAACCCCTTCAATCACAGGAAGGAAGGAAAGGTTATACTTCGTAGGAAGGTACTCTTGATATGTGGTTGCAACTTTCTTTTTATTTTTTAGTTAACTAAATAATTAAACCGGGTGATTCTTATTTCGTATGTTCTTCATGTTGAGAAAAATTGAAAGATTCTTATGATAGAAAACAACCTTCCACAAATAGCGACCGTATCAGGAAACTTGTGGCGTTGGGGTCGCTGATCTATGGGTCGTATAATCGTTCAAGAGCCGAGAATGATCTAAATCTGCTCCTTATGGGTGCTAATATGAGAATACCCTTGTTATACTTCACACCAATGAGGCATACCTTATACGAATAACATTATGGGCTTACTACAAGTAACCTACTTCTTCCATTATGATGACCACAAATCTCATCCCATCCCCACCTGTTTTGTAAATAAGAATGAACAATACGCCGCTTAGCCAACGTCCTGGAGCTTCAATTTAATAGAAAATACGTTCTTATGAAATCATAGAGCTCTGCTGCAGTGGTGTAATATCGACATGCTGCCAGTGTCAAGGATACTCATGATTGTGTCTTCTTCTAAGATGCTTAAGGCAGTAACACGATTGTGAACAAGAATTTTACCTCACGCACCACTTACTTTATATACTTACTTATTCTGCTCCATCAGCGCTCAGGGGTGTAAAGGCCTCACAGTAACCTCGAACAAACATAATTTACTTAATCTGCAGCACATACCAACCGGTTTACAAAAATATAATTTCCTCGCAAAAGGGATGTTTTAATATTTTAGAAAATTTACTTCCTGTCAGTGATTTCCGATAATTTTGGCCATTAATATATAGGAGGAAAAAATATCCAATTTTCATAACACGGTCCACGAGAGTCAGGACACCATTGAAGCAGGGCAAGGAGAGGGACCATTTCTATGGCGTCAAGCATCTTGTGCACCATCTCAAGACAGCGCAAATTAGAACAGTTGTTTTAGGATAATAATCTTATAATTTGGATAAATATAACGATAAAAAATACGTTTGCGCTCAAACAGGTTTTTTTTTTTTTTTTCAAAACTGGTGAGGGAGATTTCATCAGGGTCCTCCTGTAACCCCCCTCCCCCTCCAGCTTAAGGGCTTGAAGAAGTTGGCTGCCAACTTTTCGTCAGCAAGCTCAGGTCAGCTTGAGGTTTTAGCTAAGCCCTTCCATCTCTCCAAATTAAAAACGCTTTAAAAATTTGCTGGATTTCTGGATGTTTTTGTCGTAAATCCGTGGTTCCTTAGTGATTTACTCGTAAATTTGAGGTTTTTATTAGTATTAGACTAGATGAGAGTGATTTTAATAGGTACTCTCAGACGTAAATAATGAATCTCAAGACGTCAAAATGATTCAAGTTTGATGTCTTTTACAAACACGCAACACAATTTTTTATTAAAAACAAATTAACACTTATAATTTACCGATAAACATCATTCACTTTGCCGAATAAGAGTATACACTGCTGGACCGTACCGAACCAACCAATGACTGAGCTGCGCTTCCTATCTCGTATTCGCTGGGCAGAACATCTTGAAATTTCAACGCTAACTCAACAGAATCGATCAAAGTCGACAGCCAAAGTTCTTTTTCAAGCATGTGTTTCCTCAAAATAGGATTGCTGAGCCCCGTGACGAAAGCCAAAACTAACGCGTCTTCTTCGAACGCGCCAAAATCGCAGTCGAACAATTGGTCTCTTAACGAGTTGGCAAATTGATAAAATTTGTTTCACCTTGCTTTGTTGAGAAAAATTTAATTCTAGCTTTAATCCGGGTCGCGTCGCTCCAATTTGTTGTAATAGTCGAGTAATTTGTTTAAAATAACGGCGGAGTCTTTTTCCATTGGTTCTACAAGTCTGTCGAAGAGTTTCGGAATGATGGCCATCGTATGTGATGGAAGAGCTTTGAAGAGAAGTTCTTTTTTGGTTTCCTCGTCTTCAATCTCTCTCGACTCAAGGAGCCTGTCGAATTTGGCCTTCCATTGATAGAAATGAATGACCGATGGATCAAACATGATAAGTTGGTCTTCGTCAGGTTTTTGATACTTCTTGCCGATTTTGTACAGTTTTTTCCTTTCTTTAGTTATGAATGGGTCCTCAGGGGCTTCGGTCGGCACTGAAGTGGCTCTGGAACTTCCATACGTGGACGCGACGGAAAACACGGAACCTTCTCTCGAAAAACTGTACACCGACATCACGACAGAAAAAAATGATCACTCTATCGTGGGTATCGAGATTGTCTATCTCGTTTAATTTTACGTTGAGACGTTGCCTTCCAACTGATCAAAATTACGTCCATGTTCATTTATCAAGGCGAGACAGTAGAGAGGGGTTGAATACCGAGCTATATTGAGCACGAAATAACAAACTCATTGCCAATGTTGAGATCTCTTTCCTTTATTAGAGGATGAATGTCAAATAAAAACGGGCGTCGCTTATTGGTTCCCAGGAAAGCTATATGGGAAAAAATCGGACGAAACTGAATGACGTCTCAAAAGCAACTCTATTATCAGGTAAAAAGTCGCCATTTAAGTTTAAGACCTTGGCACAATTCCCATAATAGGTATCCTTGGAACCGTAGCTATCTGCCGTTGAACAATTCATTATTCAGTAAGTGAACGACATACCAAAAACGTGACGAATCCATAAAACCGGTGAAATACAAGTGAATAGAAGAATAAACCTTTCAACCTACGAACAAACCGATGAAAATAAAATTTCATAACATCTACTGTTACCTGAGGATATAATACTATATACTCAATTAAACGGTTAACAAATCTATAAAGTGACTTTCAGAGATCACAGCCTATATAAAATGTAAATACATACCTAATCGAAGTATCCTTACTAAAATTACGTAAAGACTAGATATTACGACTATCATTTTAGTTTTACGTTTTTAATGCAATGGTTTAGTAGTAGAAAGGAATTGGACAATCGCTAATCTGTTGGGAATGTACAGATCAATTGGATCAATGGTAAAAATCGATGTTGTACGATCCCGTGAATCTAAAATACGGTTCTTCGCTTATCAAAACCAGACTGTTCACAGCTAAGCAACCTGCGCACCTACGCAAAAATTTACCGAGTAGAAAGAAGAAAATAACTTACAGTTCGAAAGCGAGAGAGAAATTATAATGCATTGAGATTAAGCTTCAGCATTAAAATCGTTCTTAAGGAAGGCGAGAAAGTAAAAGGCAATGACAAGGGAACAAGGACACTTCTACTGTCATCACCAGGTGAAAACGGTCTTTTGAAAACATACAAATTAAAAATGTCAATGTTCTCGAGGAAAGAGAAATTGTTCAACATACAAATTGATTGAAAGAAGGGCATAAGAGCCCAAGTTGAGAATAAAATGTACGCGAGAGTAACCACAGAAACAACTGAATCAAGGCATACCTCAACCACGGCTATTTCTCAAAGAACAATAAAATTATCTTTTAGAAGTAGCCTGTGAAAACTATGACGAAGTGTAGATTAAAATTTTTCTGGGTCAAGTCACGTATTTTTGTGCTCAACACAATAAAACAAAGCGTAATTGAACGCTAAAAATGAGAGAAGTTTGAAGCCCTCAGCTTTGTACGATCGTCACGCGTTAATAAGTAATGAATCTTAGAATCTTGAAGCCTTTACTTCACTTGTAAGATTATATTTTTATTCCGATTCAAGTGACTAAAACATCAGTTTATCACAATATATCGTCATACTTAACCCTAAGTTATTTAAACACCAATTTATTGTTTCGTCTAGGACTAACATTACGATTGAAAATGAAAGGCAGAATCGAGGGACACAGTCACATGGAAGATTCAAGTTTTTTAACAATTTGTTTCTTTTTTTCAAAATTTAAATGTCGACGACGTCGTATTAATTTTATGTATTGGAAATATTTCAATTAGCGTCGCCATGAAATTTTAAATATGGACCATTAAAAGTAGTTCAGTTTGTGAACTATATGTGTTCAGGAGGCTCCAAAACGCAAAAGGAGGATTCTTTCATATTTCATCATTTCATATTCATGAGAGGAATTTTCAACTGATTTAGAGTAAAGTTACTTTTTTTTAAATTGGATCAAAAACTCATACTTTTTGCTAGTGACACTTCTAAAATTTATTTCTTAAAATTTATTTTTTTGTGAGGTTCTCAAAATTCCATATTACTTAGGTAGGTATATTATTTTGTATGTAAATTTACCACAAATCACACATGTTTCTGCAGTATCAGCGTTAATTTTTTTTAATTTTCATAATATGAAATCTGTAAAAAAAACATCCACAAACAGATGTAAATTTGGAAAAATCTTGCAATGAATATTGGAAAAATGAAGGAAAAAATTCAAAGACCTCGCACTCCGCGCGAGAGACAAAGTATAGTCGACAGACAATTTCTAACTTTCAGAAATTTCATGTATAAGAATGCAACATTTCAACATTATACATACTATTGTAAGGAAACTTCGGAATCTTTTTCTTAAATCGATGAATTTTCACTCTTTCAGCTACAGTTTTTATAAGCACTTCTTCTTGAGGTTTCTTTTTGCGAGCACGATATAATCGCGACCGCTCTGCACTCGTTAACACCATTTTGTTTTCGATTCGATATATGAATTCACAACAACAGCGACAATAACAATGCTATTTTGTTATTGAGAAGTAATATTGCTTTGGCGTATGCGCAGTTTCGGCCGTGACGATTTTTTGTTACATTTTACTCTTTTTGCCTCCCTTATCGTTGTCTGTCGACTACAAAATGAAAGAAAAACCTGTTTTGGAAAATTATACAGACATTGGGATACGCGGACCAACTGTCTATAAAAGTCGGTAAGATCTGTAGAAAATTGGAATACCTCAGTAACACACAAAGTATAAGTACATTCAACAACTCTGATTCTGATTTTGAATGCTGATTCAAATGAAATCCATTTGTAAAAATGTGATATTGTCTTCATCAATGAATGACTTCAATGAATTTTGTTTCCATTCATATTTTTAAATATGAATGAAGTGTTCGAGAATCTGAGAAGTACACTGCCTAAGTATAAATAAAGTGAAGTTTCTGTCCAAATATTAATAAACGAAAGAAAAGTGGGTCCTCTCTCTCAAGTGACATTTTGTTGTTACAATGAGAAAACTAAAAAAAAAAAAATCTTCTTTCTCTTACCAACCTACTAAATGCGAACTAATTTTTGGCAGATTTGGAACTTCTTAGAAGTAATGAAATTACTTTTTAATCCCTATATTATGGTTTTTACTTATTAAGCCGAATGAAATTTTTTTCATCAATCTTAACGCGCGCCCTTGGCCTGTTTAGGATGTTGACGTTTTAGCTCGTTAAATAATGGTCTCAAAAAATTTACATGAGTAAATGCATCGATTCAGCCCCTCGATTACTGCCTGAGGAAGAGTTCAATAGTGAGTGTAATGAATTATTCAGCGATGTGAAGGTACCAAAGTGAATGAAGATATGAATGAAAGGCTAGAATCGAATTATTTTTCGAGAGCGACGGGCGTAAAAATGATTTTTTTTTTTTTTTTCAAAGTCGTCGATTTCAAAGTCATGTAGGTACTCAATTAGCGACGATACTAGATTGATTTGCCGTCTGGCAAATGATTTGAAAATCATTTACTCGAGTCGAGTGATGGGTAATTTACACATAAGAGCGTAGGCTCCGTTTGATCAGAAAAGACTCAGCTGGTGGATAAAACCACTGCAACTCTGTTAAAGATGATCTGAGTAGTGTACCAATCAAGATTATCAATGATCGAGATTGTCCATTTTGAAGGATCAACACCATTATGGTAACGACATACAAGTTAAATAGGTAAGTTAGGTACACTATACAGATTTGTGCTACATTTGGGCAATGGTTATCCCATTTCGACTATAAGTTTAAATTTTACAAAATCGATCGAATCAGTATCACTTTCAATTGCCGAGACAACTAGAATTATACGTTTTCTACTCCTTGCTCGAAAGAAACATTTTTACTACAAGTAATATAGTTTCAAAAAAATATTGAACACGTCTATTTGTTCTCATAATCATTATACGTTCTACTACTAGTTCCAAGGTCTAAAATACGAATGGAGAACACACTCATCGAGTGAACAAGTTAGGTAACTGGAAGATATAGTTTTGGAGTATTGCTGAATAAGAAAATGTTTCTCATTTTATTACACGTGGATGGATTAGTTACGTCTATGATGGCTAACTTGTTATAGGGTTTAGAGAACCGATTTTGGTCGCTGTCTGATAATTAACATCATAATGGGAACTCGAAGTTCACGCTGTGAACCATTTATAAACTAATTTGGAACCTTTTTCTATTGAGGTTGCCAAAAAGGGGATTAAAAGTGCAGGGGTTTTCGTATTCTATAAAAAGTGGCAACTGAACCACCGTATGGTTGAAAATGCGACACGCAACCTTTACATGTCTGATATTTATGATAAATACATTTTCTAATCCATTACACTTCTGAGACCAGCATTTCAAAAAACATTGCACGATTTTGGGTAGAAGATTTAGACAAGCCTCAACTGTGTAAGGGCGAATCTTGACTTGACAGTCTTGGTACCGATGGTGATCACGTACCAGCAACTTTTACTGTGAATTGACACAGTTTTTCAAATATTGACAGAAGAAAATAGAGAAAGTAAGTTACAGGGTTAACTGATTCCAATCTATATTACTAGGTGGTTTGTCGAGCCAATCTCTGAGGCCCTGGAGTCTGGCTTCAAGTTCGGCTTTGTTGCTCGGCATCCGCCTGTGAGGTCTGACGGGCTTAGGTGGCCTCGGGTACCCGTCATCTGATACAGCCCCTGAAAAACAGAATTGGAACGCAAAATAGTAAGGTGTGCGATTAAGGAGACATGGTTTTTATATAGAAGATCTCAGGAACGACCAAATTGCGGTTGCGATAACGCAGTCACGCGCCAACTTTCTTAGGGGATTCTTTTTTATAACATATTTGGGTTGCACGCAAGATTTTATGAAAAGTAGACCCACTAACGCTTTGCTCATCGCGCGCAACCCTCTCAGCGAGGCTGTGTCTTTCTGCTGATTTCTCCATGAAAACAAAGACAAAACGATTTCATTCTTTCAAGCGATTTCATGCATCACACATTTTTTATTTTTTGCATAATTCGCACGATTCAAAAAAAGTAACGAAGAAAAATCGGAATTCCCAATTGCATTCAATGCCGACTTGCGTGGTTTTACATTTTTTGGTTCTCATTTCAAGGAGAAACTAACAGAAGAAATAGCGAATTTTGAGGAAAAATATCCAACTTTTTAGGCTCCCTCTTTTTAGTTGTGCGCTAATATTAGCCGATTGACGGCATTATTATTCTTCAACATTTTTTGGGAATCAAAATCTGCAACTTTCCGTTTTTGTTTTCCCAAGAACAAGGTGGTGCCGGGCTGAATCAAAGTGATAGCCTTTCCCTTTTTCGGGCGTAGGACTACATAAGTCAAAATACCTTATGAAAACCTGAACAGTACCTTGCTCTCTTGCAAATAAATTATAGAAATAATATGAATGTGATAAAGAGGCCTCAAACACAGCTGTGATAAGCAGTATTTTCTCGAGAAGTGCAATAAACTAAAGCGTGAATTGAATGAACAGCATTAAAGATAGCTTTTCAGTGTACAGCTGAGATGAAGTTTGCTCGCATACAAAATTGCATTTCAACAATTATTCATGGTTGTCTCGTAGGAAATGGATTTCAGGCATTTGGCATATTGTTTCCCACGTAATTTTGGCTGATGAATCAATTGAGATAAGTCCAGGACTTATTGCTACACCAAAATGGTTTTGTTTTCAATGTATATGACCTTGTATTGAAATTAGTTGATTCCTGATTGAAACATGACAAAGCGTGTTGAGTCTACTCTCTTGTATCTCCCCGGCCATGTATTCTTGCATATAAATGAAATGCAATCTGAGCTGACTATGGTGGTTATGTCGACAGTATATCAACACTGTCTTTAACTCCCAACAGTCATGCGAGAACTTTCAAAACTATTCAATGGCATATCGCTCAAGTAAGGTAACATTGAGAAGTCTGTGACGCCTAATAAACTTCAAAAAATGGCCCAACAGATTGCAATGCTTTTTGCAGATACCATAAAAATGTCCAAGAGATGCCCAGCAAAGGGCAAATCAAGGGTAGCTTAAGCAGCGCCCCTTTTAAGCCGGAAAAGGGGGAGGAGGCGTTTCTGACCAACTAAGAGCCTGAGGAAAGGCGGAAGGAAGAGTTTTCACTAACTGTTTTTAGGGAGAAGGGGCGATCCACTACTGACCGAGAATACAAAGAAAAGGAGGCGAGGATAGGAATCTCGAGGCGTGGGAATTTTTGGCAGTCACTAGTAAAGCGAGTTTCTACTCCAGTACGTACTACATAGGGTTTTTCATGGGTGTTAGATCAAAATCCAATAATTTGTTCTCTTTTTGGTGGTAACTTTCTCAGCCGTTTATCCTTTGGAGCTATTACCCGAGAAAAATGATTCTACTCTCACGAAATATGCTCGAAATGTTCTTCCAAGGAAAACATTCCCAGAACTAGTCTTAAATCATCATAACCAGTTCGAGTTACATCGATTCATGAGAGCTGCGGGGAGACATTAAGGAATGAAAGAAAGAATTACATCTGTCCTGATGGAATAGTACTCAGTAGCACTGTTGACCAGCCAATACAGTCGAATCAAATTTAGTGCAGCTATTGAATATTGTGCACTGAAAGTGAAAATGACTGTTTGCGAAGACTGAAAGGAACATACCTCCGACGCATCTCTTGCTCAATTGAGATCGAATTTCTCTTATTTCTGAATTTATGTTATCCAGATTGTGCAAAACATAGTTGGAGGCAGTATCAGCAGGGTAGGCACCTATGGTAATGGAGTAATAATGATAGAAACACATTTTAAATACGTATCATTCCTTTACACGCTCCTTTGTACATGTAAGTGTGTGTGTGTGTGTAGATGTATATTCTCTAACACACGGTTTTTTGAAAATTGAGTTGGAAATTCGGTACGTTACACACGACCCTCATTACAAATCCAACCGACAATCGAAACATGAAACCGAAAGACCTAATTGTATGCAATCACACAAATTTGAAACACATACCTGGAGATAGAGCCTGTTCAATTTTCAAACTCCCTGGATTGTTAGTGGGTGAAGGCGAATCGTCCACCAACCGATTCAAAGTTTGGCCAAGAAGTCTCAGTCTTATCATCTTTTCCCCAAGCAAAGCTCGCGTTCTATGAAGGGAGACCTCCATTTCTGTAAGGTCTCTTTCTTGCTGCAAGGTAACGAAGACGTTGTTATAAAAGATAACAAATCTGAGAAGTTAATCATTATTTTTAGGAGTAAGGAGGTTCTCCTCCTCTAAGTAGTTTACGCTAATTCTGAGGCAATGGTGCCTAGATATAATAAAATAATTAATCTTGACAGGGGCTTTGTTCCTTATTTTCTTAGATTTAGTCATTAATCACTTCAGGGAGAAATGAAGCATTAAGAAGTTCCATTCTCAGTTTCTTTTTTGGTCTAGGTTAACTGGCTGTACCAAATTTACATAGGCACAATAACTTCCAGAATAATCGATAATCCAGGATAATCGTAATAATTTAATACGATTATCACTTACCTGTTGTAACTGCTGCATATTGCTTGAGTTGTTATTGGTTCTCAATAAAGTTTGCCTGGCCTCCAACTCACGTTTCTGTTGTAGCAAACATTCTCGCGCGGTTCGCACAGCTTCTTGTTCAACGATGACTCGGTGCCGGTAGAAATCAACTTCAGCGCTCGTACTGAGCCCTGCAAGTGAAGAGATAGTTAATAGTAGATTGTTACACTTTCAACGTTCTACTAACGAACGGCCAGTCATGCCTTCAGCTGGACTGTTGCTTTTATGGAGTAATGTGATTTCTACGAATTCTTAATTACTCCATTAAATATACATTTTGCTTTTTCAAATGCAGTTTTTAACGGTCACAAAGTGCAGATAATGTAGTATCCCTAGTATCCCCTATAAACACAAACAATAAGGGTACCTGGACCGTGGAAAGGGTACCGAAGATACGTATCTCCTTGCGAGTTGGCTGGTATTTGTTCCTCGATTTCTTCTAGCTCTTTTAATTGACTGCGCACTTCGTCTAAGACATTTCCCTGACCATCCTTAAGGTATTCTATTCTAAATCTACCCCGGCTGCTATATTTTCTTTTGAGATCGGGTTCAGTCTTTACAGGGCTTATACTCAGACCTGAAAATAAAATGTTCGGGAGCCGTAAGCGGTGAGTGACGCGCTTGATCGACATACATTACCAAACGCGGGGCCGCTCCCGTTTCACGAGAACCAGGCTGAGGGGTGAATTGGGGTAAGTTTCCTGAGGCTAGAAGAGCTGAACCTAAACAATCCGCTCATCTCCACAAATTTATAACGTACTCGTAAGCCTACTTGGAAACCCCTTTCATCAACTAATCTAAGCGCATTCATACCTAGTCAAATAATTTCATTTAAAAGAAATTTAGGGGCCCCTCATTGCCTTTCTGGAACCGTCTATTCAAGCCATTAGCCATGAATTATTTTTTTCCAGTTCTTAGTTTTGTTAGTTTTGATTTTGTTGACCATCATGGCGTTCGATTATAATCCCGGTAACTTTTCACTACACAGAATTAAATTCCTGAATGTTAAACCTCCAGGTACAAGGGAACGGCCTAACATTTTGACATCACATAAAGAATATCTCAGTAATTAAGAAATTTTGAGCACAAGGAATGGTATAGAGATCAAAACACCGACCCTCCATAATCAAAATATGCAACAACAAAAATTATGAAAGCCTAGAACTGAAAAAAAAAAATAATTGCAGTTTTGGCCCGGCTTCGGGGGGGCAACCGAAGGCGGTATATATCATCATCAGTCCCCCCCATGTCATTACTCATTATTTTAACAAATCGGTCACGTTCTGAGAATGTACTATCGACCCTTCCTTGAAAACATAAGTAACCTGGGAACCTCTAGAGGAAGGACGAACAAACGCGCTGCATTATTCGGTATGATTCTCTCTCAGCCTGGTCCCCAATCACTCTACCTGATAATCAACTCACTTCTTTGGTCATCCGTGGGCAATGTCAACGACAAAGACGTGTACTGATCGTCAGAGGATGGATCATTCTCGGCACCTTCCTTATGAGGATCTTTCAAATTAATTTGCTCAATGTTGATCCGAGGGTTTCTATTCCGAAATTTTTCGTCAGCGCCCTGCGTCCGTTTCCGCTGAATTGTTATTTTTATTCTTATCATTTCTTGTTTTCTGTTCACCACCAAGCTTTTCGTCTTCTTCCTTCTCATAACTAAACAGAAAAGCAGCAAAACAAAATCAGAGTTTCCCACTTATTCGACGAAAAATCGAAAACTTGGGTGCAGGCATTTATACAGTGAACTCACCCAAAAACATCTTTTTTTCGTCTAGCTCTACTTTGAAGTTTCCTTTCAACAGCGATTTTCATATCAGTCTTCAATTGAACGTATTTATCTTTCAAAGATCTATACTTGTCTTCGAGCAGTCTTTTTTCGCAGCGCATTTTCTCAAAGTCCCTAAGGAAAAATTGCATTGAGTTAAGTATAGTCAAAATAAATAAATAATCAATTAATATTCAAAGAATATTAGTCGAATATTAGTTAGAATAAATAGTCAAAGACACCATTTTAGTTTGCGAGAATAAGAATAAACTGATACGGAACGATAAATTTACCTGTTCACCGATAGTGAATTCGGTTCTTTGTCGATGAGTTTCTTTAGACGGGAATTCCAAGCTTCGATTTGCTCGGAGTGAACCCTTTTGAGTTCATCTTCTTCTTTTTGAAATTGAATTTTTATAGCGGACATGCTTCGGTCGTGTTCAGCGATGAGGGAGTCCATAGTGGCTTTGTGCTGTAGATTGGTGGTTGTGATTTCGTCGTTATTTTTCGTTGCGATGCGGCGAATCGCGGCGTCACTCTCATCCTTAAGAGCATTTACTTTTGCGATGAACTCTGCTTCGACTTTTGCTTCTTCCTGCGACATGAATCAGAAGGTCGAATACAGTCGATGAGTACGTGAAACAATGACGGACTTGCTTTTCAGTTTAACATTAATCCAGGATTAACAGTTAACATAGAGCCGGTTTCTAGAACGGAGGTTCTGAATAGGCCTAGAACCAAGACATCCGCCAGTGTCCCAACAACCTACTCTGAAGAGTTCTTTTGATTTAGCCAATTAAAACACTAACCAAGGTAGTGACCAAAGAAAGGTGACTGAGTATCATATATAAAGAATATACACTGTCCTAAGAACACCTTTCACAGAATCGAGGTCTTCTGCTTGACTGAAAACCGACCCTGAGGGACGTTCCCATGACCCATTCCAATAGGTAACGTTCAGATCGCTTGGGTTGAACAGACAATTTTATGAACTTAGGCAGGAAACAAAAACCGTAATCAGGATTTTACACGAAAAATATATGTGAAAATTCAATTATTACCCTCTTAAATTTGGCCTCTTCTTCCAATGCTGCCGAAGCATAACGTTGTTTCATCTGCTCAAGTGTTTTTTCCTGTTCTATTTTCATTTCTTCCAACTTCGACGCCTCGTCAGTTTGAAGATTGGCGATTTCTGCCATCACTCTGATAACAAATACGAGGGAATAGATATAATTGTAAATCAAAACCTTTACCTGATATACGGTTCAAATGCATTTGCGAAAGATTAGACAGCGGGAATCAGTTGACGTACTTATCTCTGTGTTCTTGGATCATTGTTTCGTATTCCGATTCAATTTTCAATTTTTCACTTTCGAAATTGCTGGCAGCGGCGTCTTTGGCGCTGCTGAGGAGCAATTGGTGATGAGCTTCTGCCGCCGAGATCATCTCAGCTCTTTCACTGCTAAGTTTCTCCACCAAGGCAGATAACTCCTCTTGATGCTGAGCCCTGCGTGAAAATATGTTGTATACACCAAATTGACGGGTCATATACTTCCTACCTGTACTGAAGGACTTGTGAACAGGAGAAAGTAGTTATGGGTGGATTCAACAACTAACCGACTTTTGGATTCCGCTTCATTCAATTCCTTTTCAAGACTCAGCTTCAAATCTTGCAACTTCACGTTGTGCTCTTCCATTATTTTTGCCTTTTCCGCTTCATGTTTCGAGTTTAGTTCTTCAGCCATTGAAGACAAAATTTCATTCTAGGGAAAGAGAGATTACAATTTGATCGAATCCACATAGATCCTGAGACTCGTGAGATCCCTACTTACGAGCTACATTGTCATACCTGTTGCTGTTTCAGTATTCCGATCTTTTCTTGAATCTCTCGAGTGATCCGTTCCTCAAGCTGAGCCATCCTCTCGGCTGTTTTCCTCTTAGCTATTCCATCAACTTCGTCAGCGTCAAGGTCTGCTTCTTCCTTTTTGGCCGCGATGGAGACAGGCTCGAGTTTCACAGGCACATCTTCGGCTGGTAGAGATTCAATTGAATCGTCGCGTTGCAAAGGACTATCCTTTGGAGCGCAGTCATTATCAAGAATGGTTTTAGAAACAAGAAAACGACCAGTCTTCTCTTCTCTCGAGGAAGGTGTCATTTTGGAAGGAGAACGAGGCTTGTGGTTGTTGCTATCGTCTGTGTCATCCTCTGAATTACCCAATGACGTCATTTCAAGAGCAGCTTGAGAATTGAAGAATTTTTCCTTCATTTTGCTGACATTTATAGCATTTATTTGTTGATTAACACGTTCTAAATTGTTGGCTGAAATGTCAAATTTCGTTTTGGTTCGCTTCGGCTCTTTGATTGTACCTGTAATCATAAAGATCCTCAGGTGATTTAGTTTAGGGACGAGTTACTCGGGCTGCATTATTTGGACTTGTAATAATTACAACTCACCATTCAAGTTGTCATCTGATTGGTGATCTTCACCGTCTGAACTAGAACCACTTCCACCGCCATCATCTCCCTAAAAAAAAAAAAAAATAATAATAATAATAATGTGTTTTTAGAGAGAGAAAGTGTGCCAGCCGCAATCGGACTATGCACTTCAAATACTTGAAAAAATTAAAATAATAAATTAATAATAAAGCCAGCAAATTAAGTCTGTAATGTAATATTTTTGTTTTGATATTTACGCAATTCCTTTAAAAAAATCAAATTTCATTCTTCACATTCTGGATTTATTATAAAATGAGAACGATAAATTGAGATTTACTACTCCGACCACTCGCGTTTTTTTACCTAAAACACGACATTTGACATTTATGTTCGATGTAAATACTCACCGAATAACTTCCCTCCGAGTCATCCGAAAATTGGAACTTGATGTCCAAAGATTTACGCTCGGTGTCTGCGAAACGCACTGATCTTTTCTTGTCATCCTCCAGATCATTATTCGAGCCACTGAGTTCACCTGCGGTATTAATTGAATGAAGACAGTACAGCGAATGCATACTTAAGATTACGGTGGAATAGAATCAAAGATGAAACAGCCAACACACCAGTAAGCGAATTGGGTTTGGCAAGATTCCTGTTTGGCAATCCGGAAAATGACGACTCTCTCAAAATCCCTTTTATAGGCGGTGCGTCGGGCCTGACGTTCGAAGTAAATGTCGGTATTGGGTCCAAGGTGCGACTCCTTTGAAGAGGTTGTAACAGTTTCGGACCAACGCCACTCAAATCCCCAGGGATACTCTCTGGTGGAGCGGGTTGGCTTGATGACACGTCCCCTACGTCACTTAGGTTGAGGAAACTATTTTCTGAAAACAAATTGACTAGGTACAATGATGTGACCCTAAGAAAGAGAAATAATATTACTAGTTTATTAAAAATGGATAGCAGTGTTGTGTTTACGCTAAATACTAACCTCGCATCGTTGAATTCATTAGTTTGGCAACTTGGAACGAAGACATTGGTGGCTGCTCGCCACCACTTTGTAGTTGTTTCCTTCTCAACAGCAGGGGCTGATGACTTTTAGGTCTGCCCTTATCGAGAAACTGAAATAAGTAGGGTTAACATGATATTTTACTACAAGTCAGACGTTGCAATTCCAGTTTCAATAAAATCGTGATGCAAAGCACTCACACAACCTGTGCCCTCTGGCAATCATTGAATAATAATAAGAATGATAATAAAAACCTATTAACAACAAATATCTCATGAGCAAAACGATTCATAATGCACCTCTACAAAGCCCAACGGCCTAGGAGATTCTGAGTTCTGAGATCTCAGGGGACCTTCAGCAGATTAACTTCTACACTAAAAATAAAAAAAAATAAAAACAATTCAAGATGTTTGAGTGAAGCAAGGCCTGCCCAGAAAACCCCTCCCTGAAACATTTTATAAAAATTATTTATTCAAGAATAATGAATTACAATCACCATAGTATCTTCCGGAGGTTCAGGCTTATCCGTGTTTGAAGATAGCAAATCGGACACTTCTTCAAAACTTTTCAAATCTTCCTTAGCTGTACCTTTTGAATCATCTTCAGCTGCAAAGAAAGGCAATCACGACGTAAGAAAGAATAAATTCTCAACATGTGGTCAAAATAATTAGCTACCATGTTATACTCAAATCACTACAATCATCATTACAATTCAAATTCAACAATCCGAAGTGCCAACGTATTATTTTAATTGGTGGTGGAAGAAAAATCTAGAATGCACTAGCATGTTTAGTACGGAGATGGGTGTATCTACCCCCGCAAATAAGTACGAATTTGAATAAAATTAATAAATTGGAAAATATGACAATGATAACAGATACAGGTACAGAACAATATTATTGTGTATCTGTTATCATTGTCATATTTTCATATTATGAATAAAAATTGAGCAAAAATCACATTTGTACACGAGTTTCACTAAACTTTGCGTTCATTTACGATTTTTTCCCGTGTTATCCAGTTAAATTAGTTCAGGAGCTCAGAAATGTCACATTATTTATGAATGGTTATTACAAAAACTGAAAATAAATAACTGTAACCTCGCCGAGATACGTGTGGTAGTTCATTTACAAGAGGATCTCAGATGAATAATTTCCAGCATTCGATCAAGTTCACTTACCAGCTGAACTGTAACCTTCGGAACGTCCACGCTTGACTATATTTCTGTAGATTGAGTCAACAGGGTGTTCCCATTGGCTAATTCTGGTAACTTTATTGAAATAATACCATCGATCGATAGAGGCGTCATAGCTGTAACGCAAAGGTAAAATATTGCAGGTAGAATATAATAAGATAGACTATGAAATGAATACACACGTAGTATAAAATGCGATAAGCTCAACGAGGCTTCTTTTAAAATGATAATGCCTGTGATAATACCATGGTTTCCATCCTTTAGGGAGAGGCTGCATCAGCCCCTTGAGAGCGATAGGCAAGAGGTGGGGCTCGCATTTTGGGTCTATTCCGATCGTTTTCGCATAATCAACAACTTCTGAAATATGAAAAAGAAAAAAATCCAAATTGATGAAATTGATGTGAGGGTGAAGACTTCAAAGGGCTAACTTTATCGATCCTACGTCTTCGAAGGAAGAATCTGTCTCCTCAACTCATTTTTCGTGTATAACAATTTTTCTTTTTCCATTTATAAGAGATATATCAAGGTGTGCTCAATTTCCTCCATCTCGCCGAGAGATTTTCATCAGTTATTACTCATAACATCATTCTGATGATAAATAGAAAATAATGCAAACTCCACGCAGCAATAAGAGGAGTTTTCAATCACCAGTATGGCCCTTTTTGTTCCTAGCCCAACAACCCCCCCCCCTTTTGTTCCTTACACTTGTATAAAACAAAGTTTCTATAAATTATCCCCGAGATTCACGTTGAAATATTATGATCAAGTGAGAAGTATTGTGGAATAATTTACGGTGTTCTTCTGAGGGCGAAAAACTGCCAAGAAACAAAAAGAGGCAAAGACTACGCGAAAGTATAATGGTGGGATTTGATAGGTTGCAGTCGACCTTTGGGGCTGGGAAAAATGCCACAACGAGAGAAGGGCATACCTACTAGCTACTAGCATAAATTGGATGACTGTAAGAGGCGGATATAAAGGTCAACGATCTCAGAAGGATTTCCATCGATTTTGGGCAAGAGATTCAAGGACGCTGAATATCAACAAAGTGCGGCGTTGCTCGAGATTCGTTAGGCAAATAATAAATCAATGGCCGAGTGTTTAAATATGAAAAACCAATGGTGGACATTTTCAGACCAACAATTCACAGATCTCAGAACGATTTTATAAAAATTACGCGTCAGAAGAGTTGGCAAAAGATGCTATGAATATAACACACTTGAAATATTGAAGTGGGGTTTTCAATGGATGAATGAACGTTGGTACAAAATACAGATTACACGTGAATAATTGCATGAGACGATACAGTAATTTAAAAATTAAATAATTCACAGAACAATGAAACGACATCTAATAATTTTAAATTTTGATGTGATCCTCCAAAATATTTATGCACCCACCTCGGGTAAAATGATGAATCCTTCTCGTGAACTAAAGTGAAATTGTGCTCAGTACGAAGGATTATAAAATATGTTTGGGGGCTATCTCGATCATCTTCACGGACCCAGCACGACAAAAACCCTCAGAGAACACAGATAGAAACGCTCTATTTGCGCAAGCAATGGACTAAGATAAAATGAGCGCCGAGATGGGAAACGTTTCGTCAAAAGATTCTTCAAACGAAGGCATTTCAAGATGTTGTGTTGTTATATTTGGCACTGGTTCCAAATTCAATCAGGAACTCCAATCGCGTCTATTTAGAACCCAAAGAAAAATTGTAAAAGTGAGAAGAACGACAAGGGTCTGATAGAAACTTGAAATAAAAATGAATTCGTACACAGGTGCTTTAGTATCAAAACAGTCTTAAAGCGAAATATATCAAGTATACTATGAAATAAAAATGATCTTTTTGGTGTTCTCCTATTTTTTTCCAAAGCAAATCATATTTATTGGAAGAAAAGAATACAATTAACACACAATAAGGAACAATCCCCTCCTTGACATAAGTGCATGCTGAGGGAGAGAGTTGCATGTGAAGTACGAGTATACAGTAATCATTATTGTACATTTTTCATCAAGTTATTTCTGTTAATTATTCCTACTCAAGTAAAATTAAGTACAGTTCAGATCACCTACTCCAAACTAGCTTCTCTCAGATTGTAGTATTTTTTTAATTTACTATTGAACTCCACGTAATTGATCTCTGTAATTATATTTAGTAGTAAGGAATTGAATAATTTAGGACACGTATAGACCCATGCCAATTGCCCAGACTGTCCTACGAAAAGGAATTTCAATTAATGGTTGATCCCGTAGAGAGAAGTCGTAGGACTCTCGCACAAATCCCTGAAATATTTTGTGACTGTCATTCTATCCCTGAAATATTTCGTGACTGTCATTCTATCGCTGAAATCGGGAGAAACAAGGTAGAAAGAAATTTTTCATGGTGCCTTCAGAAGGGCACCTCTTGCTTTTGATGGATAGGATTTCAAAAAATAAGCATCTTTGCTGTAAATACAGAATCCATCAGCTCTTTGTTGCATCCTCCCCATCCCACGATGCCGTAGATGATGGGAGATTGCACCATGGCATGGTAAAACAAAGGACGGAATTTTAATGGTAGTACTGATCTCATCCTTCTGCAGATGTGCGCTAATTTTCTGAGCCTCTTCACCAATTTTCTTACATGAATGCCCCATTTCATTCGCTGGTCCATTTTCACTCCCAGATATTTCGTAGATGGATTTGCGGGAAAGCACTTGCTGGATTCCTAGGCCCTTACAAGGGTCAGAAGGGGCAAATAGCGTCACGGCATCTCAACTCCTTGATTTGGAGAATAATGTTTCAAAGTTGAATGATCTCAAATGACATCAAGTACTGTGTAATTTACAATATGCTGGTGCCTTTGACTCTCTACAAATTAAGCAAGTTGAAAGCTCAAGGATAGATTTAAGAGAACCGGCAAATCAGAAGTCTGGTGGTTCGTTTTAGAAGGCTTATTTATGTTAGCAGATTTAGGTAGATACAAATAAGTTCATGTGTGTGGACCAAATGCACCCTCTACCTACTTTGCCGTGATACGATCAGTGATGTGATATTCATGATGTCTGTGGGTAAGGCTCTTTACAATACAAAAATCGTCATCAAAACTCTTTAAAACATCCGGGGCGAGTGGCATTAAAAGTGTATTTTATTAAAATCAATTCAATTTAAGCTAAAATTATAAAAAATCATATATTAATTAATTCATATAATATTTATGATGGACTCATTTTTTAGTTCTACTGTATGCGATTTGTTTTGAAAGGAAAATTTTTATAGATGATGAAAATTAAAACTAATAATTCAAAAATATTTTGGATTTCATCCTACTGATTATAGCATTTGTGACACTTTCTTCATCAAAAAGCAAGGACATCACTGAATCTGAGGAGATATCATCGGCATTGGTTGAATTGAGATCTCGCTGTCAGTGGTCATGCTATGAGTCACCAATCCGCTTCTGACATCATTGTTCTTGTATAGGCGTTGAGAATGGCGTTTTCCAAAATATAAAAATTTATAATACGACTGTGAGTAAATTTTGTATGCCTGTTCATGGGCACAATTAATATCATAATAATTAGGTATATTTTAATACACATTACAATACCATAATTGTACATAAGAAACAAAGGAATGGGTAGAATGAAGAGGCGAAAAGGTAGACAACCCTCCACCCATTCCACGGTGCGAACCTATGCCTACGTTTAGACACACAGGGGTCTACCATAATTTGTACGTTATAAAAAAAAATGTTAAGTAGTTTATATAGTTAGGTATTTAAAAGGTTTAGTCTATTGCAGTTGGGTAGAGAAGAACCCAGCGCCTAAAAGTCATCAACCATTTTTTCGCTGTGTCAAAAGGATTCAAGGCATGATATTCCACGCCACAGGAAAATGTCAAGCCTTTTTCTCTTTTGAAAGTAGCTATAGAAAACGGTAAAAAGGCTCAAGAGCCTCTCAACCCCCCCTGATGAAAAATTCAGAACTTCTCGTCTCAAGGAAATTTCAGAAAGCGCAACTAATCAAATTTCAAGATAAATAAATACCACAAATTTTCTCAATATATATGCGAAAAAATCTATTTACGGGAAATTAATATGCACCAAGTGGATGGGAAAACTGGGCTTACCGTCTTCCGATGGGAGACTGTTTTCGTCGAATACTTCTTCGCAGACGATAGTATTACGTTGAAGAGTATCACTCATCGTGCATCTACCTTTCGATACGAAAGATTTTGGCCATAATTGAATGACTCAGAGGGTTTCATCATACGTAGAAGGTGAAATTGCGCATCTTTCCCGAAATAAGAGAGAATTCGATGGTGATCAAAGCCGTACTACAAGACCACTCAGTTATCACAACACAACTAGGCTACGTTATCGCATCGACTGCAGCAGCTGCAAGAGCAGAGTTGCTATTTTCACAAGGGCTCGAGGGTCAATGTTATCGTACAAGTGAAAATAAAATTCTCTGCTCAGGCAGTGCCGTTCTTTCACCAGATCCACGGGATAGCGATCAAACAATCCCTACTAGGTACACACTAATAATAGTACCACCTATCAATAATACCAAATTATTACTTGAGGAGCGATCCCATGGAATTATCACTTATTCCATGGAGGGATCCCTGACTCATGAGGCGGTGTGAAAACAGTGAACACGATCAAGCACTTTCGATCCAGCACGATCGATTGTTTGAGTTCAAGGTGTGATGATTCAAGACAATATTTTTTTTAATCCTTTCTTACAAAACCATAAGCCACCTTCCTGCCGGCCAATGTTCACTTGCACAAAAATCAATAATTTAAGGGTATCATGATTTTACTACCCAACACTAAACTGAAATTTTCGACAATAATACCAAATAGCTTGCAATTGTAGCATTCCTTCTCCATGTTTTATCTTGTTTTGATTCGATCGAAATGGCAGTGCCATAAATATACCAAATTTTGAAAAGCCCATCAACCGCGATTTGTACAAGTTTAAACCTGTTCATATTTACTATTCCGCAATGAAGTCGATGGAGGAAATGGACCAGGAAAACATTTTTGATAGTGTGGTAAGTCGAAAAGACTTTGAAACCCTGGAAAGGACGGCATGCACCCCAAAAACCATTTCGTACCGAACGAAATTGTAACCTCTCTATTGAATGAACTGTGTGCCCAGAAAATTCAGTACTGAATCACACTTATCTGATTTTGAGTGAATATAAATCGACAGCTTCCGAGTTTATTAGAACGTTTTCTGAAGTAGAAGAGAACACAGAAATCAGCTCATCGCATGTAGGAGACCAAACGAGCAAAATATATTTATAACCTTCTTTTAAGGAAACCTCAATTTCCCTGTTTTTGCTTTTCTGACGAACTTTGGCAGTTACTGGGCTGATTATTTCTATCATAATCAAACTCTTCCTTTTACTATTTCTCATGCAATTGCTACAATCTTCGCAGAATTCAATTGTGGAAGGATGTCGGCTACCAGTGAAAATGCGGAAAGGCGACGAATGGCGTAAGTCACTCTGAACACTACCGATTGTTTCATCCCGAACAGCGAAATTCGTTCGTACTTACTGTTATTGAAATTTTCATTTTCAGCTCTAGCAGAGATTATAAGCATGAAAGATGTCAACGGAATAACTTTTTATTATGTTCACTACGTCGATTGTGAGTACTTGTGGATGATATATAGCTTCATTGACCCGATACTGGGTTTTCTTGACGTTGTATCGTATCGTTGTTCATTTACCGCTTCTCTTCTAGACAACAAACGGTTAGACGAATGGGTCACCGAAAGCCGCCTAGACACCCGGAAAATCCAATATCCTCGAAAAGACGGTCTGAGCAATGCTGGAACCGGAGTCAACACACCCAGCAAGAAACTCGGTTCGGGGACGAGTGCGTCAGTGAGCGCTCCACCGACCGCGTTGCTCTCATCTCGGCCATCGTCGCCTGTCGGACAGCCGGAACTTGTGAATGGAAATGCCGTTCTCGCCGCGGCTCTCAACAAGAAAATATCTAGGAAGAGAAAGGCTCCACCGGTTTCGACAAATAATAGTGAAACAGTCGCTTCTGATGTGGTTTTACAAGTAGTACGACAGCAAAAGAGTTCCACTGAAAAAATCGTCACTCCTGAGGTAGAGTTCATCTAAAATTGAACTTCTACATGTGCTCTAATATTATTTCAACTTCTTTTTTATTCACGAAATATATATGTTGAAATAATTATAAACTCCTCTTTGTAATCAATCACGTTGTTCTCCAGCGGCCGTCCAACTTTACGTTCTCTCCGGCAAGTCTCGAGTTACAAGGAGATGGAAGTGAGCCTCCTGCGAGCGCTCCTCGACTCACCGGTTCCATGGTAGCTCACAACGATGACATTGTCACTCGCATGAAGAACGTAGAACTTATCGAGCTGGGGTACCACAGGATACGACCTTGGTATTTCTCTCCTTACCCTCAGGTAAACTTCGTACGAGTACAATATCCATGTGACACTTGAATGTCGATATTTTTTTAATATATTAATTTTTTTCTACAGGAGCTAATCCACTTTCCTTGCATTTATATTTGCGAGTTTTGCTTGAAGTACCGCAAAAGTCGGAAATGTTTAGAACGACATCTCGCAAAATGCAACGTACGTCATCCACCAGGCAACGAAATCTACCGGAAACAGCACATTTCCTTTTTCGAAATTGACGGTCGCAAAAACAAAGTGTACGCTCAAAATTTGTGTTTATTGGCAAAATTGTTCCTCGACCATAAAACTTTGTGCTACGACACGGATCCTTTTCTATTCTACGTGATGACTGTTCTCGACGAGCGAGGGTTCCACATAGTCGGTTATTTTTCCAAAGAGAAGGTGTCGACGGAAGATTACAACGTCGCTTGTATCCTGACTATGCCTCCGTATCAACGCAAGGGATATGGAAAACTTCTTATAGAATTCAGTGAGTAACTTGAAACGAACTACCAAGACTCATAATATTATCCTCTTACTTAGCATGTGTAGCCTGACGTAGCCTCTTGTGTTATTCGCACACACAAGTCTAATTATTATTCTTAATTTAAAATCCTTCAATGAAACAGCTTATTTTAACCCGCTCTATTGTGAGGATACACAAAGTCCGTTTACGTCGCGGGCGTGGCCCATTTTTCGGCACTGCTCCGTTGGTGTCCTGACTTTTTTGAACACCCATTGCTGAATAATGAAAAACTTGGCTGATGTGACTGAAATTTCCCGACCCACCGAAATACCTCGTTTAGAGAATACCTACTCCGAATCTCTTTTAAGGAGTTTCAGAAATGTTTTCCCAGAAATAAGTGGGTCCTTACTGATGTACATCTGACAAATTAGATTTGAAAAGAAAGAGAAATTGAAAACTTGAATTGGGTGTTAGGCGCAGTTTAACGGTATTAACGCCACGCGGGTCCTTGAGGACATGATTTGACAAGCGAATAATATGTAGAGCTTTTTATCATTGTAACTAAACCGACCGGCACGTTTACACAATTTCCAGACATTTTGTTGAAGAAGCCAAACCAAGATCTGACGTGACCCGTGGGGCGATCCGTAACAGACTCTTGTTAATATTACAGGTTATGAGCTGTCGAAATTCGAAGGAAAAACGGGCTCTCCGGAAAAACCTCTCTCGGATTTGGGGTTGCTTTCCTATCGAAGTTATTGGTCGCAGACGATTCTTGAGATCCTCGTCAATCTTAAGCCCGTGGATGAAAACGAACGTCCGCAAATTACCATCATGTGAGCAATTATGTTATAAACAAATATATAATAGATGTTATTTTCTCTCTATTCGTTCCGTTTTAAATTTCTTTCTTTGACTTTTTATTTCTTCCATCTGTTTCGATGTTTACTCAACGTACGCTGAATGCCTTCACGTCAGCCGCTTGCCTTTTGCGTTTGGATTCTTTGACGAGCATATCTTGCAATATCGTGTCAATAGTGGATTTCAGATGCGCTGAATGATATTCCAGATACTCTTGAATCGGGATTCCAGACTCGAATTCTATTTCATCGAGAAGAAGATTGATGATTTTAATTTTGTCGTAAATTGTCTCCTCTCTGGGCAATCGAATTTCTTCGTTGCGATGTAGAAATTTCCACCTGAGCAAATCATCCCCGATTAGTCCATATTGTTTTTTGAGTTTTTCTTGAACCGCCTCTTCGTCTTCGGGGATTCGGCAAAAGTTGGCGAATTTACACTTGCAGGCTTGCCGGGATCCAATTTTCTCAAATGATTTGTCAGCCACTTTGGACAGTTTAAAGGCATCGCTTTTCTTTTCGGACATTGACAATTTATGAGATAAATTCATTTCTTCCAACAAATGTACTGTTTTGAGTTATTACTTTGACTCCGCCATTAAGCCACTTTTTTCGACTTAAGTAACTGTGTCTACTGTGTCGCTTAACTACCCTCCCTAACTGTTGAATAGAGTGTGCAAATCTTACAGTAATCTCATTTTTTGGTTCATCACTGGCCTATTAATCCATATTAGTCCATACTATATTATTACGCATTCATCTTATATTTTTAATTTTTTTAAATAAGAATTATTAGAGTTGTATAAATGTTTCGCGTTGCAGGGAGATTTGTGAATTGACGAGCATAAAAAAAGAAGACGTCATCTCTACGCTTCAAAACTTGAACCTCATCAACTATTACAAGGGGCAATACATCATCACGTTGAGTAAAGAAATCATGGACAACCACATGGAAGCCATATCAAAAAGAAAAATCCGCATCGACTCCAAATGTCTCCACTGGACGCCCAAAGATTGGTCCAAAAGGTCGAAGTGATCTCGTCCTTCCGGTTTAGAAAACGCTTTTTATCTCAGAACTTTTTTATCTTTTCAACGAAACGCTTCTATATTTACGGTAGGTGTATAATTATGTGTACATTTTGTATAAATGTGGTCTCAATTCCTTTTTTCATTTTGTGGAAAAATGACGTCTTTGTCAATAAACGTTGATTGTGCAATGCTGTACGGTTGAACGGAAAACTAGGAAAGAGAAAATTACACTTTGTGGCACATTGCAGTGTGCTTAACCTTCACATACATATTTATAATATTGGCAACACAGTATCTCACACACCAGAACCCACCCACGTGCAAGGGGAGAGGGCATGGGGCATGGGGAGAAAGCGGACAATCCATACTAGGATTTATCACGAGAAATCGGTATCAATTTTGTAAATAATACTTATCACAGTTCTTGGGTCCCTGGACTATCTCGGGTACCACAGACCCAAACTAATTGCAATGTTTTCATTTGTTTCCTATACATTTCTGTCGCAGAGTAGATCCTGAAATGATAATTAGAACATGTGAGGATTCATTGCACATTCATAGGTAGATATGCCCGCGTATCAATCTCTAAATTAATACGGGCTGTTTTTGGTTTGCCTAACCATCGGTTCGCCTCTCCTGAGCACAGCCGCAATAAAGTATCGAGAGAGATCTTTAGTCGTCGGATTTTTTGAGCCGTGAGCTCAAATCCAACTCGCGCACTTCACAACTTGCCCTTTGGTTGAGCGAGTAAGTTCTTTGAGAAGTCAGAAGAGGAAACTATTTCTTCGGTGATCACTATTAACGGAAGGGCCTTCGACTTGAAACTAATTAGTTGACTTCTCCATCTGAGAGTGCAGAGAAGACTAGTGAAATGGCACATCGAATGGCGGTAACGATGGCGTCGTAGGTCTCTGGACATTCACGAAGATGGTTCTTGCGCGCTACTGGAAGGAACGTTATTTGTCGACCAGACTCTAGGCCGTCCTGAAAGGAGAATCAACATATGAGTAAATACAAAAGTAAAAATAATTCAGATTTTAGTTGAAGAATATAAATTTCGGATTGTTCAAATAGTTTCGGGGCATTTGCCAAAAAAAAAAAAAAGAACGAAATGGAGCATTCTTAATAATAATATTGATTAAGTTTGGTAGGGCAAGATGTTTAGAGCCACATTTAGGGCAAGCCATACAGGGCTAAAACAAGTCATCATCGGTGCTCTATAGTATGTGAGTCGAACACTAGTTCACACAGTGCTTGAACCTCTGCTCTTCACTGCATTGTGCCCCGCTTTTGTGTTTGAAATGTACTTTCCACGCCTTCAGGAAATGAACATTGCCATGGTCGGTTCATATTACCCATTGAGATGAGATGAACCATAGTGGTTATGAGAGCTGCGGGGAGGTCCCAGGGATTGAAGGAACTGTAGATGTCGCTCCAAGTGGAATATAAGGTGAGTCCATTAACCGGCCGTTAGTGTCGGATAAAGCAACATCAGTTTGAATTTCCCAATCATTGAGGGGAGTGCATAAAAATGTCTCTGGCCAGAAGTAATATGATACTGGTTGTTAAGAAAAATAAAAGCGTCTCACTTTCTCGGTCTATCATCAAATGTTCTTTTTTCGAAGTGACACATACACCAGCGAGTAGAACAGCACTGGCAAAAAACTCATCGCTGTAGCGGCAAGAATGAAATTGGTTTCTGGCTTTCGTCGATCATTACAGCACCCTAAGTCCTCCGACCATTGAATCCTCGTGTTGTTGATCTAGAAACGAGGGGTTATTGTTGGTCGCGGATCACAAGAGAAATAATCAAGGATCAAAAGTACTTTTTTTATGACTCACCAAATCAACAACATCCATGCAAAAATTAATTTTGCCTGTGTCAATTTTAAAATTGCTGTAAATTGAATTGAGCTGTTCGTATGTCTTGGAACACTTGTCGCATGTGATCAAATCTGGTTTGATGGTATCGTTGTGATACGTGGCAATGCACTGGCGATGTGATTGCGATGCGTTCAAAATACGTTCGATAAGCCCGTTCAGTTGATTAGTGGTATGACCTTCGCTGTCCAGTATGAAGCAGCCTAGAAATGGGTGAATGTAGATGAGCCAACATTAAGGCAGACTGTCTAGAAAACACTACCTAGTAGAAACTCACTGTCGCAATATGCGCGAGCCCACATATCCTTGATGTATTTGAATCCATTTTCAAAAACTTGGAGACGGTCAAGATTAGCCAACTCCGCTTCACATTTTTT
>CM034005.1:39169-73290 GCA_019603395.1 Cyrtorhinus lividipennis
TAGTTGGGACGGATGCTACCTCCAATGTAGCTGAATGACTTAACAACGGAACTAACCCTGTACATTTTTAATAGGTTTATTGTTGACCGATCGGGAGGAGATCAAGGGTTCGATCATCTGGGTGCTTGGCACTGGGTGTGGTAAATTTACGCGGATCTACCAAATTCCATTTACTTTATTGCCTAGGTATCTTATTGTATTCAGCGTAATTATGTTGGGGTTACCTTTCGTAACTGAATCGTGGGATTCTACAATTCCTTTAGGGAATTGAGGGATCCGTTTTCATTGACTATAAGACAATACTTATAGTCTTCGGACTTGGTCCAGCAGAGCACCAACCTCCCCTAAATCTCTGCCAAGCTCTCTTTTCATGAACCAACTACTTCATGGTTCGTTCGCCCCGGCAACCATATTGTAGTCACCGAGGCTTTCCAATTTCCTTTATCAATCATGCAAATATGATTCGTTAATCTAAACAATTACAATGACAATCAATTGTTTAGTCAGAATATTCTTTCGGTACGTACCTCAAACCTCTTCGTTCGGTTGCTTTCACTGAAACTGACTGACCCACTCTCGTAGTGCGAGCCCCTTTTATACCTTTCCGTACATTCGCACTCAGCCCAGCAGAGTGCATTTTGGACGATGTGTCCCCTACCTTTCGGCTTTTCCCTGGTTCTCTGTGCTTCCTACTTGCTCGACAGAGAGCATTTGGAAGTTTTCTTTCAAACACACCTTTGCCCTTCTGGCAACACTCCCCAGAGAAGAGGAATTCGACAAAACTTACAATTTCACCCACAGGTGTTTTCGGCATTTCGTGTACTTCCAGTGTTTTCACTAATCCTCAATTATTTCATGGGTTGCAATTAATTTAAACACTCATACATTTTTTCTTTAATGTGCAATGTGAAACAAAAACGCTACCAGTAGGTACATTTGGTATTTTGTATATTGAAGTTTGTATGAGATGGTTTGTTGTGAACATGATTTTGAAACATTTCACAAGTTTTGTTCAGCCGTTTTGTGATTGACGGCAACCCTCGCCAAGAGCTGTTCAGTGAATCTCTTTATTTTCTCCTAGCCATTTCCTTAGCCTTTCGTGAAGGACGAAGAGTTTTACTGGCTGTGGCTTCAACGGGAATTTCAATTTGAGTCTGAGGTTTTTCAGTCGTGTTCAGGGCCATTTCGGTTTGTTTGTCGCAATTTTCATCCCTTGTGGTTCTACTGTCATTTCAATATTGTGTCACTTCGAGGGGGTAAAGATGGGAAATTGATCGTGTTAGAGAGTTTCCTGATGGGAGTGTGACTCTTGCTGTACGATTTTTCCATCGCGACTTTTCATTGGTTCTTCGATGTGGCCAACCTTCCAATGTCCCCTTGAATATGAGTCATCTTTAATTTGAACACATTTCTCCAATTTTCGGGGATCGGTCAACCACACCCGAGGTTGTTTGTGAGCCGCTGTGTTCTCTCCTAAGGCTTGTGAGGTACTGGTCGCAAAACATTTTGCCAAACTCCTCCATGCTCTTTTCCCTTTTTTCCAACTTTCTATTAAGTTTGTTTTGGTTGCCGTTGCATTTCGGAAGTCAGGGTTTTTTGGGTCTTTTAATTCAATACTCCCATGTGGGTTCAAAAAATCAGCTGGAGTTAAGACTTGTTCAATTCTGATCCAACAGCTGTCAGTGGTCTTGTGTTTAAAATTGTTTCAATTTCTTCAGGGCGGTCTGCAGTTGTGTGTTTGTCAGCAGGATTTTGTTTAGTGTCCGATTTAAAGAATGTTTTACGAGTCCAACGAGTCTCTCGTAAAATCCTCCTTGCCACGGGGATAGCTCAGGAAAATCTCCATTGTATTTTTGTTTTCTTGGCAACAACGGTGCATTTAGGAGTTCCGAACGTTATTTAAATATGACTGCGTTGTCCGACACAATTACTAATGGTTAATCCCCTCCAGTGCCACAAAGCGTCTTAAGACAGTGGGATGAATTCTTCAGTAGAACTATCCTGTACCAGTTCTAGGTGAATTTCCCGTATTGCCATTCACGTAAATAAACAACACCATCTCTTTTGAGTTTCGCCCTGGTGGCGAACAGTGAGTTGGTCAAGGTAGTCAAGCCTGTGTATGTGAATGGTTGACAGGAAGCAACACGTTCTTTTGGCAAGGGCGGCATGTCAGGTATCTTGAACGGTCCGCCTCATTTGATGCACCGTTCACACTTTTTGATCACCTTCGCCACCACACGCCGACATTGAGGACCCAGAAACGTCGACAACTAGAGCAAGGGTGTGCTGCCCACCAACATGATAAGCTCTGTTCATGGATCACGGTGATGATGTCAAATGTTAGTGAGGCGTCCCGAGGGAGAACATTGGGAACCTTTGGTCATATGGAAGTTCAGCATTCATCAACCTGCCCTCGCAGCGAAGCAACCCGTCTTTGTCAGTGAACAAGACGCAGCAATCGAATTTGCTCTGTTGAAATTCCGGCCAGCTCGCGCGGGAAACATTCCAATTGGACTTGCTTTATCTCGTCCAGGCTCACTGCAGGCACCGTTACAGCAGATGGCCCAGCATTAGGTATAGTCCATACAAGCTATCCTGTTGCAATACCGTCGCTATTCTTTGATCTCAGTTTCTACAACACAGTTTTTTCCTGGCCGAGATTTGGCCAGGTTTCAGATGGTGCAGCCAAAAACGGTGGGCCGCTTTTCACAAATCTGGTAAATTTTCAGTTGTCAGAACCCTGGTTGCAATGTCAGCAGGGTTCAACTTACTTTCAACAAAACGAAAGGTACATTTCTGCTGACTGAATTTCAAGTACACGGCGTCTAACAAATGGTGGAGCAGGCGTTTTTGATTTCAACCAGCCTAACACAGCCTGATTGCAGACCACAAATACAGTTTCCGTTGCCTAGACGCAAAGCACGCTGGACATACCCCAGAAGCGGGTACCCAGCAACACCCCCAACAGTTCAAGTTTTGGAGTAGTCATTTGATCTCTTTGACGCAGTGGGGTCAACGAGTTCGTGAACATTACAAACCCTACAGAAGCTGTTTGTGTTGTCAGCAGTGCGTAAGTACACCATGCTGAATAAGCATCCTTTGAGGCGTCTGAGAAGCAGTGTAGTTCGTGTGAATATGAGGCATTTGTTTCTGACTGGGGATTCCATACATGGAGGAATCGCAATGTTGTTGCTGCTTTAATGAATCGAGCACAATGCCCCACTCCTCAAGCTTATCATTGGCAATTTGTCATCCACTTGTAGTTGTCTCTCCACACAACTCCTGTGCATAAGTCTGGCTGGTAGTGGATATGGAGCGACAACCCACCTGGGCAAAGATGGATGCAAGATGCGTTAAAGCATCCTCCTTGTTGTTACCACCTTAGAACAAAGGTTTGGGTGGAAGGAGAGTGCTAGGCTGTCTCTTTCAGTATTCCATTGAGTCCAATACAGAAGGCGTTGTGTTTTTCATCCGCTGTGTGGATGGTATGGACCCAATGAACAAATTTTGAATTTGACATCCAATCTCTTATGTTCATTGACAGCTGATCAAAGCAGCCTTGCCACATTCTATACCTCACGTGCCTGATCGATGGTGTTGGTACTCAGTATCAATTATCTTGTATAGACTCTTGCAATCATTTTGCGGTGAGAGAGTCCTTTTTGTTCAAGTGGAGTTGTATTGTTGCTGCTAACAAGAAAGGGCTGGAATAATTCCAAAAGGAACCCGACAAATTCTCAAATGAATCAATTGGTTCCTCTACTGGTTTTGTGATGTCTTTCCCCCAAAGAAATCTAGTAACGTCTCTGTTTCGTTCTGCAGTCCTATCTGCAGAAATGCCTTTTCAATGTCTGCAGTAATGCCAACTGCTCCTTCCGGAAACGAATAACAGGCTAACTAAGTCGTCGAGCATCTGTAGACCCTTATAGAGGTATCATTTAGGCTGCATTGCAGTAACCTTCGCCGAAGCATCGTAAACAATGCGTAATTTTGTTGAGCGGGCTTCTTGCTGAACACCGTGATGAGGTAAATAGTGCACTGGACGATCCGTTGGTATTGTGGGTACATCTATCTCCTCAACCACGCCTTGGACAACTGGTCCTTTAATACTTGGTCATATTTCGGATAGTAGGCCCATCATGTTGTTTCAGGAGCCGATTAGACGACCTAAAGCCAGACATAGTTGTGGGGAAGGCGGTCGGGTACTCTACCCAGGCCATTTGACGTGATATCTGTTTTCGTGCAATTTAGTCGTCCGATTGAAAAACTCAATGATTTCGTCTTGTTCCAGTAACTTGGAGATTCCTTGATGCCGACAGCCTCCAGCTCCTACAGGTTCTTTAGTTGTCATCATTTAATGGGGGGGTGGTACGGCAAACTTGTGGTAAGCCCTTTCACAGTCTCCCTGTACGTATTCCAAAAAGCATGATATTTCCCCTGGAAACTGATCCTGCGGTCGACCGACACAATCCATCCAACAGAGTTTCCACGAGGAATAGATGTTCCCGATTTTCCGGATGCCTCGGGAAAGAACGAGTAGTAATGATCATTGCCAATGAGGACACTACTGGCAATCCTTTTGGGCATCCTCCGCTATTTTTATATTTCGAAATTGGCGGTAATTTCAGTTTTTATACTGGAATGTGCCGGTGTTATCTGTTATTCGTGGGACGGCATAGGCTAACACTTCACAATATTTTTGTTGGATATTTTAATTTTCAGTGGACAGTTTTGTTTTGACAATTTTCGGTTTCATTACTACCAAAGGTATAGACTGTCAATTCACTTTCTTCTTTTGGTGTCAATCTGAGTTTGTTAATTTTTCCACCATGTGATATATGATTTTGCTACCAGTGTCAAACACACTATTGCCAGTGCATCGCCTGTTGTCTCCTCTCCACCAATGTATGCCATAGCAGTTTGCAAAATTGTGCTCTCATTTGGCTTGAGACTAACACGCTGGTAGGTTGTTGGTTGACGAAATTTTGAATTTTCTGGGCACAAGCTGACATTATGTTTTCTTATGTTTTACAGTGAAAGTATTTCTTTGCCTCAGCAGTACAAATTTTAGCTATATGTTGTCTCTGGAAACACATGCAACATTTCCTTTTAGTTGCCCCTTTCGTTCCTCGCAGTGGAATACTTTTTACCTTGGTCATTGAAATGATTTCCATAGCAGAATATACATTCCTTTTTTGGTTCGTTAGATGGAGTTCCTTGTTTGTGCTGGTTACAAATAGCTGAGTTGAATTTTAATTTCGTTTGTTTAGTCCTTCTGAAACGATTGGAATGGGTCTCGGAACGATTGGTGCCCTCTGGATGAGGCTATGGGTCAAAATAGGTGCCCATTTACCCATTTCGAATTTGTATTTCCGAGATTTCTGGTACCTAGGCGTGTGGGGTATCATTTTCCACTGCATTTCAGACGGTCAATCCAATAGAATCGGTCTTGGGACGATTGGCACCCTCTGGATGAGGTTATGGGTCAAAATGGGTATTAATCTACCCATTTTAAATGTGTGTTTCCGACGATTTTGAGAACCTAGGTGCGGTGTGGGTATCATTTTCCACTAAATGTTGGACCCTGAATCGATTGGAATGGGTCTCGGAACGATTGGTGCCCTCTGGATGAGGCTATGGGTCAAAATGGGTGCCCATTTACCCATTTCGAATTTGTATTTTCCAGATTTCTGGTACCTAGGCGTGTGGGGTATCATTTTCCATTAAATTTTGGACGGTGAATCCAATTAAATGTGTCACATTTTTTCCCCAATAATCTAATGATTTTAGGATCTACAACTACCTGTATTGTTGGATCGCCTTACCACTCGCGTTAGTTACCATGTATGACAATGCGTAAGATTTAAGTTCCTCTAGAACATTAAGATGAAAAATGTAGGTTTCTAATGTGAAAATAGGTTTCACCTACGTCATCCCACTCGAACATGCCATTAAAGAATCAGACCTACGACGTGCTAAATATGATCAACACGCATTTAAAAAAAAAATGACAAATATTAAGCTAGCTTTTTTGAGCTCTTACCCAAACAAAAAGTTGATCCAGCTAGCATGTAAAATCAAGTTGACTTGAAAAAATGAAATAAAAAACTCAAAAAGTCGTTTTGCCGCATCTTACGTTGGAGAATCGATAGATTGGAAGCTAAATAAGGAGAGTGGAAGATGCTGTAATAAAATCTACCTTCGAGTAGGAGTTTGAGTTCTTCTGGAGGAGCTGCTGCCAACGACTGGAGGTTGGCTTCTTTCATTTCGGTTACTAATCGTTCAACTTGGCGTTTCTTGTTACTGATGGCACTCTCTAGGGATATCACCTGAAAACGGGGTAATTAGGTAGAGAAAAACCTAATAAGCCGAAATCGATTTAAAAAGCCTAATAAATACGATTAAGTATAGAGGTTTAAATAAATTTGTAAAGGGTTGAAATAAATGTGTAAACGCTATAACTGAGGATGTGCCTGCACGACTGCTACCACTGAAAAACCAATTTCCATGAGATGGTCTTAAGTAATGGTGGTGGTGGTGGTCTTTAGCTGTCACAAACCTGTGATCGCAATGACTCGGCAGAGTGTGACGTGACGTCCGCTCGAGCTTTGGCCTGTTCGATGTCGCCTTGCAATCGATCAAGTTCTACCATTAGAGCGACTTCGCCTCTCTGCTCGGACTCCAGCTCTTCCAGCAACTCCCTGAAATTCAACGAGCAATTTAATGGCGAGGGGGTATTATTTTCCACTAAATTTTGGACGCTGAATTCAATGAAATGGGTCCCAGAACGATTGGGACCCACCGGACGAAGTTATGGGTCAAAATGGGTACAATATAGTAGATATTATCTACCCATTTGAAAGTGTATTCCCGAGATTTCCGGTACCTAGGCGTGTGGGGTATCATTTTCCACTAAATTCTACACCCTGAATTGATTGGAATGGGTCCGGGATCCGCCACACCCACTGTTTCCCCCATTATCCCCATGCTGAAGAAATGAGTCTCCATGCGCCAGGTCCGAGGAATAACCAAACCCTGTGTAAGAATTTGCAGCGTTTTTTCATCTAGACACCTTGAAACCCCCAGAAGAAATGTTGGGCCGAATCGGAGAGATTGACTTTTTGCATGAAAACATGATGATTATTCAAGGAATAACCAACCAAAATGATCCTGAACAGCTTTGCAACGAAGGCGGCATACGAAGATTACAAAAGAATTATATGCTCGCCATACAGCCGGACTTACTGGACGACCATCGATGGCTGCATGGACGGCTACCTGAACTGGGATATCCCTTAGGGTGGGTCGAAAAAAATCGATTTTTTTTTTCGGATCGTAATACCGCGGAAAAGTTGCTTAATGGTATGACTAAAAAGGGAAAAAAATATTAAAATTATCGGATGTTATCTTCCGTTCGCGCATAAGCTCTAAAGTTTGAAAAAAAATAATTTTTTTTGAAAATTTGTAATAATTTTTTTTACGATATTTAATATGTAATAGTGAAAAATTTCATCTACGACACTAATAAAGTAATTAAAAATACCGCGTATTGCACTCAACATCTTCCGTTCGCGCATGGACATCCATTGTGAAATCCATGGTGCACGAGCTTAGGGCCATCAGTAAAAAGTTTGGTCTTATTAATACAAACCACATCGGCATATATGACTCAGAATGAATATTACTATTTCCTGGAAACTTAGCAGTTGGATTTTCTGACTAATGTAGAGTCTAAAGCACGGTTACGTTGTTAGCCACCTGGAGTGAGACAAAGGTCCTGGATCCCTGATTGATAAAGAATATGTTAAAATCAATACCAGTATTATTATATTAATTCATTAGTGTGTCGTAGATGACATTTTTCCCTATTCATATTAAATATCGTATAAAAAAAAATATTAAAAATTTCCAAAAAAAAATTAATTTTTCAAAATTTCAAAACTTTAGAGCTCATGCGCGAACGGAAGATAACATCCGATAATTTTAATTTTGTCCCCTATTTAGTCATACCATTTAGCACTTTTCCGCGGTATTACGATCCGAAAAAGGGGGTATCACGTGACGCGGCGGGGTCGTTGACCCGCTAGTGGCGCGACAGTAAGTTTTGTATCGCTGTGCGCGATCGAAAAACCAAGCCTAATTACGTCTGAAGTTTTTTTCTTCAAACTATCAGAACATGTATAATCAGATATTAGGTATACATTATTGATATCTGTAACTATACATGAAAAGAAAATAGGACAAAAATCCGATTTCTTGTATTTTGGCTAATATTGGGATGTCCAGCGCGAACGGAAGATGTTGAAGTGCAATACCGGTATTTTTATATTACTTTTATTAGTTGTGTCGTAGATGAAATTTTTCACTATTACATATATTAAAATATCGTAAAAAAATTATTAAAATTTCAAAAAAAAATTATTTTTTTCAAAACTTTAGAGCTTATGCGCGAACGGAAGATAACATCCGATAATTTTAATTTTTTTCCCCTTTTTAGTCATACCATTTAGCAACTTTCCGCGGTATTACGATCCGAAAAAAAATATCGATTTTTTTTCGACCCACCCTAATATCCCTATCCAAGTGAAAAGACTGGTTGCCCAAATCAGGCTCCTAAGGTCCACTGGACGCGAATTCGCAAGTTTTCGCCTTTTCGCGCGTCGAAACCCCGTCCACTGCACGCGAATTCCGTCAGTTTCGGCCCGTCCTATCAGACTGTTTTGGGTCTTAATGTCGCTTTCGGAATTGTGGCGATTATATGCCTTGGACTCTTCAGTTCTACTGGCGTCAGGCCAGTCAGGATATGAGGGAAGAGTGGTGTGAAAGATATTTCGTTCATCGGCATCAGTATGGAGAGTGGTTTCACCTGCAGCTGCAGGGAGAGATCTATTTCCAAAAATTTCTTCAATTACTTTCAAAAAAAAAAAAAAAAAAATACTCCACAATCATGACTTCATCCCACAATTTGAAATGAACAACAGGGGTTGCCTCTCCTGCACCAAAACAATCAATTTATCGATTTCCATCGCCGGGTTCGCCAGTTCGCGCGTTCGGAATCAAACATGTTGATTCTCTTCACCTTCGCCAGACTTCGCGCGATCATGGCGCTTGAAGTGGACGGGGTCCTATACGAATGATAGTGTTTGTTAAAAGGCGAACTCTTCGCGCGAAATCGCGTCCAGTGGACGGCCAGCCTTAACGAGAAAAGCGTCCGTCTGTACTACAAAGGAGAAGTCATCATCAGGTAAACCAGGAACTCGTCTGCTTTCTGTGTAATACCGGTGAACACGAAAGAATATTGTCGCACGTTTAGTGTAAATGACCCCAGTTTAAGAATGACAGAATAAGGGTTTTGGTTTGTGCTAGGTTGAGCGAGGACTACGTTAAGTTTTGTTTATTCCCATGTATCAATAGAGACATTGTTTTTCGTTTATACAACTTCTTAGCTGCATACCTCAAACAGAGGAAGTTTTTGGAGGATTTTTTGATTGATGATGGACTGCTATAGATTCACATAAAAAGACTAGCATTTTATTATGTATTCACTATGTATGCGAACTCCTTGTTGTACGGTCCATGTACCCATAAATAACGAATAAATGTTTTGATTTGATTTGATTTTTGATTAACTTCGTTATAAAATTAGTTTTTTAATAAACCGCATTTTTCGAAGCTCGTTTTCGTCACTCCATCCGATTGTCCCCCGGATCTTATAAATATATTCCTCAAATTCAAAGCCAGCTTTTCATCCATAGCGGGAAAAACGATCGTATCTACCTGAATTTTTTCTTGCACTGGAGCAATTCAGTCTCACAATTAGCCAACTTGGATCGAAGTAAGGAAATCTCCGACTTGAGAGTCCGCTCTTGTTGATGTACTAACTCCTTCTCTTCTTCCACAGATATCAATGCTCTTAGCTATAACAATAAAAAGGTATTTCACGATCGTAATCGAAACAAGGCGAAATTATACTAAAACACAGCTTGTCAATCGTACGAACCGAATGGCTCTCATCGGCCCTTATATACTCACCATTTGCTCATTGCTGTTAGCAACAGCTTCATAATGAGCGTATTCTTTAGATAAATATTCTATCTGATGTTGTTGCTCTCTGGTTTTTCCTTCCCAAAAAGCAATTTCAGCATCAAACTGAAAATGAGACGAGCACGGTGAGTTTAAAGGCAGAAATCTTAACGAATCTACACGTCCAGCAAGTCCTATATTGCAAGCAATGCCCGAAATTTAAGAACTAACAGGGACGTGAGTAGCAAAAACTGACGAGAATCTCGTCCAACTTTTGATTTATTTACATGATTAAATCAACATCGCATCCTTATCAGTCAATCAATGGTTAACCAATACAGGTAAATAACGTATCAATAGGTCAAAGCGATATTGAGGAAAACAGGTACGATTGAAGACGAAGTTTTTTTGAATCTCATTTCTCAAGGTGTGTGAATCGGATTGGCAGAGGATAGGCGTTTTGAACCTTCTTTGATTAATCGTTCTTATTTCAAAAAAATGCTGAAAATACTTTCAAGGGGGAAATAATTCCTTAGATCAAGATTATGGGGGGAAACAGTAAGTGTAGAATGTCCGGGACTCGTTCTAATCGATACAGCGTCAATATTTAGTGGAAAATGATACCCATTTGACCCATAACTTCATCCAGAGGGCGCCAATCGTTCTAGGACCCATTCCAATCGATTCAGGGTCCAAAATTTACTGGAAAATGATACCCCACACGTTAAATCGCCAAAAATCTCGAAAATCCATTTTTCGAACAACACATTTTGACCCCTAACGCGCCCAAACTTGGTCCGATCGGGAATTTCGGGTACCCCAATGGGTATTCATTTACCTGAATATGTGTTTTCGAGATTTCTGGTGTGGGGTATCATTTTCCACTACATTTTGGACCCTGAATCGATTGGAATGGGTCCTAGAACCTTTGGCGCCCTCTGGACCCGCCAAATCCACTGTTTCCCCCATGTTGATGAAATGAATCTCCATGCGACTGGTCCGAGGAATAACCAACCCCTGTGTAAGAATTTGCAGCGTTTTTAAAAATATTTTTTTCTATTTTATGAATATCATGCCCAAGGTCGTGGAGGGTCACCTCTCCAACCGGCCCCAAAACGTGAAATACATGTGTCATAGTGTATCTCAAAACCAAAATGTCTAAATGACTTTTTTGGTAGTAAAAATCAGAAATTTTGATTTCAACCTTGACCTCTTGACTGAACAGTTTTTTCAAAACTAGGCGTGAGGGGTATCATTTTCCACAAAATTTTGGATGCTGAATCCAATCAAACGAGTCTCAGAACGTTTGGCACCCGGTGGAGGTGGGTATAAGTCAAATCCGGTATCTATCTGTTATTTGAAAGTGGATTTCTATTCATTCTCGTTTTCCCTGCTATATAGTTTAGTTTTACAGATGGTTGTGATGACATTTTGGTTGTTCTCTAGCGTTCATGGCGTTCACCCTTTACCTTCATAACCAGAAGCGAATTCCCGGAAAAACAAATGTTATAAGACTGAATTTCGTTTTCAAATTTCAGTTCTATTGCTCTCTAAATCTTCTTCTTTGTCGGGTAATATTCTAGGCGACTTCCAATAGTTGGCGCGAATTTGTAGGAGAATGAGAATGACATTACCTTGGTGAGTTCAGCTTGTTGACTCACGAGTTTCTCCCGCTGATAATTCACAAGTCTAAATAAGTCGCGGTACTGAGCGTTGTACACAACTGTGTCATCCTTTCCTCCGTTGTAATCCTGAAACAACAAGCACGTGATCATAAACCAAGAATACGGTTTAATAAGCGTATCAGTAAGTTTTATCAGTTAATTAACAATGGGTCATCCGCAGAATGTGGGGACTTACACCGAGGATGACAGTATGGGCTTACATAGCAATCGTGAGGCCCACTGTCACATACGCCTCCATCATATGGTGGGGAGCCACTAAGCAAGTATCAGTCCAACAGCAGCTGCTCAAACTGCAAAGGCTGGCCTGCTTGAGCATCACAGGTGCCATGAACACCTGCCCATGGAGGTCCTTCTGGACCTCACCCCCCTTCACCTGTTTGTGCTGCCCCCTAGGGCCGGTTTGTTACTGTCTACCAGGCAGAGGTCCTTGCCATTGTTGCCTGTGCGCGGGAGATCCTCCGGCGGGGGCTCACCTGCGCCAGGATCACCATACTCTCAGACAGCCAGGCAGCACTGAAGGCTATTGCAGCCTTCAAGTTCACCTCAAGGCTGGCGTGGGAGTGCCTTCAGTCCCTGAAGAGGCTCGCAAGGAGGAATGCGGTGACGCTCCTCTGGGTGCCGGGTCATCGGAATATTCAAGGAAACGAGGAAGCCTTGCCAAACGGGGGTCGGCGTCCTCTCCTATTGGTCCTGAACCTTGGGTCGGGACCTCCAATTGCTACCTGAACCAGCAGGTCAGATTGTGGGAGCGCTCACAAGTGGCTGCCTACTGGCAGAGTAGGCAGTCCAAGCTCCTTATCTCACCAAACTCAAAAAGGGCAAAAATCCTCCTCACATTGAGCAGGAGGGAGCTCAGAATCCTCACATCTATGTACACTGGTCACTGCCCTCTCAAGTACCACCTGGGCAAGCTGGGCAAATCAGAGGCAGTAGACTGCCGCTGGTGTGCCGAGGATGCTGAGACAGCTGTGCACGCGCTATGCGAGTGTGCAGCTTTTGCAGCCACTCGGCAGCAGATCTTTGGTAAAGGGCTACCCAGCCCAGCTGACATTGCAGAGATGGCCCCTGACGGGATCCTCCGCTACCTTAGGGAGGCGTGGATCTCGCGGGTGTTTTATTAATAAGGGCAGACGGGCACAAGGTTGCAGCGCCCAAGAGCAGTACTGCCCCCTGTCATCATTACAAAGGGGGAAAAAAAGTTCTTATGACTATTCCAGCGTCGAGGATGTTATCTTTTTGATAATGAAATAAATAAGCAATCAATGATTTTCTATGAATACCCGGATAATGTTGCAGTTCTTGTTGTCGACCGCAACCACGAACTTAGGTACGGGCAATTCGCCAAGTTCCCTTTCTGTTTTATTACTCTGAAAAAGAGAAGAGCCGATGTTGTGCGAGTAAATCAAGATTACTGTGACTACTGGTAAAGATGGAAGAATTGGAAATCACTTTTTGACTAGTAGAATCCGAGAATGCGCCAGCTGCTTGTTGAACTGGAGGGACGGTTCTGGGGTTTGACGTCAAACTTTTCTTCTGAAAAATCGAATTCGGTGGTACTGCGAAACCTTCGGATGCAGTTTGAAAAGGTGAAGTTGGAGGACTTGACGGCGGAGTCACCCAACCGCCAGACCGTTGAAGTATTAGTTGAACTTCACTGCTGTACTCTCCCCATTTGGTTACCACCTAAAACAATAAATTATAATATGTAGCCGCATTGGTTGAACTCTCAATAACTGATTCAATGATCCAATTTCCCCGATTCCGATTGGGGCCCGCTGGAGGTGGGTGCGGGTCAAAATGGGTACCTATCTACCTATTTTGAGAGGGGGATTTCGTGATTTATTTGTACATAAGCGTGTGGGGTATCGTTTTTCACAAAATTTTGTACGCAGAGTTGGACACTCCACACAATTGAATAATCAACATATGTTTTTAAGCAAAAAAAAAGTCAAATGTCCGTCCGCCGTCCACGCCGATTTTGGTAGTGGAAAACTTTCTAAGAATCTGAAATTTGGGTCAGGGGTAGGAAAATTTAGGGTTCCCGGCTCTAGTTGATCCTCAGAACTTTTCAGCCCAATCGGACCAAATTTGGGCAGGGTAGGGGTCAAAATGTGTATTTAAAAAAATGGATTTTCGAGATTTTGGCAATCTAGGCGTGTGGGGTATCATTTTCCACTCAATATTGGACCCTGAATCGATTGGAATGGGTCCAGGATCCGCCACACTCACTGTTTCCCCCATTTCCCCCCATGTTGAAGAAATGAGGCTCTAAGCCCCAGTCCGAGGAATAACCAACCCGTGTGAAAGAATTTTCAGGCTTTTTTTATGGTATCGTCCGAGGTAGTATTAAGTAGGAAATTTCACGTAGATCCGAATGGTACCATCACATATGGGGTAGAATTAACTTTGCAGGGATTTATGGGATTTTTTCGTCAGTAACTGTTGAATTTCTCGAAAAAACTTTAAAAATCGGAATATCTGAAAAACGGTTGGGAATCGGACCATGTTGAAGAGGACCTTTTTCGTTCAGCATCAAATTTCCTACATCTCGAAGTTAGCAATGCGATCAGCAATCTTAAGATACGGAGAACTAGAACTGGTAACTTACTTTTAAGGGGTTTTCTTGAGGTGCCAACAGCCGTTCATTGTTTCTCCACCTCTCGATTAAAGTGAATCTTCCAGTTTTTCCAGTCGCATGCGCCAATGCGTACACCACGTCCTGAGGAAACCACATGGAACGATCAGATACTGCTTTCCACGAAATATGTAATACGGCTTATTGCTTTCCGTTGGGGACTGTTTGATGAACTTGATTCTCATCTTCGCGCCGTGAAAGATTTTCACCAATATTTCATGCTTCGTACTTCAACGAAATTGGATTTCGCTCCATAAAATACTCTTGGGTGAAAATTTCTTGAAAATTGAATTTCTTCAAAAAGAGTTGCCCAACAAAACTTGAACTTCCTCAAATTCTAAAGGTTCTGTTCAAATATTTTGATTTTCCTCATCAAACGTTTGAGGTCTCATCATCTAAAGAGTAGATCCATCCAGAAGGCAACAGAATATTGCATCTAAAAAGGTAGCCTGTTCAACTTCCAACTTATGAATTGACCATAAAACATGCATGTTCAACACCTATTCATCACCTGGCACGTGGTAGATTCTGTGACTCCGCACACGATGCGCTGAATTCCTTCCACCCAAACCTTTAGTTCCATTTTTACAACGAATTCATTGACGAATTAAGTTGGAAACTAATTCATATTCAGCAGGAGAGATCTGCAACACAAATAATTAATGATATCAATCAATCAATCAAAATGTTTTATTTGTTGATACAGGTTACATGACCTTGCCAGCACTGCCCTAATCCTTCACACGAAAAGATTGCTATACCTCTCTCTTATTAGGCATATTTGGCAATATGGATGCCAGATCTGAAGATAAACCTCAGATAGCCAAATAAAAAAGGTGCAGACATTCCAAAATCGAATCCTCAGAATAATTACAAAAGCTCCATGGTACATCCAAAACTCGACCCTTCATTCCGACCTCGATGTGCCTACGGTAATGGTGGTTCTCAGGCAGACGGGCCGTCGCCATTTCGAACTTCTTCAGTCCCATCATAACATGGAACTCGCAGAAGGAAAACAGCAGTTACCCCTCCCAGGCTCCAGGGAAAAAGGCTGTCCCTCTCCAAAGAGGTGACATACCTAGGGGTGGTTCTTGACAATGAGCTTCGGTGGGCCCCCCACGTCACCCATGCACTGGCTAAGGGCATGACCGCTATGTGGACATGTCGCAGAATGCTTGGCAAGACGTGGGGACTTACACCGAGGATGACAGCATGGGCTTACACAGCAATTGTAAGGCCCACTGTCACATACGCCTCCATCATATGGTGAGGAGCCACTAAGCAAGCATCAGTCCAACAGCAGCTGCTCAAACTGCAAAGGCTGGCCTGCTTGAGCATCGCAGGTGCCATGAACACCTGCCCAATCGCAGCCATGGAGGTCCTTTCGGACTCACCCCCCTTCACCTGTTTGGGCAACGATATGCATTCCAGGCGGCGGGGAGGATGGCGCTTAAGGGACACAGCAAGTTCCAACTGAGGGTCCTAACTGAAATCCTTAACAGGGTTGAGGTTGACAAGTCCGCCCTAGCAGTCTCCGATGTAATGCCAGAGGAGACCAACTTCCACATACCCTTCAAAGTGGTCATCCATGACCGCAAGCACTGGGAGGGTGCTACGCCCTTAGTTCCCCAGGGCTCACAGAAGGGGTACATTGATGGATCGCTGGTGGATGATCGGGCTGGCCTAGGGGTGAGGGGGACGGGATACTCACTGGCTGCCCTGTTACTGTCTACCAGGCAGAGGTCCTTGTCATTGTTGCCTGTGCGCAGGAGATCCTCCGAAGGGGGCTCACCTTCGCCAGGATCATCATACTCTCAGACAGCCAGGCAGCACTGAAGGCTATTGCAGCCTTCACGTTCATCTCAAAGCTGGCGTGGGAGTGCCTTCAGTCCCTGAGGAATGCGGTGACGCTCCTCTGGGTGCCGGGCCATCAGGGTATTCAGGGAAACGAGGAAGCCGACCTGCTTGCCAAGCGGGGGTCGGCGTCCTCTCCTATTGGTCCTGAACCTTGAGTCAGGACCTCCAATTGCTACCTCGTGAGATACGATCCTGGTTTATATGGCAGACAATTTTTTAGGAAGGAATTCCAAAGATCTGCTACTGGGGCTAGTTTGCCATTTTGGAGACGTCCTGCGCGCGTTGTTTACTGTCAAAACGAAGGCAACGAACCATAAATTCGAATCACTGTTTCGACATGGTTGTAAGATAATGATCGCCGCAGTGTGAACCAGAATGAGCATACTTTTCGGTAAAAGGCTGTCCTTTTTTGCTGCTGTGTAGTCAAATAGTCCAAGTAACGCCTTCAATTCATCTACGGACTCCAAATCACTGAGGTCTGATTCGCAAATTGGCCCGGTAAATCGCCATAGCTTCATTGGTATACCTCATCACATCTTGAAGCATCCTGTCAGTGATGAACAGGTAAAAACTCTGAACAGGTTCCATAGCATTTACGGCAACACCGCACGGTCCAGGCACACACATGTGGACAACATTTTTGAAGCTGTTTTACCAGAGTGGGAGGCAGGATTTGTTCTCCAAATGAACGCTTGAACATTTTGGTCCGCCTTTTCTTGGAGTGAGCAAGAATCAGGACAAGACTCGATGCAAGACTCTTCACTACATTGGCTTTGTTGTCGGGCATTGTTTTCTTGCGCTCCTGACGCTTCTGACTACCTCAGAGGCTCTCTTCAGGGAAATCGAGTGTGGTGTTGACGGCTCATTCATTTCTATTGCTGATTCCGACTGTTCTTCGGCCGTAAAAAGATCATCATTAACGTCTGAAGCCGAATCTCTTTCATCGTCAATATTCCAGTCAATATCCTCTTCAACATCCGAGCTGTCAATGGATACATCGTCTTCGAGCTCTTCTCTTATCTCTTCTGGATTAGATAGTTTTCTCCTACTCCATGCCAGATATTCCAAAAATTAAAAACAAATATCCAAGTAGATATTAGAAGACAATTTATGCATATCTATGATAATATAAATAAATCCAGTTCCAAACTTTGGGCTCCATGGATGAAACTTTTCTCTCACAGGTGGGCTACCTAATGCTAATAGGAGTGATATCAACTCCAAACCACATGCCTACTAACTCTAACAAGGAGTAAAACAAACTCTGCCTTGTGCACCTTATTGCTAATGTGGAGTAATTTTTACTCACTTTTGCCTTGGCAGCTGGTCTATAACTAAAGAGGAATCCTAGGGGAGGCTTAGCTGGATGGACAGCACGTTAACTGTCGGGAAAGCACTTGAAACACATCTATATCTGCCAGGGGGAGTGAAATTTACTCCATGTTAGCATTCTAGGGTTAAGAGACCCTTCTATCGTAGTGAAATTTATTAGGTCGGCGGTCTGATCGCAATCCCTCAATCATTCAAAAGACGTTCTAATGAAACCAATGTACCGCTCAGTTGATCAAGAATCAACCATTAACACACTTCTTCCACTAACACGATACCTACCAAGATTGCGGGATTGCTGAGAAATAAAGTAGGAAGGATGTTAGTTACTGATGATGACCTGACAGTCGAAATCTATCAAACAAATGAACTCATTATCTTTGGTGGAAGTAGACTATCGTTAGATACCTCAGTTTTTTCATGAAAATGGGTTTCCATTACCTCGTCGCGAATGATTTTATTCTTGGGAGGGATCATAGGGATTTTATTCATGGGAGGGATCATAGGTTAAAGACTACCACCAACAAACCGATTCGAGAAGATTCACTGGACAAAATTTCGAGGATTCAAATGAAACGAAAAGGAGCTACTCACAGTTTATATAGCAAAGTACTCACAGCAAGAATCCAACGCAAAACAATAGAGGTGGTACTTGCAATTTGCACAACGAAGCACACAACAATGTATAATTCAATTGACTATTATCTGAATTAGATGTTGCTGACACACCTCAACCGCGTTCTGCGCATGCCTCGCGTTATCAGAATAATCGATTGTTGTGGAGAGCCGAGGTAAATCGGTGGAGGTCATGTTTGTTCGATTATAGGGTTGTCCCTATGAAAAAAAGAAAAAAGAAAGAAAGAAAAAAAAACCAGACAGGATATTCCTTTGATAGTCGCGCATCTTCTCACACATGACTAGTCGCGTCAGGCCTTTTTTGTCCTGTCCACTCTTCAAATTCAAATTTTATTGTGATAAATGGTTATAAAAATAATCATTTTACAAATTTTGAAAAGGGATTAATCTTCTTTAATTTGAGCACAAAATTATTGACATTAAATCAATTTTCATGTCATTCACATTGTATCAAAAATAACATGTCTCTAATCAATCCCCTTTCATAGGTGTTACCTATGTAAATTCACACTTAATCACTTGTCGCATTTTTTACGGGCATGGTACGACCCAAAAAATCACGAATTCAAAGCTTTTTAGTGGGTTCTAAAATAAGAGCAAATAATGGCAAAAGAAATGAAAAAATATAAAAAATCAGTCGGTTTTCAGTCTGACAGTTCGTGTAAAATTGATTAAATTACTTGATACACTTAATTTATTAAATTGATTGGGACCAATTTAACAACAGATCATTCTTGAAAGCGAGTTGCATCATAAAATCTCAAGCATCTTATTGCCAAAAAATGCTGATTCTGGAAATACCTACTGCGTGCTTCAGAACATGGCAAACACATTCCATCCATCCCTTCAAAATGCTGATTCTGAAAATACCTACTCCCTGCAACTGAACATGGAAAACACATTCCATCTGTCCCTTCCAAATGCTGACTCTGGAAATACCTACTCCCTGCAACAAAACATGGCAAACACATTCCATTCATCTCTTCCAAATGCTGATTCTGGAAATGCTTACTCCCTGCAACAGAACATGGAAAACACATTCCATCCATCCCTTCCAAACGCTGGTTCCAGAAATACCTACTCTGTGCTATAGAACTGGCAAAGACATTCCCCAGAATGGGTCTGGGACAGTCTCGCCCACTGTTTTCCCCATTTTCGATATTTTTGACTATATAGGCGTGTTGGTATCGTTTTCCAATAATTTTTGGACGCTGAATCGATTGGAATGAGTCTCCATGCACCTGGTCCGAGGAAATGATTGTAAAAAGAGGCATTGTGTGCTTACGGATATTTTTCCATGAGATGATTTCACAATGGCCTTGTGGGCTGTGATTATTGGGGCGAGCATACGTATACGTTCCACCATAAAAAGGAAGACAGTAAGTCAGCACTGATCGGACCAGCGCAAAATATAACATATTAAGCAGTCTATCTGAGAAGAAGGAAGCAGGCAAAAAAATACATGTTCTTCCGTAGCATCTGGGACACTTAGTTTATTTGCTTTTTCCCATCTCATGTGATGGTAAAACCAGACACTAATGTAGCGAACGCTGTCAGTCATGTCCACGGTCATACACGTTACTTTGCAATTGTTGTGTGGGCATTAATCAATGTGTAATTTAAGGTCACAATTAAATGGGACACCCATCAAATTCAAAGCAAAAACGCCGCTTCTTTCACACGGGTTGGTTATTCCTCGGACTAGGCGCATGAAGACTCATTTCTTCAACATGGGGAAAAACATTGGGTGTGGCGGGTCTCGGACCCATTCCAATCGATTCAGGGTCCGAAATTTAGTGGAAAATGATACCCCACACGCCTATGCACCAGAAATCTCGAAAACACACATTCGAAATGAGTAGATAAGCTCCCATTTTGACCGATTACCTCATCCAGAGGGCGCCAATTTGTCTGGGACCCACTTTATTGGATTCAGCGTTCACAATTTAGTGGAAAATGATACCCCACACACTTAGGTACCAGAAATCTCGACAACACACTTTCAAAATGGGTATGCCCATTCTGACCCATAACCTCTTCGCGTAGACGGCGGACAGACATTTGCTAATTTTGATCTAGACACCTTGAATGGTCCAGAAAAAACATTTTGGGCCGAATCGGAGAGATCGGCTTTTTGCATGAAAACAGGTCGATTATTCAAGGAATAACTAACCAGAATTGCTATTATCCACGTACCTTTTTTAACGCTCAGACGGAGAAGGGGAACATAACAAACAAAGTCCGGGAGGGCGAACGGGTATATTCTTCAGAGAAGATTTACTTGACAATGTAGATTATAAGTTTGTATGTCAGAGTAGAGGAATGCCTCTTTTATCTCAGGAGTGAGGCAGCTAACCCTCTCATCAAGGTTAGCTCCACCATCACATTACACCCACGAGAAACCCAAAAGCTGTCGATTTGGGACGCATCTGAATTGATCAGCGTCCATCGATTGAAAATGATACCCCAAACCCCACACACGATCTGTCCGTGACCAACATGTTCGATGTAGTTCTCCCAGTAACTAGCGGAGTCACTTCTGAGTTGACGGTTTGTGCCACCAGCTGTTCTTGACGATTTTCGCTTTTTCCGCGTCGCTGAATTTCAACACAGCGGTGATGGCGTTGAGCATGTGAGTCTTACTGCTCGAGTCGCTGGACAGTAAGAAGTTGAAGACGACGTTTTTCAAATATTCCAAATTCGCCCCTTCTCTCGACTGGCACTGCTCGAACCTGGACACAACTCAAACATAATATCCATTCGATAGGCGCACCAAAATCGAAGGTTAGAATTCAAATAATTCAAACCTTTGAAGCTGGGATTGTAGGAGGTTGGTGAGATGTTGTTCGTGAGACACGAGCTGAGTGAATTCTCTCCGCAAGTCACGAAGTTCAGCTTCTATTTTCAGTTTTTCTCTTCTCAGGCGAGACAACTCAACGTCGCGCCGAGCCAATTCTTCGCTGTAGTGCAGCACCACGCCGTCACCGTCAGCCACCTTAAACAGGTTGATGGGATCGAATAAAAAAAAACGCAGCAAATTCTTACACACGGGTTGGTTATTCCTCGGATCAGGGACTTGGAGACTCATTTCTTCAACATGGGGAAAACAGTGGGTGTGGTGGGTCCCGGACCCATTCCAATCGATTCAGCGTCCAAAATTTGATGGAAAATGATATCCCACACGCCTAGGTACCAGAAATATGGAAAACTCACATTCAAAATGGGTAAATAGGTACCCATATTGACCCATAACTTATTCCAGTGGGTGCCAATCGTTCTGGGCCCCTTTTCATTGGATTCAGCGTCCAAAATTTAGTGGAAAATGGTACCCCACACACCTAGATTGCACAAAATCTCAAAAATCCACTTTTCAAAATTCACATTTTGACCCCTACTCCACTCAAATTTGGTCCGATCGGGTTGAAACGTTTCGAAGACCAACTAGAACCATGAACAAGCCCCTGACCAAATTTCAGTTTTTTATAAAATTGCCTACTACCAAAGTCGGCGGGCGGCGGACGGACAAAATGGTCAAAATGGGTTTTTCAAAAAATGAATTTACTAGCTTTTCGACGATATTGTTGTGGGGTATCATTTCGATTAGATTTAGAACCCTGAATCAAATGAAATGGGGCCCAGAACAATTGGAGCCTACCGGAAGAGGTTATGGGTCAAAATGGGTATCTATCTACCTATTTTGAATGTGGGTTTTTGAAATTTCTGGTACCGAGGCACGTGGGGTATCATTTTCCACTAAAATTTGAGCGCTGAATTGATCGGAATGAGTCCCCATGCGCTTGATCCGAGGAATAACCTACCCCAGTGACAGAATTTGGAGAGTTTTCTATTCCGATATAAGAAAAAATCATTCACAGGGGTAGGTTATTCTTTGGACCAGGCGCATTTTGACCCATAACCTCTTCCAGTGGGCGCCAATCGTTATGAGACCCGTTTCATTGGATTCAGCGTCAAAAATTTGATGAAAAATGATACCCCACACGCCTAGATTGCCGAAAATCTCGAAAATCCGTTTTTGAAAATACACTTTGTGACCCCTACTCCAGCCCGATCGGGCTAAAATGTTTCGAGGACCAACTAGAGCCAGGAACGGACCCCTGACAAAAATTTCCTGTCTTTTAGAAAATTGTGTACTACCAAAGTCGGCGTACGGTGGACGGACATTGGTTAACTTTGATGATTTCAACGAAAGGACATTCTCACTTTGTCTGTGGACACCCTTCGCGGTGCTAGCGAATTGAGGGATTCTCTCAAATCCGCCAGTTCTTGATCTTTTTCTTCGACCACAGTAAGCACGCGCTCACGTTGCTTCAGCAGCTGGGTTTCCAAGTTGGATACTTGTTTCTTGCGGAGAGATTCTGCTTCAGTTAGTTTTTCTTTGCATTTTTCTAGCTGCTGCAGGTAGAACTGAAACGAGAAAAATCATAAAGAAGCTGTTACAGATTTCAGATAGATGTTTTGGCGGATGAATATATCATGTAGTCTACAGCTGGGTCTGTACTGTGCAACCACAGCAGCACCCCCCAATGTATGGAAGATTATTTGATGATTTTTATTTATCCACCTGGGAGAATTAGGGCCATGTGGCCCTCTCTGCCATTCTCCCAGGAACATGAGCATTTACATTTACAAATTACCTCCATAATACAATACATACAAAAGTAAATACAACAGGTAGAATACGCGTTAAGCATAGACATACATCCTCTTCACGAAATTAGTCCTTATTTAACTTTCCTAAGAACAAAATGCTACAAAGCTCCTAAGTTCTAATTTCTCCCACTATATTTTTCCATCCTCCCAATCCCACTCCCAACGTTAGTTTCGCCTCTATCTACCCATACCTCTGCATCAAAAGTTCCCTGAAAGTGTTCTTGAAGGGGCGAGTGGAGATCTCCAACTAGAATAAGTCGATGTGCTCGTTGTAGATCCTCGTTCCCTGAAGAACAAACGACCTTTCATACATCGTCGTTCGGTGATGTTGCATTTGCAGTAACCTGCCTGCATTTCTGGTGTCCCTGGTATGGACCGCAGACATCCAAATGAAGTTATCGTATAGATTTGGCTTCCTGAACTTGAGTAGCTTGAACATGAGTGCCGCGACTGCCATCTCCTTCCTTTCTTTTATCTTCAACCAACCCAACTTCTTGTACCCAGGCGTGACATGTTCGTCGAGCTTGAGCCTCAGTACAAACCAAACAGCCTTTTGCAGCTTCTGAGCAGTACTACTGTTAAGGGCACTGTATGCAGTCGCGGCATAATCGAAGCTTGGGAAGACTAGAACCTCTACAAGGGTCTTACGAACATGCAGAGGCAGGTCACTGACGGTTCGTCTAAGCTGATAGATGAACCGGAACACCAAATTACAGATTTTTGTGGTCTGGGCTTGCCATGATAGATCAGGCTTGACAATAAGCGTCGGGGTATCGGGGAGTGACCAGGCAACAGCCAATTAGGACTGAAGGAGGCCGCACAATTGCACATCAGGTACGTCCATTGCACCTCAATCTGTAACAAAAGCCAGAGCCAGAAGCTCTGCAGCCCTCTCTCATTATGCGCTATGGAAGGAAGGGGGTGGCAACGGAGGGAGAGTAGATATCCCTCTTTAACCCTGACAACCACCCTCTCTATTGGAGGAGCACCTAACAGCCTAGCAGCTTAACTAAAACAATAGGGAAACCTTGGACCAAGGCTGCACTTATCTACCTGAAGCTGGACGCTCCCCCACCCAAACCATCCCCCACTTATCAGGTTTCCCCCCATTACAACAGGTTACACCAATATTTAGGCAGGGAGCAGCTTTAGTCACAGTGCTGCAAACCGTAGGGAAGTTTTTGACGTTGAGTGAACCTCCTGTTTGAGTGTAATCCATGGTTGGTTTGACAACAAAGTCTTCACGTCGAGGCCTTAGCCAACTTCTTGGCAAGCGTTGCAAGGCCAGCTGGATTGCTTCTTATAATGTAGTATCTTAATTTAATGCCTTTTATGTTGTTGACATATCTTGAAGCTTCGTTTTAGGTATTGGATTATTTTGTAATATAATCGTATTTTTAGTTAGGTTGACAATAGAGTTTCCAACTTTTTAACCATTTGGTATTTGATCCTCCTCACTCCAAGCCTGATCAATCACAACCTTAAGGACTTCGTTTGCCATACTTGTACAATTTAATAGACAACCACAGGGTGTCGGGCACGTATTGGACTGATGACACGTAATTTGACTTATCGGGGATCTAAGAGGTTGGGAGGTTACCATGAGGAAGCAATGAACATTATGGTTGGTTATTCCTTGAGTCCTGTCCTGGGCTGACACGTTGGGCAAACTCTCTGAGCTGATCGACACATGTCAGAATTTGGGGCATTCAGAGTTGAATATGTGATTTCGAGATTTCTGGTACGTAGGCGTGTGGGGTATCGTTTTCAACTAAATTTTGGACGCTGAATCCAATGAAATGGGTTCCAGAACGATTGGCACCCACTGGAATAGGTTATGGACACTGAATCTATTTTTAAATTAGTCTCCATGCGCCTGGTTCGAGGAATAACCAACCAACATGACCCTCTCCACCTTGCTTCACTGTCTTCCCAGTTGTCATTGGCCGATTGACATCCCCTCCTCAACACTTGGTGCATGATACATGCTCAGCATGGAGTGAGTTTTCAATTAACAAAATATCTTGGATTTCAGTAAGCGAATTTAACCTCAAAACTCACCTTCTTCTGCGTATCTAACTCGTTTCTGTGGGATTTTTCAATTTCTTCGATTTGGCTGTGGAGATTGGCGATTCTCTCGTTATATTTCTTCACTTGATTCCTCCATTCCTGCTCTTTACTTCCTTCTGGATGGTAACTGAAACCAGAGAAGCTGCACTGTGATATCCATGAATGGGAATGGCCGCACTCGTCAAAGCAGCCTTATCATTCATGTTAATTTTTTAGGTGATTTTTATTTTTACATTTTTTTTTCACTTATGGCCGTCACTCCCCTATTACCAGCGCGACATAATTACAGCCTTACTTTTTCGAAGATGGAAGAGGCATACAGAACGCTTGTCGGTACTGATCGAAGTCCTTTTTGAGCTGCTCGAATTCCTCTTGACATTGTTTGTGAGCATTTGACGAAATGTTGGAGTCTTCAAATATTTCATTCATCAAAGCTACAAGAAATAAAACGTGGTCAACGAGAGAAGGAAGAAAACTTCGGACTAGCAGCATGGTGACTCATATGAATCGATTTAGCGGCCCAAATTTAGTGGAAAATGATACCCCACACGCCTAGGTACCAGAAATCTCAAAAACCCGCATTCAAAATGGGTAGATAGGTACCCATCTTGATCAATAACCTCTTCTAGTGGGTGCTAATAATTCCGGGACTCGTCTCATTGGATTCAGCGTTCAAAATTTAGTCGAAAAAGATACCCACAAGCCTAAATTGCCGAAAATCCATTTTTCGAAATACACATACTGACCCCTACACCCTCAAATTTTGCTCCAATCGGGCTGAAAACTTTCGAGGACCAACAAAAGCCGGAAAAGGGTCTCTGACCAAAATTTCAGATTTTTAGAAATTTTTCTACAACCAAAAACGGCGTAAAGCGGACGGACAATTGCCTATTTCGATCTAGACACCTTTAAACGCCCAGGAGAAATGTTTGGGCCGAATCGGAGAGATTGAATTTTGGCCAGGTGTTGGTTGTAACAAGGGTTAGTCTAAGATAATATTTTGGGGAAGGAGGAATACCAAGTATTCTCTTTCCCCCTAGGTTTCTATGATGTGATAGGCGCCTGTGATAGTTCTTTAAGCTAGCTAAGGTTAAATTTAGGCTTTTCAGCCAGGCAGGAGGGGGGGGGGGTATCCTAGTACTCGCCCTGCCTACAGCGTTTTAGAAAGAAGAAACAAAGGAAATTGGTGAAGAATTAACAGGAGTGAAGGACACAGGTGGGGTGTTTTCCTATGAAGGTACCCCTACAAAAGGCCTGTACGTTCAGTGAAGCCCAGTAGAGTGGCGAGTAAGTGCCGCTACCACCACACTAGGCACTAAGTCCCAACAGCTCCCGACCCTAAAGCTCATAACATGCCAATGATGGAAGACCGCAAGCCCAAGAAGAAGCGCGTTAGTACAGAGGCCTAGCAGGGCAAAAGATTGAACTAAAAGAACCCTTGCGAAACCCGGCACGAGGTCCATCCTGGGCTGCCACAGGCTGGCGAACGCCGGAAGAGTGTGGGGTGCCTGGTATACGGGGAAGCCATAGAGCCATGGAGCAGGGCTCCCAGATGAGCTAGCGCAGAACCATGACGAGGATAGGCTGTAATGGGCCATATGGCCTCAGGAACAGTCTAACGCTGGTATATCAGGATGGTGTATGGCGGGTGGACGTTTGACCTTTGGTTGGTTATACCATGAATAATCAAACTATGTTTTCATGCAAAGGGCCAATCTCTCCGATTCGGCCCAACATTTTTTTCTGGGCGTTTAAGGGTGTCTAGATCAAAAAACTCAAATGTGTTGGTAGGTACCTAGGCGTGTGGGGTATCATTTTCCGCTATATTTTGGACCGTGAATCGATTTGAGCGGGTCCAGGACCCGCCACACCCACTGTTTCCCCCATTTTCCCCATGTTGTTTCGTCGTACATACGTTTACGGGTGATAAAATGAGTACCTTTGAGGTCGATGGGTTTTTCGGAAGTAAGTGATGCGATTTCAATCGATTTTTTCATATTTCGTAGCTTTTCAACAATATCTTCGGAACTGCTATCGGACTTTTCCTCTCCATGCTCATTTTCAAGATGGATTATTCTGTCCTGAAAACAGCGTTTTACGTCTCACGTTAGTTTTCAAGTCTCGACGTCGAAGGAAAAACATCATTTTACTCATCAAACGGCGAACCTTGAGCTTTTCTATGGCGATTTGGTCGTTTTGGCGAAGCCTGTCGTAGAAGCCAACAGTCTCGGACAGTTCAGCCAACCTCGCTTCCAAATTGGCCACCCTGAGTTCGTGAACGGCTGCTAAACGTTTGGATTTTTCTTCGGCTTCTTTGATTTTCTCTTGCTCCTGCAATAAATTCATTATATTAATGTGACTTAAATTGTGAATAACTCGGGAACGGAGCCTCTAAAAAGAAAAGCCCTAGTGAGATTGAGTTGCAGAATCTCCTCGAAGGCTGCTAACCTTATTGTACCCTGTAGGCCGAAATAGGAGATTTTAATGATTTCTGAACGCAAGCCAAAAGTTCAAAAAGGTTGGTTTGAAGGGCCACAATTCGGCAATGGAAATGTGGGGGGAGGGGGTATAATAGTATCCCAAGTGCCGAATGGAAGTGGTCGAAAATGAGCGTGCTGCAGTGGAGGACAAGGTTGCAAATAATATGGCATATGAGGAGCTGACCGAGGTTGGGGATGAAACAAGGCAGAAAAATGAGTTGATTGGATGTCAGAGGGGTAGCTGAACAATATTCGCTGCGAATTTCGCATTGCCTGGATTCGGAATTTGAAAAGCTGTGAAGGATTCAGTTGTTTCACTGTTGGTAGCGATGACTAGAAGGTTATCATCGTCATCTAAAGCATCACGGCGGCTCACGAGGGCAGATGCATTAGCCAAATATTCTTCAAAATGAGAGTAAACATTGAACTTTCTTCGACTAGCCTGTTTTGTACGAGCATGATTTTCAGAGGGTAGTCTATGTCCATCGCTGGGGTTTTGGTCTCTCTGTTGTTCACTGTTGTCTCTTACCACTTCAGCACCACCATCCCTTCGTCCATTTTCCGAGAAACCCACTGTTTCATCAATCTCTTCGGGTCGCCTTTCCAATGATAGAATCATCGACATTACAGAAAACTCTTTTGCAACAAATTATTGCACGGACCACCATCTTCAACGTGGGGAAAATGGAGAGAAAAGTGGGTGTGGCGGATCCTGTACCCAGTCCAATCGATTCAGGGTCCAATATTTAGCGGAAAATGATACCCCACACGCCTAGGTACCAGGAATCTCGAAAACAGACATTCGAAATTGGGTAGATAGGCACACGTTTTGACTCATAACCTCACCCAGAAGGCGCCAATCGTTTCGGGATTCATTTAGTTGGATTTAGCGTCCAAAATTTAGTGGAAAATGATACCCCACACGCCTAGGTACCAGGAATCTCGAAAACACATATTCAAAATGGGTAAATAGATACCTATCTTGACCCAAACTTCTTCTGGTGGGATCCAATCGTTCTGGGACCCATTTCATTGAATTCAGCGTCCAGCGTTTAGTGGAAAATGATGCCCCACGCCCCGAGATTGCCAAAAATCTCGAAAAACCATTTTTCGAAATTCACATTTTGACACTTACTCCACCCAAATTTGGTCCGATCGGGCTGAAAAGTTTTGAGGACCAACTAGAGCTGGGAACGAACTTCTAACCCGAATTTCAGATTTTTAGAAATTTTTCTACTACCAAAATCGGCGTGGACGGCGGAAGGACATTTGCTAATTTTGATGTAGACACTTTAAAACGCCCTGAAAAATTTTGGGCCGAACCGGAGAGATTGACTTTTTGCATGAAAACATTATTCAAGGAATAACCAACCGAAATGTGGCATCTTGTCACATCATTACTAATTCAACGTCAAATGTTGTAAGAAAATTTGCAAAATACTTGCTATCTGGAAAACACACATTCGAAATGGGTAAATATGCACCCAATTTGACCCATAACATCTTCCTGTGGGTGAGAGTCGTTCTGGGACCCACTTCATTGAATTCAGCGTCCAGCGTTTAGTGGAAAATGATGCCCCACGCCCCGAGATCGCCAAAAATCTAGAAAAACCATTTTTCGAAATACACATTTTGACCTTTACCCCGCCCAAATTTGGTCGATCGGGTTGAAGTTTCGAGGACCAACTACAGCCGGGAACGAAACCCTGACCAAAATTTCAAGATTTTTAGAAAAATGTCTACTACCAAAAGTCGGCGTGGACGGCGGACGGACATTTGCTTTCGGTCTAGACACCTTGAAACGTCCAAAAAAACATACGTTGATTATTCAAGGAATAACCAACCAATAGAAACGATTTAGCGCTTGAGTTAGACCCTCCGACCACCCTCTCAGGCAAATTTTGACTCACTTCTTGCGTAAGAAGCAGATGCTGCTGTTTGAGAAGATTCAGCTCTTGTTGGAGTTTAGTGTTAGTGGCGCCAGACGACGCTTTAGTGTCGTTCATGCGCTGTTTGAACGTTTCCAACTCTTCACTCGCTTCCGCTGCTTCTTCAGTCGCAGCTTGAAGTTTGTCGTTGACGACGGACAATTCATTTTTGACAGCCTCTAACGAAGACTCGGCCTTTTCACGCCTTCCTCTCTCTTCAGACACGACTTTCTGCAATTCTCTGAAAAAGAGAAGCGCATAGTTATTGCATATTGTTCCGAAAGTAGAAGACTGTAGCATGTGTAAGGCCCATTATTGGACTAAATCAAATCCCGACCTCATAATTCGACCAATCCAAATTGTTTTTGCCCATAATTTGACGAGAACACTCCGTCGGAAGTAATGAAATTCAATGATCAGCAGTGGAGACTCGAATTTATTGATGCAGGCTGCAGTAGCCTTCAATGGGTCGATTCTACGACTCATTTGCATCAAAAAATGTCTCCAGGACTCATCTCTCAAGAGGCTTCGTTTCCAAGTTATTAAGCTAATTCAGCCTAAATTTGGAAAATTCGTGAAAACCTTGTCAACATTCAGCCGGGTAAACGAAACATTTTCTCCTGAAGAATTAGAATTGTTTACCGAAATGGTGAATTTCTCATGAACCGAATTCCACTAACATGAAGGAGAAGTGCCGACTATTGACCTATTTTTGAAGCTGAATTGAATTGTGACACTCATCCGCGGCTGCAAAGGTTCAATAGTTGGCATTCAAGTTCAATTAAAACGTCATTTTGACCCTTAAATTATTTCACACAAAAAAAATCTGCAAATTCTTACACACGGGTTGGTTATTCCTCGAATGGGGGAAACAGTGGGTGTGGCGGGTCCCAGACCCATTCCAATCGATTCAGGGTCCAAAATTCAGTAGAAAATGATACCCCACACGCCCAGGTACCAGAAATCCTGACACATACAAAATGGCTGGATACATACCCATTTTGACCCATAACTTCTTCCGGTGGGTGCCAATCGTTCTGGGACACACATCATTGAATTCAGCGTCCAAAATTTAGTGGAAAATGATACCCCACACGCCTAGGTAGCAGAAATCCCGAAAACACATAATCAAATTGGGTAATAAATACCCAATTTGACCCATTACTTCTTCAATTGGGTGCCAATTGTTCTGGGACCCATTTTATTGGATTCAGCGTCCAAAATTTAGTGGAAAATGACACCCCACTCGCCTAAATCACCCAAAATCTTGAAAATCCATTTTTCAAAAAACCCCCACCCCCTCCAAATTTGGTCCGATCGGGCTGAAAAGTTTCGAGGACCCATCTCGGCTGGGAACAGACCCCTGACCCAAATTTCAGATTTTTAGAATATTTTCTACTACCAAAAACGGCGTGGACAATGGACGGCAGACGGCGGACGGACATTGACCTTTTGGTTGGTTATTCCTTGAATAATCAACCTATGTTTTCATGATAATGGTCAACCTCTCCGATTCGGCTCAAAATTTTTTTCTGGATGTTTCATGATGTCCTGATCAAAAAAGGTCAATGTCCGTCCGCCGTCCGCCGTCCGCCGTCCATTGTCCACGCCGTTTTTGGTAGTAGAAAATTTTCTAAAAATCTGAAATTTGGGTCAGGGGTCTGTTCCCAGCCGAGATGGGTCCTCGAAACTTTTCAGCCCGATCGGGCCAAATTTGGAGGGGGTAGGGGTCAAAATGTGTTTTTTGAAAAATGGATTTTCGAGATTTTGGGTGATTTAGGCGAGTGGGGTGTCATTTTCCACTAAATTTTGGACGCTGAATCCAATAAAATGGGTCCCAGAACAATTGGCACCCACTGGAAGAAGTAATGGGTCAAATTGGGTATTTATTACCCATGTGGGTGACTTCAGCCGAATAGACAAACAAAACACATCGTCATATCCTGTTGTTTATAACCAGCTGTTAAACTTAGCAACCAATTTTGAGCAGTTGCCTACAATTCTTTTTACTGTCCGAGCTTTTTATTCGTACCATTCAATTCAATTTAATACAATTATTATAGCCTTCTAAATTACCTACGTTTTCTCAATATTATATTAGTAAATTAGTGTCGTAGTGCCCCATAGATACACCCATCTTGAATATGTGTTTTCGGGATTTCTGCTACCTAGGCGAGTAGGGTGTCATTTTCCACTAAATTTTGAACGCTGAATCGATTGGAATGGGTCTGAGACCCGCCACACCCACTGTTTCCCCCATTCGAGGAATAACCAACCCGTGTGTAAGAATTTGCAGATTTTTTTAATCAGGACATCATGAAACGTCCAGAAAAAAATTTTGAGCCGAATCGGAGAGGTTGACCATTATTATGAAAACATAGGTTGATTATTCAAGGAATAACCAACCAAAACGCTGCAAATGCTTTCATAGGGATTGGTCATCCCTAGGACCAGGCGCATGGAGTCTCATTTCTTCAACATGGGGAAAATGGGGGGAACAGTGGGAGTGGGGAGCCCCGGACCCATTCCAATCGATTCAGGGTCCAAAATTTAGTGGACAATTATACCCCACACGCCTAGATCACCAAACATCTCGAAAATCCATTTTTCGAAATAGTTCAGAAGACGATTCAGGCTGAGATCAATCTCAAGAAAGCACCAGGATACGACTTCATCACAGGCCAAGTTCTGAAAAATCTGCCGAGGAAGGTCATAGGCAGGCTTACAAAAATTATAAATGCATCCATCAGGCTCTCTTATGTACCACAAATGTGGAAAATAGCAGAGGTAATTATGATTTCTAAATCAGGGAAGCCCCAGGAAGAACCTGCGTCATACAGGCCCTCTTGCCTGTGTTATCAATATTATTCGAAAAGCTCCTTTATAAGAGATTGGTTCAGGTTGTCTCCGAACGGAACCTGATAACAAAACACCAATTCGGCTTCAGAAGCATACATTCGACCATAGATCAAGTTCACCGAATAACCTCTATAATTGAAAAAGCTCTTGAAGAGCAGAAAGTATGCTCTGCCGTCTTCCTCGACGTTAGGCAAGCGTTTGACAAAGTTTGGCACGAAGGGCTCAATCATAAACTTCAAAAGATGCTACCGCAAAAGTATGCACAGCTTTTAAGATCCCATTTATCAGATCGATATTTCCGCGTAAAACATGAAGATGCCTATCCGGAACCCAAAATGATCAATGCTGGAGTCCAACAGGGGAGTGTACTTGGCCCACTCTTGTATCTCCTCTACACCAGTGATCTACCTGAAAATGAAGAACTTTTCAGCTCGATCGGACCAAATTTGGGCGGGGTAGGGGTCGAAATGTGTATTTTGAAAATGGATTTTCGAGATTATTGGCAATCTAGGCGTGCAGGAGATAATTTTCTACTAAATGTTGAACCCTGAATCGATTGGAATGGGTCCGGGACCCGCCACACCCTCTGTTTTCCCCATGTTGAAGAAATGAGTCGCCTTGCACCTGGTTCGAGGAATAACCAACCCGTCTGTAAGAATTTTGCAGCGTTTTTGTTGCAGAAGAGTTGTAGAGTCGACCCCTCAAACAATAACTGTAGATTCGATACAGGCCCAATAGCATCAAAATACAGGGTCCGCCAACGAAGTAGGATGGATTTAAAAAAATCATAACTCGGTTATTTCTCAAGATAGAATATATATATATTTTTTTAACTGTTCACAAGAAGTGGAATTTTCTGGTAATGTTCAATTTTTGAAGACGACGTCGAGCATGTAATGCCCATCAGCTTGAATGCATTTATCGAGTCTTTCAGTGAAGCTCCTCAAAACGCTGTCCAGCATTTCTCGTGGGATGCGGCTGATTTCCGTGGTGATAGCCTCCTTCAAATCGTTCAGGGTCCTTGGCTTATCTTTGTAGACTCTTTCCTTTAGGTATCCCCACAGAAAAAATCACAGGGGGATAAGTCAGGGGACCAGGGGGGCCAGGGATGGTCACCGCGCCAAGAGGCAACCATTAAATTTTTGGCGAAGGAAGGTCATCGTGGCATTTGCTGTATGGCAAGTTGCTCCATCTTGCTGAAACCAAACATGCCAGTTGATTGTGAGAGGTTCAAATTTGCTGCACAAAGTCGGACGGACCAGTGTGGGCTCTGGAGGGCAGCGATTCAAGCACTCAAGCACTCAAGCACTCAACATTCTCTGGAATTTGCGCTGTTCGATCTCCTCCCCTCCTTTTTTTCGTAACTCTGCCCGTTTCCCTGAAGTTTTCAACCCACCTTAGGATTACATTACGAGTTGGGATAGCTCCGCGCGGAGAAATCGCGTACTCTCGACGGAAATCTCTCTGTGTTTGAATTATCGACTCACCATTCACTAAAAACCGACTTACCGCGAAAACACGTTGTGGCATTGTCCAAACCATCTTTGCAACTAACCTAAAAAAACTTCCCTTCATTGTGAACACGATGGTCCCAACCCCACCCCTCACAGAGTTCCCCATGCTGAGTACTACCCATTTCAAAAACGTCCTACTTCGTTGGCGGACCCTGTAGTTCATTTGGCCGATAAATGTGATCAATAAATTGATTCCCTAAAAGGTGATTGACTAACATTGGTTTCCCTCAAAACAAACACAAGTAGTTTCGGACCTGATCATAACCCCATGGTCGTGTGCTCCTTTTCGCGTTGGTGCCTTTCGATGATCAATTTGCGATTTAAAGTTTTCCATTTCGCTTCACAATGAGCACGAGTTTCATGTTCCAATCGCAGTTCCAATTCTTTGACTTTATTCTCGACCTGTCGGAAATATAAAACTTGTAAAGACCGTC